>CAUDMG010000149.1:1070000-1550000 GCA_958450375.1 Homarus gammarus
AGTAAGGACAGCTACACTACATCTGTTGACTGTGTGTGGGAAAAACAGTCATGATATGTTTACCTGGTATTCCTCAGGTAACAGATTAGGTGTGTCATGGTCGTGGCTGTTGACCCACCCTCGTTGGCTGGCTGGTGTTTGTGGGTCAGCAGAGGTCAAGGTTCACTCCTCCAGCCGCTGACTGACACGCGAGCCACCCCAGGTCACGCCATCAACCTCAGACAGTGCCACTACCGGTATTAAACAAGTCTACAAAATACTTATCAAGAGAAGCAACTCATCCTATGGGATTATTTAGGACTAACTAACCCAACAACGGGATTAAATAACAAGTAGAAATAATTGACATCGTGTGTGTATACAGTTCAGTAATGTGGACTTTCATTAGTGTCTCTGAGTTGTGTTATGGAAGGATATTATTGAGGCTTGAAGGTTGTAATAGAGGGGCTTTGGCTGCCGTGAATTATCGACAACTGCATCAAGATTTATTTGAGTTCCTTAACTAGAGTCTCATTGAGCCTTACAGCTGGTGAGTTATTGAGCCTTGGCTGAGATGTGTGGCCCGTCCCTCCCAGTCACACACACACACACACACACACACACGAGGGTAGGTTGTCTTAGATATACTGCCATTCGTTAAAGGAAATATTGACGTGTGTTCTCCTGATATTTGTTGAGTGTCTCCAGCAGGCCAGAGGCTCGCTACCACTACCCACACCCTCACTAAAACATGAATAAAGTGTATCGTTCCTGGCGAGGCTACAATGCTCTGAAGAAATACATTTATTACCCCCCGCAGGCAAACGAGAAGATCATCCTCTTTGTCTGTCTGTCTGTTGATGGGTTTTTGTCCGCTTCAGATATGTATGTTGCTAATTTACGTAACATAAAATTCTAGATATTGTTTTACTATATCTGGTCTACCTAGCTTCTCTGACTCGGGGCAAGAAGGAGTAGAGACGGTGGTAATGTATAAGCCAATAAGGTATTTGGACAACAGGGATCTTTAGCCCTTTATCTACCAGAGTCTTCAAGCAGCGTTCACAAAATCTTAGCTTCCACACTGGACAATTTAAAGAGTTACGAGGTGTCTTTTTTTTTGTTTCTTACGATAAAACCTTTTTTTTTCTCTTTGCATAGGTTAACTAATATTTCCTATATATGGTAAACAAGGAAGGTTATTATTAGTAAGAAAATGCGTTAAGTAGTGGTGGTAGTAGTGGTAGTAGTGGTGGTGTCTGTAGAGGTGGTAATGGTTGTGTCACCGTCTACGAGCTTAATATCTTGACTGAGATGCTCTTACACGATTATGTAACTATAGGAGTGGGAGATAATTTTGTCTGTATCGTTTCTGTGCGTCTGAGGCCTGAGGCTTTGTCATTTAGTCTGTGCTTTCTTTTACAGGAGACTTGCATGGGATAATTGTCTTGTGTCTGTTAGTTTTACTGTTTTCCCGTCTGTTAGTTTTACTGTTTTGCGTCTGTTAGTTGTTCTGTTTTACATCAGTTAGTTGTCCTGTGTTGCTTCTGTTGCGTCAGTTAGTGTTCTTGTGTTGCAACTCGTGTATACAGAAGCAATCTCCATTATCGTTGCTGCTCCCTCCCTTTTATTTGGGGTGGATCAAGAGAGAGATAAACCTCAAAGAAATAAGGGAGAAGGGAGAGAATAGAGAGAGAGGGGGAAGGGGAGAATAGAGAGATGGGAAGAATAGAGAGATGGGGAGAATAGAGAGTGGGAAGAGAAGAGGAATTGAAGGAGAATAGAAAAACGGGGAGAGAATAGGGAGAATTAAGGCAAAATATGTGTGCAGGCCGTCAGAAATGCAGACAAGGTGACCCATACTATACACATTGGCTAGCATGGGTTCTGCACTACTGACATGACTGCACTATTGACATGACTCTCCACACCACTGATATAACTCTCTACGCCACTGATATGACTCTCTACACCACTGATATGATTCTGTGCTACTAATATGACTCTCCAAACCACTGACATGACTTGATTTTCCATTCCATTGACATGATTTGCACCACTGACATGACTCTCCACATCACTGACATGATTGCACTAATGACATGATTCTCCTCATCACTGATATGACTCTACTTCTGACATGACTCTCCACATCACTGATATGACTATCCACACCCCTGACATGACTATCCACACCCCTGACATGACTATCCACATCACTGACATGACTATCCACATCAATGACATGACTCTCCACACCTCTGGCATGACTTTGTGCTGCTGATACGACTACACCACTGACCTGAATTGACTCTCCATTCCATTGACATGATTTTGCGCCACTTGCATGACTCTACTACTGACAGGACTCTCCACATCATTGACATGACTAATATCAATGACATGACTCCACACCAATGACATGACTCTGCACTAATTACATGACTCCACACCACTGATATGACATGACTCTTCACACCACTGACATGACTCTCCACACCAGTGCCACACTCTCCACACCACTGATATGACTAAACACCACTGACATGACTCTACCCATCTGACATGACTCCACACCACTGACATGATTATCCGCACCACTGACATGACTCTCCACACCACTGATATGACTCTCCACTCCACTGACCTGACTCTCCACACTACTGACATGACTCTCCACACCACTTACATGACTCTCCACACCACTGACATGACTCTCCACACCACTGACATGACTCTCCACACCACTGACATGACTCTCCACACCACTGACATGACTCTTCACATCACTGACATGACTCTCCACACCACTGACATGACTCTCCACACCACTGACATGACTCTTCACATCACTGACATGACTCTCCACACCACTGACATGACTCTCCACACCACTGACATGACTCTCATTAAGATTTATTAACATGGGGGATACAGGGGTCGGCTGATCTGATATTGATTAAACACCTGCTAGCTGCCCCAGGTGTGGTATGTAAAAATAATATTAATAATAATTAATGATTTATTGAAAGAGTTCTGCAGCCCGAAGGCTGAAAATATACATTGGACATAAATGACTTATTACATACATTGGTGGTTTAACAAAAGCCTTCATTAGAGAAAGGTAAAGGAACATACAGTGAACATACAGATTAATGTAGGTGTTGAACAGCAAACACGTAGTGTAGTAACTCCCTCCCAGATGGTGTTAGGAGGGACCTCACTTGGTGTAGTAGTTCCCTCACAGATTGTGTTATGAGGGACCTCACGTGGTGTAGTAACTCCCTCACAGATGGTGTTATGAGGGATCTGACGTGGTGTAGTAATTCCCTCACAGATGGTGTTATGAGGGACCTCACGTGGTGTAGTAATTCCCTCACAGATGGTGTTATGAGGGACCTCACGTGGTGTAGTAATTCCCTCACAGATGGTGTTATGAGGGACCTCACGTGGTGTAGTAGTTCCCTCACAGATTGTGTTATGAGGGACCTCACGTGGTGTAGTAATTCCCTCACAGATGGTGTTATGAGGGACCTGACGTGATGTAGTAATTCCCTCACAGATGGTGTTATGAGGGACCTGACGTGGTGTAGTAATTCCCTCACATATGATGATATGAGGGATCTGACGTGGTGTAGTAATTCCCTCACAGATGGTGTTATGAGGGACCTCACGTGGTGTAGTAATTCCCTCACAGATGGTGTTATGAGGGACCTCACGTGGTGTAGTAGTTCCCTCACAGATTGTGTTATGAGGGACCTCACGTGGTGTAGTAATTCCCTCACAGATGGTGTTATGAGGGACCTCACGTGGTGTAGTAATTCCCCCACAGATGGTTTTATGAGGGACCTGACGTGGTGTAGTAGTTCCCTCACAGATGGTGTTATGAGGGACCTCACGTGGTGTAGTAATTCCCTCACAGATGGTGTTATGAGGGACCTGACGTGATGTAGTAATTCCCTCACAGATGATGTTATGAGGGACCTGACGTGGTGTAGTAATTCCCTCACATATGATGATATGAGGGATCTGACGTGGTGTAGTAATTCCCTCACAGATGGTGTTATGAGGGACCTCACGTGGTGTAGTAATTCCCTCACAGATGGTGTTATGAGGGACCTCACGTGGTGTAGTAGTTCCCTCACAGATTGTGTTATGAGGGACCTCACGTGGTGTAGTAATTCCCTCACAGATGGTGTTATGAGGGACCTCACGTGGTGTAGTAATTCCCCCACAGATGGTTTTATGAGGGACCTGACGTGGTGTAGTAGTTCCCTCACAGATGGTGTTATGAGGGACCTCACGTGGTGTAGTAATTCCCTCACAGGTGGTGTTATGAGGGGCTTGACGTGGTGTAGTAATTCCCTCACAGATGGTGTGTGTGTGTGTGTGTGTGTGTGTGTGTGTGTGTGTGTGTGTGTGTGTGTGTGTTCCCTCCTTCACCTCTTCATTTACCTTCTTTCTCCCTCATTCGTAATCGTGCTTAGTTTTCTCCCCATCTCCGCAGAATCCTTCCCTATCATTCTTCTCTCCGCTGTGGTCCCTCCTGTTGCCCTTCTCCCCCTCCCTCCTCTCTGTTCCCTCCTGCACTACACCACAGCCCTGCATCTTTTATTACCCTCCCTGCATTCTTTAGTTCAATTCTGCCTCACTTCCTTCCTCCCGCTTCGTCTCTTCTTCCTTCCTCCCGCTTCGTCTCTTCTTCCTTCCTCCCGCTTCGTCTCTTCTTCCTTCCTCCCCCTTCGTCTCTTATCTCCTCCTCTTGGTATCCTCCATCGCCCTCTTCATCACTTATCTTTCTATCCCTGGTTCTCACTTCCTCCATCCTTTCTGCTCCATTCATATATCTTACCTCTTGACCTGACCTAACCTAACCTAACCTAACCTGACCTAAACTAACCTAACCTAACCTAACCTAACCTAACCTAAACTAACCTAACCTAACCTGACCTAACCTAACCTAGCCTAACCTAACATAATTTTGCTTAACTTAACCTAATGCTAACCTAACTCAACCTCACCTAAACTATTCTAGGTTAGGTCAGGTCAGGTCAGGTCAGGTCAGGTTAGGTTAGGTCAGGTTAGGTCAGGTTAGGTTAGGTTAGGTCAGGTTAGGTTAAGTTAGGTTAGGTTAGGTCAGGTCAGGTCAGGTCAGGTTAGGTTAGGTTAGGTCAGGTTAGGTTAGGTCAGGTCAGGTTAGGTTAGGTTCCGTGGCCGGGTACAAGGTGAAGCGACTCCCTCTATCCTCACAGTCCAATTAAGAACAATAACAGCACCTTACCTGCTTATCTCTCACGCGATTGGTCTCAATCTATTGACGTTGGCCAATCACAGAGAAGATCAGACGGTAAGTGAGGATGCAATAATCAAGCTAGGGGCCAGTGTTACCAGTCAGATCCAGAGGGACCATTCGCACCTATCAGACCAGAGAGACCAGTATTACCAATCAGACAAAAGAACCCTCCACACTAATCAGACCAGAGTAAACAATGTCGCCAATCAGGCCAGAGACCAGTGTTACCAATCAGATTAAAGACGCTAGTTTACCAGACTTGATGGAGTTCAGTGTTGCCAATCACACCAGAAAGACCAGTGTTACCAATCTCATAAAAGAGACCAGTGTTACCAATCAGATCAAAGAAGTTAGTTTACCAGACCTGAGAGAGTTCAGTGTTGCCAATAAGATCGGGGGCGAGAATGTTGGGTAAACACGAAGGTGACAACAGTTTCCATAGTAACCGGAGACGCCAACTTGTGCGTCATAGAGAACCAACACGTAGGAATCACTTGGTTCTTGATGCTC
The DNA here is from genome assembly GCA_958450375.1 of Homarus gammarus. NCBI lineage: Eukaryota > Metazoa > Arthropoda > Malacostraca > Decapoda > Nephropidae > Homarus > Homarus gammarus. Next base: position 1,075,783 of record CAUDMG010000149.1, read on the forward strand.
TGTGTTTGACGGGGTGGTTCTGTTAAAGGTGTGTGTGTGTGTGTGTGTGTGTGTGTGTGTGTGATCAAACCTAACCCTTCCCTGGACCTCACACGTCACACCCTCAGAGCAACAGTGACCCGCCTAAAGTATTGTATGGATCATTATTTGTGATCTAAGATGAGAATATCGATCATATGAAGGACTGATCTAGTGAGCCAAAGTCATTATGGATCTATGACGTAACCAATTCCTTAACGACATGGATCTGTGACGTAATTATCCTCTGACGTAATGGATCTGTGACGTAATCAACCTGTGACGTCATACACCACTAATATAATGAACCACGAACATAATGAACCATGATTATGCGGTTCAGTTCTGGTGCCCTTATTATAGAATGGATATCAATTCACTAGAGTCGGTGCAGCGAAGAATGACGAAAATGATTCCGGGACTTAGAAACCTTCCATATCAGGATAGGTTAAAGAAACTTAACTTGCATTCCCTAGAAAGACGAAGAGTGTGGGGAGATATGATAGAAGTATTTAAGTGGGTGAAAGGAATCAATAAAGGGGATATAGATAAAGTTCTTATAATATCCGAGCAGGATAGGACTTGGAGCAACGGATTTAAGTTGGATAAGTTTAGGTTTAGGAGGGAGATAGGAAGAAACTGGTCCACAAATAGGGTGGTGGACGAGTGGAACAAGCTTAGCAGCTATGTAGTAAGTGCTGGAACGCTGGAAAGTTTCAAAAGGAGGCTAGATAGATTCATGGATGATAGAAAGTGGTAGTAACTCTCGACAGGAGCTGCCATGCACAGGCCAACCGGCCTATTGCAGACTCCTTATTTTCTTATGTTCTTATAATCAACCACGAACATAATCAACCACGAACATAATCAACCACGAACATAATTAATCACTAACATAATCAATCACTACCACAATCAACCACCACCACAATCAACCGTTACTATAATCAACCACTACTATAATCAACCACTACCATAATCAACCACTAAATCTCTCTTCCTTTCTTTCACACACTGTATTTCTATCAATAAAAACAGATAATTCTTTCATTTACTTTGCTCACCTTTACTCATCTCCTCCTTGGTTTCTTTCATCCCGACTCCTGGGAAAGGTAACGGTGGTTCCTGTTTTCACGATACTTTGAATGCAAGATAAAGAAACGGAGTGAAGGAAATTATAGAAAGGGAGAAGAACGAGAGAGAAAGAGATAAAAGTAGTATACTTTAAGAGACGCGGGTGCAGTGGGTTAGTGGTTACAACACTCGCTTCCTTCCCAAGTGTCGCAGGTTCGATCCCGAGACCATCCTAAACCATCCATGGGCTGTCAGGTTTATAGGACCCACTTTGACGCCACTTTAGGGTGAGCATCTGGTGGTAGCGCTTGAGACCTGGTCGAGATGACTCACACACCTCCGTATAGGGTCATGATGACTGAGAGAGATGGTTGACAGATCCACAAGTCACACCTGTGTTACCTCCCTCAGGATCTCTACATGACACAATGAAATCTTACCTCACCATCTCCTTCCTACTGCAGCGCCGTCTACTGTATATCCCGCGGCGTGATATATGAGCGGGTTCTCGAAGGTTCTATAGAATAATTTTGTCTTCAAACTAGTGTTTAATGTATTTAGTCATGTTAATATCAGTAATTTTTATGTATTTTGGACGTTTATTTAATGTTATAAGTCAGATGGACGAGTTTGACACCTTTTTTATATCTCAAGTTAAGAGGAAAACTTTACGTAGGAACCTCTGGGTATCCGGGCACAGCTTCATGGTGATATTACCTACCGTGAAGCTGTCGTCACTCACCTGTCCTGTGTCGCAGTAATCAACCTCTACCCTCCCTCAACCCCCGCTAGTACCTACTCCCGCCTCCCACCCAGCTCAGCCAGGGAATGAATATGTTGGGGTTATGTGTAACCTCCACGTTATGCTTCGTTAGTAAGTTGACATAAAGTCAGTGTGAGAGACCTTCACTAGTCTGTACCCTGACTTTACTGCTTTCACCACCCTCACCACCTTCACCACTACCTCTCTCTCTCATCCCTCACCAGCCAGGCATCGTACGCTGTCTCACGCCTCATGGAGATGTCGCCACTCCCCGCCGAGATTAGAATTAGGTGTTTGTTCCTCGCCGGGGCTAAGTGAGGAGAGTGTCCCCTCGGTGTAGAAAACGATAGCCTTCGTAAACACGGAAGGAGGAGGAAGACTTGCCTTACTCGGGAGGGATAGGGAAGAATAGGGAAGAAAATAGAAGCATGATACTTAGGGGGAAAAGGAGATTGCATTTTGGGGAGAAAGAGGTTATTTAAGGGGGAGGAGGAGGAGAGTTGCTATCACTACCTCTCACACCCTGACTGGCACACACCCTGACTGTAACACCCCCTTACTCTCACATACCCTGACTATCACACCCTCTTACTCTCACACCCTGACTGTCACACTCTCTAGGTGCCACACACCCTGACTGTCACACACCCTGACTGGCACACACCCTGACTGTAACACCCCCTTACTCTCACGTACCCTGACTATCACACCCTCTTACTCTCACACCCTGACTGTCACACTCTCTAGGTGCCACACACCCTGACTGTCACACACCCTGACTGTCACACACCCTGACTGGTACACACCCTGACTGTAACACCCCCTTACTCTCATATACCCTGACTATCACACCCTCTTACTCTCACACCCTGACTGTCACACTCTCTAGGTGCCACACACCCTGACTGTCACACACCCTGACTGTCACACACCCTGACTGGTGCACACCCTGACTGTAACACCCCCTTACTCTCATATACCCTGACTATCACACCCTCTTACTCTCACACCCTGACTGTCACACACTGTCACACGTCGAGGATCATTTGTACCAACTTGCCGCAAATAAAATGTTTCATCATTGCTGTTTAACATTTAACTTATATTCTGTGTTAAGTTTAGCTGTAGTCCACCGTCCTCTCTTCCACTTACGAGTACCTCAACGCCACCTCATACCTTACTCCACATTTTTCTCTTCCACCACTCCATTCCAACTCAATGCCTCTCCAACACCACTCCACCCCATCTCACGCCTCTCCAACACCACTCCACCCCACCCCCCCAACACCGCTCCACCTCAGCCCACGCCCCCAACACCACCCCACGCCTCCAACACCGGAAACACAAGAGGGTCACACCAGCTGGGGCGTTATTTACCTCTTCAGCTGGTGTAGATGAGGGAGGAGGAGCCGAGACAAGAGGTTGATAATTTCGTTAAGAGTGTTCATTACTTGGTGGTGGTTGTGGGAGTGTGGTGGTAGTGGGAGTGTGGTGGTAACAGTGTGGTGGTAGTGGGAGTGTGGTGGTAACAGTGTGGTGGTAGTGGGAGTGTGGTGGTAACAGTGTGGTGGTTGTGGGAGTGTGATGGTAGTGGGAGTGTGGTAATTGTAGTGGGGTGGTAGTGTGAGTGTGGTGGCAGTGTGAGTGTGGTAGTAGTATGGTTGTGGTGGTATTGTGGTGGTAGTGGTTCTGTGATGGTAGTGGTAGCATGGTGGTAGTGGTGGTAGGAGTACGGTGGTAGTAGTGTGGCCATACGGAGCAGCGCCTGGCGACACTAAGGTTCTCTCCTGCTGGAGCTGGTCTGCACCTCACCAACGCTCCAGCTCTCCTCTGAATGATGTTCCCTTTTCCGCCACGAGAGAAACCTCCCCGCTGACTTTGTGTTGTAGCTGCCTCGCCTCTGGGCTGTGAAATACTTTCCTTACTCCAACTGTACCACACCTGAAGGATCATGAAAGATAATTATCTGCCTTACAAGTCGTAGTTTACCTCCTCGAGACCCGAGTACTACTCTAACTCAGGTGGTGAAGAGAACGACGTCCGACATTGTACTGAGATTCCATTGTCCATGCTTTGGTTTCTCAAATATTAGCATGTTAAGCCCCCCCCCCCCCCCACCATGAACCTTGAGAAATTAATACTTATATTATATTATTGGTTAACTTAGCGATAACGTACATAGGGTGGCCAAAATGAAAGAAATTGCACTTTTTTTTTAATAGTTCTCAATAAAGTCTTTTATTTCATGTCAACGGAGAGAAAACTGCCTCAAGAATGTGTGTGGATCAGACTCGGGTACGAAGTGATGCTGCTTGACAGGGTGTTGAGGCGCTCATTATAGTGTGTCTCCTTCCTTGTGTGTGGCACAGCGGTGTTGTCTCTTCCACTGTGGGACAATTAAACTGTTCTTGGCACTGTGACTCACTTACTACTGGTGGTTCTCTATCACGACACAACCTAACTCGTGTAGGGTAACCTGTGGTGGCAGAAGGTGGCGGTAGTATTCACATATCCTTCCGTTATTTCGCTAAATGTGGGCCACAGAGCAGTCATAATTGGATTTCGTGGGAGAGCTGGCAGGCTTAAAGTTAGTTATGAACCTAATGCTTGCCCCCTCCCTCCCCTCACCTACCTCTCCTCATATACTTACCTGTCCTGCCTTCCCACTCACCTACCTCCCCTCCCTCACCTACCTCCCCTCCCTCACCTACCTCCCGCCCCCGCATCTACCTTCTCCCTTTACCTACCCCCATCACCTGCCTCCCTTCCCTCAACCACATCCCTTTCCCCCCTCCCTCCTTTACTGAAGACATCTTAGAAGACATCTTACTGTAAATTTGTAGTGGTGGTATTGGTAGTGTTGAGGCCGTGTGCTCATATATACAGTACAGTACGCCCTCAAGTGTTCATTAACGAGTGGCCGCGGGTTGTGTTAAGGTACATCCCTCACTCTTTAAAACTTCCATCATTCAAGCGAAGTAAAATCGTATATATGGCTCATTAAACGATTCCCAAAATTTTCATAAAATTCCATATATTTTTTTGTATATTAATTTATGAATATTTTTTACGTCAGCTTACAGTAATTTCCTATTTTTTTTATCACCTTTTCATTAGATACACGGTACAGTATTTACATTCCCATCTTGTGTAATAGATGGAGAGTTTGTCAGAGTAGTGTAACAATGCGTATAATAATGACCAGTGTTATGATTATGTACTGTACGTCGGTGTTTGTGTTTTTTTTTTTATATAACAAATTCCAATACCACCAAACAAATCCACTCTCTCTCTCTCTCTCTCTCTCTCTCTCTCTCTCTCTCTCTCTCTCTCTCTCTCTCTCTCTCTCTCTCTCTCCCCCCATGATACTGTGTAGCTTGTGGATATTTTGAAAACCCGATCATTTAGGTCCATCTGTCGTGATGACGTCGTTTGGCAACATACATGAAAAACTTTATTGAGAATGACGTCATTACTAACCCTCATACATCTGGCTCTGGTAACAAAACACACATGTACTTTACTCTTCAACACAGATCATCAGAATTAAACAATATAACATACATCCCAAACAAAATTAATTAACATCACTTAACAATTATAAACCTTATTAAATAATTTGTGTTGTTCTAGTAAGTTAATTTACCAATGTTGTTTACAAAGGTGTTCCTCCACTAGCTAACTGCGTGTAGTAAGTGGTCACCCATTAACCAGTGTTGTTTACAAAGGTGTTCCTCCACTAGCTAACTGGGTGTAGTAAGTGGTCACCCATTAACCAGTGTTATTTACAAAGGTGTTCCTCCACTAACTGGGTGTACTGTAGTAAGTGGTCACACTTCTTTAGTAACCAGCTGTTGTGGTCTACTGATGTACATAACGTTAAACATTTATACCAAAAAACATTTACTATTTCCAATCTTTGAAAGAATTTTTAAATTAATATCACAAATGGACTTACATATCCCATTTCAATTAAAGTATTTGTCGTCGTGTTGACCTAAATACATTTGGCTCTACCATTAAATAATTCACTTCCTATATACAGTATATATATATACAGTATATATATATATATATATATATATATATATATATATATATATATATATATATATATATATATATATATATTCAAGTAAATCACTGTAGGTGCGCGTGATCTAGGTATCTGCTGATAACCACAAGGAAAGAAGAAAACACGAAGTTCCGAAGCGCTTGGGAACTTCGTGTTTTCTTCTTTCCTTGTGGTTATCAGCATATATATATATATATATATAATATATATATATATATATATATTTATATATATATATATATATATATAATATATATATATATATATATATACACACACACACACACTTGTACCATGATGAAGAGTAGAGTCATTGTTCTGCTTCATGTGACCCCACTCCTCCCTCCCTGAGGAGAAGTGTGCCTCCCTCCACCCTTCCCTCCCTCAGGTGTGCCTCCCTCCACCCTTCCCTCCCTCAGGTGTGCCTCCCTCCACTCTCTTCTCCCTCAGGTGTGCCTCCCTCCACCCTCTTCTCCCACAGGTGTACCTCCCTCCCTTACCCTCTCTCTAGTGTACCTCCCTCCACCCTTCTCTCCCTTAGGTGTACCTCCCTCCACCCTTCCCTCCCTCAGGTGTACCTCCCTCCACCCTTCCCTCCCTCAGGTGTACCTCCCTCCACCCTTCCCTCCCTCAGGTGTACTTCCCTCCACCCTTCCCTCCCTCAGGTGTACCTCCCTCCACCCTTCCCTCCCTGAGGTGTACCCCCCCCCCTCCCTGACCCATTGTACCACCTGGGTGAGGGCGAGAGAGGAAAGAGGATAAACTCCATTGTCCTCATCTTCTCCCCTCTCCACTGACCTCAAGGCTGTGGTGGGGAGGAGGATGACTATGGTGGGGAGGAGGATGACTGTGTGGTGGGGAGGAAGATGACTGTGTGGTGGGGAGGAGTAGGATGACTGTGTGGTGGGGAGGAGGATGACTATGGTGGGGAGGAGGATGACTATGGTGGGGAGGAGGATGACTGTGTGGTGGGGAGGAAGATGACTGTGTGGTATGGAGGAGGATGACTGTATGGTGGGGAGGAGGATGACTATGGTGGGGAGGAGGATGACTGTGGTGGGGAGGAGGATGACTGTGTGGTGGGGAGGAGGATGACTATGGTGGGGAGGAGGATGACTATGGTGGGGAGGAGGATGACTGTGTGGTGGGGAGGAGTAGGATGACTGTGTGGTGGGGAGGAGGATGACTATGGTGGGGAGGAGGATGACTATGGTGGGGAGGAGGATGACTGTGTGGTGGGGAGGAAGATGACTGTGTGGTATGGAGGAGGATGACTGTATGGTGGGGAGGAGGATGACTATGGTGGGGAGGAGGATGACTATGGTGGGGAGGAGGATGACTGTGTGGTGGGGAGGAAGATGACTGTGTGGTGGGGAGGAGGATGACTGTGTGGTGAGGAGGAAGATGACTGTGTGGTATGGAGGAGGATGACTGTATGGTGGGGAGGAGGATGACTATGGTGGGGAGGAGGATGACTATGGTGGGGAGGAGGATGACTGTGTGGTGGGGAGGAAGATGACTGTGTGGTATGGAGGAGGATGACTGTATGGTGGGGAGGAGGATGACTGTGTGATGGGGAGGAGTAGGATGACTGTGTGGTGGGGAGGAGGATGACTGTGGTGGGGAGGAGGATGACTGTGTGGTGAGGAGGAGGATGACTGTGTGATGGGGAGGAGGATGACTGTGTGGTGGGGAGGAGGATGACTGTGTGCTGGGGAAGAGGAGGATGACTGTGTGGTGGGGAGGAGAAGGATGACTGTATGGTGGGGAGGAGGATGACTGTGTGGTGAGGAGGAGGATGACTGTATGGTGGGGAGGAGGATGACTGTGTGGTGGGGAGGAGGATGACTATGATGGGGAGGAGGATGACTGTGTGATGGGGAGGAGGATGACTGTGGTGGGGAGGAGGATGACTGTGTGGTGGGGAGGAGGATGACTGTGTGGTGAGGAGGAGGATGACTGTGTGATGGGGAGGAGGATGACTGTGTGCTGGGGAAGAGGAGGATGACTGTGTGGTGGGGAGGAGAAGGATGACTGTATGGTGGGGAGGAGGATGACTGTGTGGTGGGGAGGAGGATGACTGTGTGCTGGGGAAGAGGAGGATGACAGGTATGGTGGGGAGAAGAATGAACACAAAAGCTAAGGGTATCAGATTACTAGACCTTTCAGCACCAGTGGCTACATAACAGTGACTCGAGCCAGGAGGAGTAACCAAAGAGTGTCAGCGAATTCTGTAGGAAGACAAAAATAGGATACAGTATCTGAGAGGCAGCGAATCGGCTAAAACTCAGACTTTGAATACAGAGAGAGAGAGAGAGAGAGAGAGAGAGAGAGAGACTTTAAACACAGAATCACAATCAAAAAGAGAAAGTGAATCGACAATATGACATAGATAACATCCAGATTCAGAGACAAAGAAATCATATAGAAATTCAAGTAATTTTGTTTTTCGGATACAGTGCAATAATTCCTATATAGTGAGACGCCTAGGATGAAAAAAGTTACAATAACAAAGGAAAAATTATTGAATTGACTATTGTAATTCCTAAGTAACGCCATTAGCATAAAGAAAATACCTTATATATAATTCCCGTATTTCTGTTTAATATCTTCCCCGTTTGTGTTGAATAAACTTAATGGAAACTGTTATTAACCACAAGTATATATATATGCAGTTTCTCGCACCTACAGAAGCACTTCAGACGCGGTTCTCAGATGGGGCTGTAAGTCGCTAAAAAAAAACTATCTATACTTCGTGGGGGGTCGATGAATTTTGAGAATGAACACTGTGACTCCTGTTGTCTCAGTAGGGTTGTCAAAAACCTTCGTCCGTTGTGTCATATTGTCTAAACGTCTAACGCAAATTTGTATGGATAGTTTTTTGAGCGAGTGCATTACTGAGAGCCACAGAAGGCCACACAGACTTAAGAGTTTTATGAGTGAGTGAGTGAGTGAGTTTATTAGGGACTTGTATTCCAGACCATCATTGTATTATTAAATATTAAACCTCAGTCTCTCTTTCTCTCTCCCTCCGTTGTTCAATATCATCACTACATCATTTCCTTGGACGGGATTAAGACACCTCTCTACCCTATGCTAAAACTAACCATTCATGTACAGTAAGTCAACACCCATGCATAATTGATGGATCTACAAACATGCATGCGATTGTATGAACATAAATTACAAGATATTGGCTCTGGGACATACATACATACATACATACATATGCATCGTATATTATTGACTCTTAGTTAATACACATGGTATATCTTATCACTATACGCACACCGCCTGTCGCCACATTATAAGAATTGGCAAAATACACATTGTAATTTGGGGTTGTATCTGGGTCATACAGTAAATTACTTTATTGAATTCTCTCTCTCTCTCTCTCTAGTTTTTGAATAACTTCTCTTTGATTCATTCACATTAACAAAACTCGGTGAACACTGAACACAGGTGCGGGCGTGGAAAATGTTCTCACCACTCAGGGCGAACATTACCTATTCATCGTCACAATAAGCGTTCGTAATTTTACTCTCCATGCGAGATTGTAACTGTTCATTTCTTCATTCGTAATTGAATATATACCTTACTCAAAAGCGTAACCAATAATGCTCTTCAATACTCACTGCACACAGTTCATGCATTTTGCGGCTGGAGGCAAAGGCAGGATGTGTGTTGATGTGTGCATCCCCCGCTGCTGCGTGTTGCATGCCGGTAATTAACTCTGCTTCATGTAAATAATGTCATAGTATCATGTTGGAGTCACGATCAGGTGGCCTGGCCAGGAGGTCATGAGAGACAAGGGAGGATAAGGGGGTGGTAGTGGTGGGTGTTGTCCTCGATACACATGAACTGAGAGTAATGACAACCCAACAGCATAATGTGGTACTTGGTGATGTAGGTGAACGAAGACCAGTTGAGAAAGGGGTGAGCTCTGTCAGCCAGGGTCACCACACAAGCACTGGTCCATGACACAGAATTGTGAAACAGGAGTGAAGACGTTGTAATAAGAATGTAAATGTTGTAAGCGAGTATCTCAAGGTACGGCGTTTGTCAGAGAGAAGAGAAGGAAGGAGGTAGGAAGGGAGGGATAGAGGTAAGAAGGGAGTGAGGAAGGGACGGAGGAAGGGGGGAAGGAGGAATGGAGGGAAGGGAACAGATAAAGGGAAGGAGAGAAGGACTGAGGAAGGGAGGGAGAAAGCTAGGAAGGGACAAGAAGGGAGGGAACGAGGGAAGGACAGAGGAAGGGAGGGAAGGAGACAGAGCAGGTAGAATAAGATGGTGAGATCGAGTCTCCCTGCAGTGTGTGGTAGGGTGAGATGTGTGACTGAGAAGTAGTTCGCTGCTTTTGCATTTCAAATATATGTTGAGTGAAGGTTGGTTGATGAATGACGAGGCAGCGGGTGTGTGACCTCCAGCACGGCTCACTGTCAAGTCTGCACTTCCACCTCTCTACAAGGAAAATAACTATTTATTCCCTACCTCGACAAATATTTGTATATTTTACGAGATGCTGTAATAACGTCTTTAATGGGGTGAACGATCAGTAACCTTAACACACCTCGGCCTAGTTTATACAACACTGGTGACCGATACTCCACGAGGCGTCGATAAATTCTGTGGAAGCATCGATATTTGATCCTTCATCCGTGTACCACAAGAGGGTGGCGGGAGGTGGTGCCTCGTGCAGCTAGACAACACGTCGTCACAACCAACATGAACAAGCCTTCTGTACAGTATTTCGTCTCGTGGATCTTGTATGATTAAGAGTGCATTTTTTTCATACAATATATAAAGACTTGTTGTGTGAGTGCGTGAGCCTGTGACGTAATGAACCTTGTCTGCGGGAGTAACTCACGTGTCACACACACCTCAACTTTCGTTACTAAACACTGTTTTTCAGTTACTAATATACAGGGGAGTCTGTGTCGTCTTCAATCCTCTCTTTTCTCTCATGAATCCTCAGTACAGTGTCTCATAAAATGTTTCTTGTCATATCTCAAAGATTTTCCTGTCTTCAGTATATCAGTGAACTCCATAACAAGGTGTGAACATTTCCTACACTACTGTACCTCAGGTGTGTCAGGGGCGGTGAGCGGCACAGCATGTGACAGGTCGTGGGGGAGGATGATGAGGACAAGGACCTGCTGATGACGTAACGCACTGGGTCTGGCCTTATTGTTCACACGTGGGGGGGGGGGGGAGGCTCCTACATTGTAGTTTAAATGCCTCGTGTCTGCCATGTTCACCTACCACTACACTCATGGTTTTAACTTTCTCTCGTCATCCTGAAGATGAGATAACCCATCTTATTTCTCCTGATGATTAAACAGCCGAACCTAATCTAACGTAACCCCCAGTTAGCGTTAGTGTTTAATTACCAGGTGAATTAAACTGGTGAGGCTTTTTTTAAGATTATCCACGTTCACCTTCAATAGTTTACATTATTACACTTACCCTGCTCACAATTTTTGGTTGCTTTGATAGCCCTATGATCGCCTTTCCTGAATGGTTTGCTGCTCTACGCTTTCTTAAGGAAGAATTTGTTACTGTTCACCCGGCCCGCACACAACACTCACTCCCCATCCCATGATCAGTCTTGTTATTTTCAGTCGTAACGTCATTACTAAAAGTTTTTTTGTATGTTAACTGTACTATGACCAAAACAATTTTGTTACATTTAGTTTGTTGTATCATGATTCTTTTTCTCTCTTACAGGTGAGTGTCGTCATACGCAGGGCAGGTAGAGGGTGTGGCGGGAGAGTGAGTACTGATCTTCCTGCACTGTCGTCACCAGGTACTGTCTGCTGTACACCTCTGCCCTTATAAGTACCTCAATTTTTCAGACACGTTACCTAATCTTTTGGATTTTTACATATGTTTCTGTCTGTCCTTTGAAGTTCCACCCACGAGAATAATTTCAGTGTGAGCACGAAGAAATTACTTTTCAACAATGTTAGTGAGAGGGACATTTAGACAAAGAGAAGCTTAATTTATGTAAAGAAGGGTTTAGATTGAAAACAAAAGGACATTAGGAGCAGGAAAGCAAAGGAATACGATTTTAATGTAGTAATATAAAAACTGATATTTGTGGTATTCTTCGGGAATCTGGAGATGCATCAAAGCAGCGCCCGTGAGAAGAGAAGCATCCTATGTTGTCGTGTGCAGGATGGTGACTCCCTCAGGCGGGGAATATGAAAAATTATCCAACAACTGGTGGATGACCTCGTGGATCGTATATCGCATTTCAGGGTTGATAAGTTGCATTTCAGGTTTGATAAGTTGCATTTCAGGGTTGATGAGTTGCATTTCAGTTTTGATAAGTTGCATTTAGGACTGATATATTACAGTTTGGGACTTACAGCTAGTATTTTGAGGTTCACTTAATGCATTTAAAGGTTCATATATCGCTTTTCAAGGTTCACGTATTGCTTTTCGGGTTCACATATTGCATTTTAGGTTTACATATTGCATTTTGGATTCACATATTGCATATTAGGTTCACATTGCATTTTGAGTTCACATATTTTATATTGGGTTCACATATTACATATTAGGTTCACATATTACATAATAGGTTCACATATTGTATTTACCTATTCATATATTGCATTTCTGTTCACAGTGTCTATCATTCCTGCCAATATATGATACTTTTCCTCAACAAAACAAATTAATAGTGGAATGCGTCATGTACTGTACTGTGTCATATCTGTCAAAGGTGGTGAGAGGTCTTTGTGCTCCACGTTGTATACAATATGAAGGTAAAATAATTGTATTACGATGGAACATTTTTGTCAGTGGTTGGCGACAATGAGGATGAGGAGAGTTCCCCCTCCAGCCCTACTCTGAGTTTTATTTCCGCTCCCCTCCTTGTTGTTGGTGGTGGTGGTGGTGGTGTTGTTGCTGCTGCTGCTGGTACTGTGTTTGATGGTGCTGTTTGGTGCTGATATTGCTGCTGTTTCTGGCACGTACCACCACCACCAGCACCACCAAACCAATGCCACCACACCTACACCACCAAACCTACACCACCACACCTACACCATCACACCTACACCATCACAGCTACACCATCACGTCTACACCACCACGTCTACACCACCACAGTTACACCACCACAGCTCACCACCACACCTACACCACCACGCCTACACCGCCACAGCTACACCACCACACCTACACCACCACACCTACACCACCACACCTACACCACCACGCCTACACCATCACAGCTACACCACCACACCTTCACCACCACACCTACACCACCACACCTACACCACCACACCTACACCACCACACCTTCTCTACCACACCTACACCACCACACCTACACCACCACACCTACACCACCACACCCACACCACCACACCCACACCACCACACCTACACCACCACAGCTACACCACCACACCTACACCACCAAAGCTTCTCTACCATACCTCCACTACCACACCTACACCACCACACCTACACCACCACACCTACACCACCACAGCTACACCACCACGCCTACACCGCCACAGCTACACCACCACACCTACACCACCACACCTACACCACCACGCCTACACCGCTACAGCTACACCACCACACCTACACCACCACACCTACACCACCAAAGCTTCTCTACCATACCTCCACTACCACACCTACACCACCACGCCTACACCACCACACCTACACCACCAAAGCTTCTCCACCATACCTACACCACCAAACCTTCACCACCACAGCTGCACCACCACACCTACACCACCACACCTACACCATCACACCTTCACTACAGCGGCTATACCATCACACCTACATAAGAACATAAGAAAATAAGGAGTCTGCAATAGGCCGGTTGGCCTGTGCATGGCAGCTCCTGTCGAGAGTTACTACCACTCTCTATCATCCATGAATCTATCTAGCCTCCTTTTGAAACTTTCCAGAGTTCCCGCACTTACTACAAAGTTGCTAAGCTTATTCCACTCGTCCACCACCCTATTTGTGAACCAGTTCCTTCATATCTCCCTCCTAAACCTAAACTTATCCAACTTAAATCCGTTGCTACGAGTCTTATCCTGCTCGGATTTTATAAGAACTTTATCTATATCCCCTTCATTGATTCCTTTCACCCACTTAAATACTTCTATCATATCTCCCCGCACTCTTCGTCTTGCTAGGGAATGCAAGTTTAGTTTCTTTAACCTTTCTTGATATGGAAGGTTTCTAAGTCCAGGCATCATTTTCGTCATTCTTCGCTTCACCGACTCTAGTGAATTGATATCCATTCTATAATAGGGGCACCAGAACTGAACCGCATAATCGAGGTGCGGCCTGACTAGCGCAAGATGTAGTTGCAATAAGACCTCTGCACTCTTATTACTTACACTTCTAGATATAAAACCTAATACTCTGTTTGCCTTATTTCGAACATTAACGCACTGTTTTCTAGACCGTAGGTCCGGGCTTACAAGTACCCCTAAGTCTCTTTCACAAGTCGACTTCTCTAGGTTGATGTTGTTAAGGCTGTAAACATTGACAGTGTTTGTTCTTCCAATATTAAGTGCGCTGCACTTGCTGGTGTTGAATTTCATTTGCCATTTTTCTGACCACTCCTACAGTTTATTTAAATCCTCCTGTAGTGCATTTGCATCCTGCCCTGAATTAATTTGCCGCCCTATTTTGGTGTCATCCGCAAACTTGCTTATGTCACTGCTGATCCCAGTATCTAGATCGTTTATGTAGATTATGAACAAGAGTGGGCCTAGTACTGACCCCTGGGGAACCCCACTGGTTACACAGCCCCACTCAGATTTAACGCCATCTACGCTGACCCTCTGCGTTCTATCGGTGAGCAATGATTTTATCCAATTTAATACTTTCCCCTAGATACCATGAGCCTTAACTTTTCTCAGAAGCCTCTGATGCGGTACTCTGTCAAATGCTTTGCTAAAGTCAAAGTAAATAACATCGTAATTTTCGTCATTATCTACTACCTCGAAGACTTTCCTAAAAAACGTCAGCAGATTTGTTAGACAAGATTTTCCCTTTGTAAACCCATGTTGAGAGTCGTAGATTAATTAGCTTTTCTCTAAATGCGATCGGATGCTATTTGCTATAATTGATTCAAGAAATTTCCCCACTACTGACGTCAAACTGATCGACGGTAATTTGACGCTGATGCTCTGTCTCCCTTTTTGAATATGGGTACTACATTTGCCTGTTTCCACAAGTCTGGCACAACTCCCGTGTCTAATGATTTTGTAAATAAATTTACGAGGGGTCCGCTAATCTGTTCCCTACACTATTTTAAGACTCGAGGGAAAATTTCATCCGGCCGTGGGGATTTTGTCTTCTTTAATTTATTTATCCTCTTAAGAACATCCTCTTTTCTGATAGTGATATTCTTTAATTTCTCTTCTTCATTTCCCTTAAATATCAGTTCCACCTCTGGAATTTCCTCTTGAATTTCTTCTGTGATAACTGATAAAAAGTAGCTGTGCCTACACCACCACGCCTACACCACCACAGCTACACCACCACACCTACACCACCACAGCTACACCACCACACCCACACCACCACACCTACACCACCACACCTACACCACCACGCCTACACCATCGCACCTACACCACCACAGCTACACCATCACACCTATACCATCACACCTACACCACCACAGCTACACCACCACACCTACACCACCACACCTACACCACCACAGCTACTCCACCACAGCTACACCACCACAGCTACACCACCACAGCTACACCACCACTCCTACACCACCACAGCTACACCACCACAGCTACACCATCACACCTACACCACCACGCCTACACCACCACAGCTACACCATCACACCTACACCACCACAGCTACACCACCACACCTACACCACCACGCCTACACCACCACAGTTAAACCATCACACCTACACCAGCACACCTACACCACCACGCCTACATCACCACACCTACACCACCACACCTACACCACCACACCTACAATATACCATCTTACCTATACCTCCACACTTACACCACCACACCTACACCACCACCACCCACCACCACCATCACCACCTACCGACCACCACCACTCACCAACCACCACTCACCAACCACCACCAACCACCACTCACCACCATCCACTACATCTCCACCCACCACCACCCACTACACCCTCTCCCCTTCGGCTCCTTTGTCATTGCCACTTTTTCATCGCCGTTTATCATTGTTATCTGTATTATCTCTCTCCTCCGTTCCTCCTCTCTCTCTCTCTCTCTCTCTCTCTCTCTCTCTCTCTCTCTCTCTCTCTCTCTCTCTCTCTCTCTCTCTCTCTCTCTCTCTCTGTATGTCTTCTTTACTTTATATATGTTATTTCTTTTTTAGGTTTATCTCTCTGTTTCTCTCTCTTCCTCTACCTCAATGGACTGATAAATTTTCAAGAGCTAAAACAATAAGTGTGGTTCTTCGCTAAAAGTGGTGGGAAGCGACGGTCCCTGAGTCATGTGGTCAATGCACCGACTGATCGACCCGATTCGACCAAGCGACTGACCTAACACAACGACGGAGGATAACCGACCCAACCATTCGACCGATTTGAAAAAAAATGAACCGACCAGCCAACCAACCAACCAACCGTCCAACCAACCGTCCAACCAACCAACCAACCGTCCAACCAACCGTCCATCCAACCAACCGTCCAACCAACCAACCAACCGTCCAACCGTCCAACCAACCGACAGACTCATTTTTGACGACACACTTCGGACAAATTGATGGGAAAGTTGTTGTGAATATTGGCCGGATGTTAACGTGAATATTGACCGGATGTTAACGTGAATATTGACCGGATGTTAACGTGAATATTGACCTGATGTTAACGTGGATTTTGGCCGGATGGGATTCCTTTGAGAGTTCATGACTGCTGCTTTGATAAGGTGATTGAGCACGTTTTGGTATTGTGCCGGATATGCGGATAGTCTTATATTTTCTAGGCTTTGTTTGGTTAGGTTTGGTTAGGTTAGTTTGTCATCATACATCATTGGTTTGGACCGGATATTATAGTCCTTTATTTTCAAGGTTTGTTTTTATGACTCGCATCTAACGGACTTGAAAGCGTGGTGTTGTGTACGGTGTGTCAGGGTGTGTCAGAGTGTGTCAGAGTGATGCTGTGAGATGAGTCATGGTGTAGTACTGATCATGAGGTTCTGACAGACAAAACACAGTGTTCACATCAGATGGAAACAAGTGACTGTCTGTGTGTTATATGTAAGTGAAAAACAAATGAATGTGTTAAAATTTCTATCAGGTAAAGAACAAAAGTCTGTATTATATCCCTTATAGAAACAAACGACGGTCGGGCGGGAAGAGGAAAGAGAGGGGTGGTCGTGGGGAGGTGGTAGGGAGCGGTGGTCGGGGTAAGGAAGAGTGGAGCCCAGAGGTGGAGGTAGAGAGGGGTGGTCAGAGGGCGGGAGAGAGGAGGTCAAGTAGGAAGGGGTGAGGGGGGGAGGGGTGGTTAGGAAGGAGGACGTACGTAGGGGTGGTCGGGGAGGAGGAGGATGGGTTAGGGAGAGGAGGTCGGGAGAAAGGAGGTCGAGGAGGAAGGGGTGGGGGAGGGAGGAGGATGGGGTGAGGGAAGGAGAGAGGGAGGGAGAAGCAGGGAGAGAGGAGCAGGGAGAGAGGAGCGGGGAGAGAGGAGCAGGAGGGGGGGGGGGGAGGAGGAGATCAGAGTCGATATGAACACTTGAGTTTCGTTCATTTTACCGGGGTTACTGCAATCAAATTTGTACGTGTCGTGATTTTTTTTATTCGTATCACAGACTCAGTATCGGCACAAAAAGACAACAGAACTCGTGGGAGAAAAAAAAATCGCTCGTTTTTTGTTTTGTTTTCTCATTTATGACGAATATTGCAGAAGGTTGGCCAAGGGTTTGTTTTTTTCTGCCGTCAATGACAATGATGATGGGTCAGTGTTAAGACCCTGTGGTGGAGGTCAGATACGCGTAATGACCTTTTGAAGACGATGATTTAAAATATAAATTAAGCTGCAGTCATCAAAGGTTATTAACTTAAGCCATCGGCCTCGCAGGTTATAACTTCAACCATCGTCTTCGGAGGGTTAAAGGCTGTTACATGGTTAATTTATCAACACTTAACTTCACGTGGCATCATATCTGGTATAGAGAACTTTGATTTTTTTTTTTTTTACTTCCAAATTTCACGACTGTTTGATCATGAGAAAGTAGTTCGATAACTCTTTGACTATGACTAAATCCCTTAACTAAGATAACTCAACCCCTTGACTAAGATAACTCAACCCCTTGACTAAGATAACTCAACCCTTTGACTACGATAACACAACCCCTTGACTAAAATAACTCAACCCCTTGACTAAAATATCTCAACCCCTTGACTAAGATGACTCAAACCCTTGAATAAGATGACTTAAGCCTCTGGATACAATATGATCGCACTCAATAAGTTAAGAGAGGGATCTCGGGTGGGGATGGGAAGGAGAGAAGGAGGGAGGGTGCGCGTCCCCCACCTGGTCATGCAGTCCTCAGTAAACTCGGTTAATGGCATAACTCCAGCACCCTGCCAGATAACATTGCAGGGGGAAGAAACGACACAGCGAGAAACTAGGAAACAGAAATAAGAAACGAGGAGGAGGAGGAGGGAGAGGACGGGGGGGGGGGGGAGATGATGGGATAGAGAAGGAAGGGGAGGAGGAGAAGAAAGAAAAGGAGGAGGAGGTAGAGGAAGAGAAGGAGCACAAAAGAGGAAAAAAGAGACAGAGAAAAATTAACGAGAGAGAGGCAAGGAAAACTGTGCGGAACATGGAGATTTGATGAGGGAGTGTGTGTGTGGTGGAGGAGTGTGTGTGGTGGAGGAGTGTGTGATGGTAGAGGAGTGTGTGTAGTGGAGGAGTGTGTGTGGTGGAGGAGGGAGGGTGGAAGAGTGTGTGTGGTGGAGGAGTGTGTGTGTGGTGGAGGAGTGTGTGTGAGTGGTGGAGGAGGGAGGGTGGAGGAGTGTGTGTGAGTGGTGGAGGAGGGAGGGTGGAGGAGTGTGTGTGGTGGAGGAGTGTGTGTGGTGGAGGAGTGTGTGATGGTAGAGGAGTGTGTGTGGTGGAAGAGGAGTGTGTGTGGTGGAAGAGTGTGTGTGGTGGAGGAGTGTGTGTGAGTGGTGGAGGAGGGAGGGTGGAGGAGTGTGTGTGGTGGAGGAGTGTGTGTGGTAAAGGAGTGTGTGTGGTAGAGGAGGGAGGGTGGTGGAGGATGGAGGGTGGAGGAGTGTGTGTGTGTGTGGTGAAGGAGAGAGAGAGAGAGAGAGAGAGAGAGAACGTGCGTGCGTGCGTGCGTGCGTGCGTGAGTGAGTGAGTGCGTGCGTGCGTGCGTTCGTCCTTCCACCATACAGGTAATGAGGAAGGTGCAGGTGGTACTCCTAGCACTACATACCGCTCTATCACTCTCATCATCTGTCAGCCGCATGTCACTCAGCTGCGCCATGTGCAGGTGTGCGGGACTGACACACGCCTCATACCTGGCATAACAGCAGGAGCACGTCGCCCTCATTAACTTGCCGCCCGGTATCCAGCTCCACCCGCCCAGCACTACTGCAATTCGACCCCCTTGTTCTTGTGTGCCCATCCAACACTACTGCAATTCGACCCCCTTGTTCTCGTGTGCCCATCCAACACTACTGCAATTCGACCCCCTTGTTCTCGTGTGCCCATCCAACACTACTGCAATTCGACCCCCTTGTTCTTGTGTGCCCATTCAACACTACTGCAATTTGACCCCCTTGTTCTTGTGTGCCCATCCAACACTACTGCAATTCGACCCCCTTGTTCTTGTGTGCCCATCCAACACTACTGCAATTTGACCCCCTTGTTCTTGTGTGCCCATCCAACACTACTGCAATTCGACCCCCTTGTTCTTGTGTGCCCATCCAACACTACTGCAATTCGACCCCCTTGTTCTTGTGTGCCCATCCAACACTACTGCAATTCGACCCCCTTGTTCTTGTGTGCCCATCCAACACTACTGCAATTCGACCCCCTTGTTCTTGTGTGCCCATTCAACACTACTGCAATTCGACCCCCTTGTTCTTGTGTGCCCATCCAACACTACTGCAATTCGACCCCCTTGTTCTTGTGTGCCCATCCTCCCTCTACCGCCTCCTCCTTTACCCCTTCACCCCAAGTATCAATAACAATTACATAACATCTGGGTGGTCGATAGTGGCCAGAGAGAGCTAATTTTATAACCTATTAACGAATTTCCTATTTGGCGTATATACATTATTTTAACTAAGATCAATTCTTAGTCAAGTCCCACTTAGTAAAATCGTGTTTAATGATCCTTATATAGATACAGTTAGTATAGGGTAGGATCTGACACCTCTTACGATGATATTTACGGAGTGAATTTCTTGTTTTAGTAATCAAATGTTCTTTACACCTGAGCTTATAAGTCAATAACTCTTGTGAGCTTTATTTGATTAATGCTTACCTTCCGCTAAGAACCATTGCCAATTGATGTATTGTAGTCTGATCAGTTCATGTAGATTTCTTGTTTTGTTTATAGGCATATCACCACATAGCTATGGCAACAGTTGAGGGAATCACACACACACACACACACACACACACACACCATAATCAGTATGGTGACAACTTTGAGCCCATAAACGGCTTAACTTCCTTAAAAACGATATATATTTTACTGTACTGAAAATAAATGAACTAAACTATATTAAACCATGCACTCTGAAACCTTATGGATAATTCCCAAATACAATCCAGGTCGGGGGATTTCTAGACATCCAAACGTTAAACTTCCCTTAATACGGTGGTGAGAAGCTCTCTGATTGGCTCAATTAAGTTAAACCACAGAAACAGCAGCAAAAATAATGTGAAAACTGTATTGGGTCTGTACAGTATACAGGTGTGTGTGTTCTTTACCCTCAAGGGAAAAGATAATTAATAGGTATCTTTGAGAATTCGGAGATACGGAGTCGTCCAAGGTGGCCTCCTGCAACCCCGCCTGATGTGTTGGCCTCCATGACAGGTGTGTTGGTTTCCATGACAAGTGTGTTGGCCTCCATAACAGGTGTGTTGGCCTCCATGACAGGTGTGTTGGTTCCTGACAGGTGTGTTGGCCTCCATAACAGGTGTGTTGGTTCCTGACAGGTGTGTGATGAGGCAGTGACAGCCGGCTACCAGGACGTCACAGGAACTTGTGTTGAGGTGTTTCCTTTAATTTGTTCGGGGAATTTACTAATAAACACACGATTGTATTCCACTGAGGTACTGTGGACGGTGACGGAGAGGTGACGGGCAGGGGGGTGACGGAGAGATGACGGGCAGGGTGGTGACGGAGAGGTGACTGGCAGGGTGGTGACGGAGAGGTGACGGGCAGGGTGGTGACGGAGAGGTGACTGGCAGGGTGAGGACGGAGAGGTGACTGGCAGGGTGAGGACGGAGAGGTGACGGGCAGGGTGGTGACGGAGAGGTGACGGACAGGGTGGTGACGGAGAGGTGACGGACAGGGTGGTGACGGAGAGGTGACGGACAGGGTGGTGACGGAGAGGTGACGGGCAGGGTGGGGACGGAGAGGTGACAGACAGGGTGGTGACGGAGAGGTGACGGGCAGGGTGGGGACGGAGAGGTGACGGTGAGGAAGGACAGACAGACAGACAGATAACATAATTCTTTACGGAAACTGGATATATGACAGATACAAGATTAATAAGACGCTTGAAACCAATAAACGGAAAAATTCACATACATACAGACATACAGTACATACATATATACATACAGACATACAGTACATACATACATACATACATACATACTAAGAGAATCTACCACCATCACATGAATGGAACACCTGGCGGGGTCAGTCCCTCACCCTTCAGTGTCACGCCGCTGTCCATTCTCCACACTCGGAGGAATGAATGTTGAGCAAAACACCCCGAGCATTTAAGTCGAGAGGAATAAGCGACTTTTGGTTAGTGGAGGAACTTACTGAATTCGGGGGGGGCAGGAGGAGGTGAAAGGCATCACCTGAAGATTAGACACCCCAGCCTATTTCACCTGAAGGTTAGACACCCCAGTCTATTTCATCGGAAGATTAGGAATAAAACCGAGATTAGGCCTGGAAAATGTATCCATCCATGCGTATACGTCCGTAATGTTCCCGCTTTAGGTAAAACACATAGAAACGACAAGGAGGTGAACAATCCATGATACAGACGTCCACACTAGGTCTAAGACACACACACACACACACATCATACAGGGCAGAAGGCGGGAGTGCCATAATGCTCCGTAGAGTAATAAAACACGTCAGCAGCAGAGGGAGTTGGTCTATAGCTTACCTCACACACCGCCACCACACACCTGTACTCCCCTCCACCACGCCAGGTATCCTCCCACACATACACACAGGTAACTATGTGTTCACCTCCAGGATTTTCTTCGGCAGATTTGGATTTTGTTTTAAGCTCCGTGAAAGTTGAGGATTTTTTGGATAGAAGTCTAGGATTTTTTGAGGGAAGTAGATAATTTTTTGAGGAAAGTTTAGGATTTTTTTGAGGGAAGTAGAGGATTTTTTGTGGGAAGTAGATGTTTTTTTGAGGAAAGTTTAGGATTTTTTTGAGGGTAGTCTACGATTTTTTGAGGAAAGTCTAGGATTTTTGGGGGGAAGTAGAGGATATTTTTTAGGGAAGTCGTGAATTTTATTATGGAATATCGATTTTCTATGATAGTCCAAGATTTTAGAACAAAATTTCAGGTTTTCGAGTCATGTTTCAGATTTTGGAACAAGATCTAAAATTATGGAGTAACGATCAGATTTTAAAGTTAAGTTACAGATTTTAGGGTTAATTTTTACTTTGTAACGACAATTTTTAGATTTAGCAGCTCATCTTAGCTTCTAAAGTAAAGTTTCACCGTTCAGAGTCAATTCTCAGATTTCAGAGTCACGCATAAGGTTTCAGAGTCACTTATAAGCCTTCAGAGTCACTTATAAGCTTTCAAAGTCACGTATAAGCTTTCAGAGTCACGTATAAGCTTTCAGAGTCACGTATAAGCTTTCAGAGTCACGTATAAGTTTTCAGTCACGCATTAGCTTTCAGAGTCACGCATGAGCTTTCAGAGTCACGTATGAGCTTTCAGAGTTACGTATAAGCTTTCAGAGTTACGTATAAGCTTTCAGAGTCACGCATAAGCTTTCAGCGTCACGTATTTAACAGCTAATACCTTCTACTGCGTGATCTTTTTTTTTATTCGACAGTTAATGAAGTAAATGCTTTTGTATTTAATATATATAGAGTTGATAGAAAGTAATGTCACTGCAATTGCTGTTTTGTACCATCGCGTATAAATTCTATTCAGGTTTATACGAATTCCTTCATTTGGAAATGCTACAATAGTGTTGTAGTTTGTAGATATAGTTTGAAGTCAGAGTGTAGTTAACGCATATATCCTTCTGTATAATCCTAAGAAAGTTTGGTTTTGCATGGATTCCGTGTACAATGTTCACCTTTCCTTGACACAAGCAACATTTGTATCAGTTTCGTCACATATAAACACAACAAAAGACAAAAATGTCAAAGAAATGCATCAGTAGAGTGCAAGTATTGTCTTACATCATTATCGATTTATTTCTTCATCTTTAGTGGTCGTGGTGGTGTGCTTGATAACCCTGGTCGGTGGAGCCTTTAACATACAGTAAAAACATCATCATTATCTCCTTGTATTCTTAACAACATCTCGTATTTAATTCATTAAGCGCTAAAATCAGTCAGAGAAAACCACTGAGTAAAATATATCTCTGCAGTAAATAGTAAATTGAACGCGGGTTGATGAGCCCGTAGATTGGGAGTTGAGAGCGACTCGTCCGGACAGGTTGGAAAGTTGGTCTGAAACTAATCCTCTTCGGGGCCTCTTTTTGCCGTTGTCTGTTGGCTGGCGCCGCCTCACCATCACGTGGCCATTGATCCTCAACCTCTCCATGCTTGGTGCTGAAATGGGAGTGATAGAGAGGAGGTAAAGTAAATTCCTGAACATTTTCTGGCCTCCACCAGACTGTCACTTATGTAATCATAAAAGAAACTTAAGTTATTGTCCTCGGCCATCACCTGCCTGGTGAGAGTGCTTCATCGATTAACTGCTGCTTGAGTTCCTCCTTCTTTATTGGTTGAGGGAAAAATTACTTTTCCCGACAGAGGTGTGGGAGCGCCTGCCAGGACCAGTGCCGCTGCAATACCAAGAAATTAGTGTTGGGACGCACTGAGGACAGGCTGTCGACGTATCAGGAAGACTCGAGTATTGCAAAAATGTAATAAATTTGTGGGTGTTGAAACACGGAGATGAAGGAGGTGGTGACGTAAGCAGAGGGCAAAGTATTTCAACATCAAGACGATATGAATGCTGTGAAATTCTGGGGAAATACTTGTTGACACACTCAGAGAAAAAGTTGTCATGAATGTTGAACCACTTAAGGAAAGTGATACTGAAGAAGCAGACGTGACACTGAAACATTTAGAAGAAAATACGTTGGCCTGGGGGGGGGGGGGGAAGGTCTTAACTCAGCAGCACATAAAGACATAATTCAAGGAAGACACATGTGAATACCGTAGATGATGGTACATCTGAAGGAGGTGAGTGTTAGGACCCGCGATATGTCATCTAAGGTTGCTGTGAACTGAAGCACGTGGAGGACACACATACAGTGGAACTTTAAGAGCAGATGTGAGCTGCACCACAAGCTTACAGCAGGGACATGACTGGGGTTATATAACACATGGTGCAGATTGGGACGGGAAGACTAAGAGAATATGGACAGTGAAAAATGACGACAATGACCAAGATGATGGATCCTTAAGGGCAAGTTATTGTTATGAGCGTCCAGACGACCTGAGAGATGCGAGACGGACAGCAACACAAGACGAGTCACGTCTCGTGTCCTGTAAATGTGTAACTACACATATTAATCTGTTCCGGTATTTGTAGCTCACAGAAAGACAGGCAAGAGTCAACCAACTACTTATTACCGACAGGACAGCGCACACACCTCATAAGTTCTCGATGGTTTATATAAAATTCCACAACTGAGAACCTGTGACATCTGCGGGAGCTAACGACACCTTGGTCAGCAATCTGCCTTTGTACAGTGAGTTCCCTCTGGTCACTGGTGATCACAACCATTGACCTCGACACTACCCTGGTGGTCATTAGTGTCTATGAGGTCATTATTGTCATGTGTCAGCTCTCGCAAAGCAATCAGAAATGTCCGCGAGGTCAGTAATGCACGTGTGGTTTATAGAGTGCCACTGGTAAGGGTCATCATGAGCCACAAACAGTGGCCAGAGTGCCAGGGGAAGCAGGTCTGGAAGGGCCCCACCTGTGCCTTATCGCGCCATCATCCTTCAACCTCCACCCCAGCCTCCCTCTACAGCAGCTGCAAGAAGTTACCTCACTGACTGATGGCGTGTGGGAGGGCAGAATAAGGCTGTACCGGCCGATAGAGGATGAAAGTAGAATAAAAAAAAGAACTGGAATGAATACAGAAAATGCAAGACAAAATGAGAGCAAAGACCGTGAGGACAGAGGAAGATTTGAGAAGATGGCGGGAAATTATTAAGTGTAGTTCACAATGGTCACGACAAAAATGTGAGGATCATGAGAGGAGAGAAGTGTGACATGAGTGGGAGAGATCGACCGCCTCTCACGGTAGTTACATAACCCCCAGGGCCTGACCAGGGCTGGTGGTGGACGCTGGGGCTCCTCCTGCTCACTACAGCATGTCTATCACTCACATGTGTGGCCTTACTGTGGCGTGGTCAACGTACACTTATACACCCTCATCAAAACAAGTACCGGTAACCATCTGTTCTCCATATTTAACCGAACCAAACATGATACAGGTCGTCTGGGCTTTGGTTATTTGCGTATAGCCCCTTGATTACGATGATTTAATCCCCCCCCCCCCCCACTACAATGGCGTACTCAATGGATTAAGTCATCTTACTCAATGGATTAAGTCATCGTACTCAATGGGTTAAGTCATCGTACTCAATGGGTTATGACATTCATCTCAGGGGATTAAGCCATTACACTCAAGTGGTTAATTCGTCGTACTTAAGTGGTTAATTCGTCGTACTTAAGTGGTTAAGATAACTTACTGGGCTGATTCATTGCACTGAGTGGGCTAGTATCGTGGTCAAGGATTTAAACATAATTATCTGCAGAAAAAGATAATTTCATAATTAGTTTTTAATGTATGTTATCTGAGGTCAGCAATTTACATTTTGTTTCAATTTCTGCTGCACAGTCTATTGATTTTCCTATTAGCGACAATTATTGCTATTTTCATCTACATCGTTTATTTTTCGTTTGTATTGGAGCTAATTCTTCATCCTTCTCTTTTCTCCTTTCGTTCCTATCATCCTTTTTTTCACTCAACGTCATCCTTCCTTTTCTTTCCCCTCCTCCTCCTCCCCTTACTTAACCTCACATCCCCTCCTCTCCTTCCCGCTACACCACTTAACCTCAACCCTATTCTTCCTCCCCTCACCTCCCCCTCATCATCCCCCCTTCACCTCCCCTCCCCCTCATCATTCCCCCCTCACCTCTCTTCCTCCTCACCCCCCCCCCCTTACCTCATCTACAGTCTACGTTCTTTATAACAAATATAACAACAATGAACAGTCAGTCAACAATTAAGTACTCATGTGTCTTGATGGCTTGCGTATCACTGAGACACATACGCGACAGGACCAGGCGTCTCTGAAGATCACTGAGCCGCTGTTTTATTTTACGAGCGAGTTTAATGCCTATAGGAAAATCATTAAGTGGATGATGTGAGCCTCAGTGGATGATGTGAGCCTTAGTGGATGATGTGAGCCTTAGTGGATGATGTGAGCCTTAGTGGATGATGTGAGCCTAAGTGGATGATGTGAGCCTTAAGGTGGATGATGTGAGCCTTAGTGGATGAGGTGAGCCTAAGTGGATGATGTGAGCCTAAGTGGATGATGTGAGCCTTAAGGTGGATCATTAAGGGGTGGACACAGCCGTAAACCTAACCATCGACGGCAGTTGGGGAGGGGATACTAAATCTGACCAATATGATTAATTAAGCCCACCTGGAGTAGTCATTACGAGTAGGCCGGGCCATTATTGTAATCATTAGGGGGTAATTAACGTCAATTAGGGTACTTAAGAGCATTTAGGGGGTGGCGTTCAAGTGAGGTAATCATTTTAAAAGTTGAAGGCTATTGGGAGAGTGTTTTTAAGTTTCTTTCAAGGATTTGAGTCCAGGTAAGAGGGTGGTTGTTAGGTGTAGTTAGGGTTGTTTAGGTGTTTTGATTGACCTAGTTAAGGTATGGGGAGTTTGGAGCACCTGTGAGATGTTGTGATGGTGAATGAGGTTCGTAGGTTAGGTTAGGTTGGGTTGGGTTGGGTTAGGTTGGGTTGGGTTTGGTTGGGTTGGGTTAGATTGGGTTAGGTTAGATTCGGTTGGGTTGGGTTGGGTTGGGTTGGGCTGGGTTGGGTTAGATTGGGTTGGGTTGGGTTGGGTTAGATTGGGTTGGGTTGGGTTGGGTTGGGTTAGATTGGGTTGGGTTGGGTTGGGTTAGATTGGGTTGGGTTGGGTTGGGTTGGGTTGGGTTAGATTAGATTGGGTTGGGTTGGGTTGGGTTAGATTGGGTTGGGTTGGGTTGGGTTGGGTTGGGTTGGGTTAGGGTGTTTAACCTTCAGGTGAAATATGCTGGGGTTTCAGAAAGGTAACAAGAAAGACAATAAAGAAAATTATCCTATAAAATCATCAACAGGAAATATTATAAGGAAAAAAATATAATAAAGTTAATATGATTTAATTTCCTCTGACGGTTTAAGAGGAATTAATTAAGAAACTCACGTAAATAAGATAATCATATAAAAGATTAATTTCCTACGAGAGATATAAGATTATTTCCTTTAAGAATAATAAACTGAGACATTGAAAGATAATTATGGTACTTATATATAATTATCGCCTTGAAATTATAAGTAGGATATAATTTTAACACAAAAAAAGAGTAATTATGTTAACAATATAACATTAAATCCCCTAATTATTTAAAATGGAGCTACTTTAACCATAAGATAATAATTATTTGAGTTTATAATCGAAAAATATTAATTATAGCCATCAAATATTATTGAGACTAATTATAGTAGCCAGGACTGATGTGTGGTAATGAGGTAATATATAATGATGTGGTAATTAAGGTAATTAAGACAGTCAGTAGTGTCAATAACAGGTGATCAGGGCCAACAAAGGTAATTCTTGGACGTGTGTTGATAATTGTGGACACTAATGAACACGTCTTAGGGATTATCACCTCTATCTGTCTGGTTGTTTAGCACTGTGTTGCCCCTTTCTCTCCCCTCCCCCCCCATATTACTCCCCTCAATACATTCTCCCCCTCACCCCCACCCACAATACCTCCACCCCCCACAGTACCTCCACCCCCCACCCACATTCACGCCCACATCACCCATATAACCGAGGGAAGATTGTGTAGGTAAGCGTGGGAGGAGAGGAGAGGAGAGAAGGGAAGGGAAGGGAAGGGAAGGGAAGGGAAGTAACGTGGGAGGGAAGGAGAAAGACTGGAGAAGATGAGAGAGAGAGAGAGAATGAGAGAGGAATAGAAATGAGAAATTACGATGGGATGAGAAAGAGAGAGACGAAGTAAGAAAATACGACAGAAAGAGAGACAGACAGAGAGAGAGAGAGAGATGGAGGGAGGGAGGGAGAAAGAGAAAAACAAATAAAGTTTAGGAGAGAAGGGAAATAGTGAAAATAAAGCGATACAATAAGAGGAAGGTTTTAAGAGAGAGGTGTGAAGGAGAGACATAAACTAACAGGGTAGGTGACCTGAAGCGGTGCTGTGAGGGGTCACGTGAGGTTAAAGGTCAAGATACTGATTAGCTTGACCTACTGAGGAGGAGAGTGTGTGAGGGGTGAGGAAGGAATCGATGTTGGGGGATGTAGAGAGAAAGATGAGTTGTGATGTAAGGGGAGAGAGAGGGAGAGAGGGAGGGATGGAGAGAGGGAGAGAGAGAGAGGGACGGAGAGAGGGAGGGAGGGGGGCCTGGCACGGCACCAGGCTTCGATCGTGGTACTGCTACTGAGGGAGGGAAGCCCCACCCACTCAACCCATTCCTCGCCCACCTCCACCACACCTAACACCCACCTCCACCACACCCTACACCCACCTCCACCACACCCTACACCCACCTCCACCACACCTAACACCCACCTCCACCTAATTACACTCTCCAAAACCTAACTAAACTAATCACACCCCGATACCCACACACTCCTACACTCACTTACACCCTCCCACGCCTTCCCACACCTGTCTACACCTCCCACTTCCATCTACACATCCACTCACAGCCACCCACGTCCTCCCACACCTACGAGCAGCACCTCACACCATCTCACGGCTCCCTACACTTACTTAACTCTCCCACGCACTGTCAACATCTTTTTACAACTGCTCACCCTATCTATGGCTTTCCAATACGTCTCTATACTTGCTCAGCCTTCCCACGCCCTCCCATGCCCTCCTACATTTCCCCAACCTCTCCAAGACATCCCCCACGCCTCCCTACACTTACCCAACCTTCCCACGCTAGCCTACACCAAGTACCACTCCCCCACCCCTACCTTCTCGTACTCACATCCTCCCACGCCGTCCTACCCCCTACTCACCACCACATACATCTCCATGTATCTACTCACGATTTCCACGTCCTCGGGCGACTCACGACGCCTACATACACCCTTCACCCCTACCCTTCCCCTCTTTCCCTTCCCCTCTTTCCCTTCCCCTCTTTCCCTTCTCCCTCCCCACCTCCTCCCTTCTTCCCTCCTCCTCACCTCTTCTATTGCTTTGTCTGGAGTGGCATTGGAAAGCCTCCTAACTCCTCTCGGTGGCTTCCTACGCTACGTGCGCCTTATAATATAACATTTGGCATAATTCCTGGAACTCGACACCTTCCCTCACACAACTTCTTCGTGTTGAGGACAACACTAGGACAAATACTGGCGATAATCTTAGTTCTGGAAAGTGCCTCCACGCGCTCTGGTGCCCCGAAGGAGAGACTGGAAGCTTCCCGCCCTTCCTGGAAACCTTTCCTGGGTGGTAACGCACTGGAATTATGTCTTGGAGTTGGAGAGTTGATTTATTCACGTATTCCGCTGCCTGTTGTAAAACACAAGGTGGAAAGTAACACTAAATGCTTTAAAGAAAATAAATGAAACCACCACTCAGGTGTATGTGTGTAGGGGGAGGTGTTCAGACGTGTGTATAGGTGTAGAAAGGGTGGTGGAAGGGTGTGTGTATGTGCGTAGTAGGTGTAGGAGTCGGCGGTAGGGAGTGTATGTGTGTGTGTTTGTTTGTTATATAAATAAAATACGAGAGAGAGAGAGCAGCAGCAGCTTGGCTAAGGCACAGTAAAGTGGGATGAACATCATTAGCTGTCGTATCCTGTCCTGTGATATTCTGGGAACTACAGTTTGAAGGTTCACCAGTTTCCTGTTGCCAGAACCACTGATTCCTGGAAGGTTTAGTATGCGTAGGCTTTTGAAGACAGTTGTAGAGTAGTCACTGTTGCCGATGTTCAGGCGGGGGGCCACTACTCTAACAACCTCACGTACATCCAAGAGCTCCTGGGGATTACTCGGTAACCTGATTAAAAGTTGGAATTTGAACGTGAAAACTTACCATGTAGGTGAAGATTAGGTGGAGACGTCACGGGGCGTTAGAAGGTGCAGATGAGGTATGCCTTCTCGGGGACGTAAGCTTGTTATACTGCTGGGACGATCCAGGAATCCATTTTACTCGGAGGAGGGTGAGATGTTCGCTTTGACTATACTGGAAACTTTAAAGATTAAATCCCATCTGCCTCCAGTAGGTGTGCATGAGAGCTGCGTGGTTCGTTACTGGAGGCAAGACGTGTGCGTTGGGAGTTGAGGAGAGAACCAGCGTGGTGGGTGCAAGGTGAGGAGCTGGGTATGACCCCAGTCAAATGGAACCTAGCAGGACGGACAAGAACCTGGCAGGACGGACAAGAACCTGGCAGGACGGACAAGAACCTGGCAGAATGGACAGTAAAGAATATATAGAAGGCAGGAGAGCGAGAACAACATGGATAAAGAATATTAAGGAAAGTAATGATGAGAAGTGGGCGTGGTGGAGGAGGGAGCGCACCTGGTGAGTCGCGGGAACACACCTGGTGAGTCATGAGAACACACCTGGTTAGTCATAGGAGCACACCTGGTAAGTCACGAGAACGCACCTGGTGAGTCATAGGAGAACACACCTGGTGAATCATAGGATAACACACCTGGTGAGTCATAGCAGCACACCTGGTGAGTCACGAGAACACACCTGGTGAATCACGAGAACACACCTGGTGGGTCACGGGGACGCACAGGAGGACAGATCGGGAACACATTATAAAGAGAAGGAAAAAGATGATGAAATAAAATAAAAAGATTGAGGAAGGGGTGAGTGATGATTGGGAGGGAGACATAATGATGAAGAAGAAGAAGAAGGAGAAGAAGAGGGAGAGAGGAGATAAGTGATATATAAGGAGACATAACTACACGCCGAAGACGAAGAAGAAAAACCAAGACGAAAGAAGGGAAAGGGGAGGAGAGAGAGAACAAGAAAGATAGATAATTCCTAAAGAAACATGAGATAAGCGAAACTATAACTTTAAAACAGTGAAAAGATAAAAACAAGACCACTAATATTTAACGAATGTAGAAGATAAGACTAAACGAGAAAGGGACGAAGATAGAAGCAGATCTCACCAAGAAGAAAGAAAAGGTGGATAATAAGAGATTAAAATAATTATGGAAGGAAAAGATGCAGAAGGGGAATGAGACAAGAGGTACAATTCGCTTCATCCTGACACAACTAATGACCTGATTTCCACCTGAGAGCTTTGTATCTTGTTATTATTGTAATTCTCGTTAGCTAACACAAATGGACGTATGTGGCGACCAGTGAGTGTAATTGTCATTATGCTCGCTAACTGGCTAGTGGTTCCAGGTTTAATTCCTTGACAGGGTGAAATTATGGGGTAAGTTTCTTTGCCTCTGTCTCCCCAGCATTACTTGAGAACCTGCATGTCAATTGATTTGCGATTCGTGTTCCGGGGTTAGCCAGTGCAGTTAGTGAGTTGTCCGGTCTTCCTGACGCTGGGTTATACAGCTCGTTAACAAAGGGCGTTGTTGTTGTGTTTTGATGACAACTTCCACACCAAAAGCAATTTCACACCTATAGGTGGTCCTTGGTGGAATACGAGCGCAACCTCTATGTGTGTGTGTGTGTGTGTGTGTGTGTGTGTGTGTGTGTGTGTGTGTGAGATCTTTGGTCGTGTAGGTGTATAAGAATTTGATAACTAAGTGTGTTTGGGTGTATGTACAATGTGATTAATCAAGAAAGAGTGCCGGACAAGTGAGTGCGTGGCTGTATTCATTATTAAAACACAATAAACTCTCTTTCCTTGATTCCCTTGTGATTTAAATTTCGTTAAAAACAACGAATATAAATCTTAATTTTTTTTAACGATAAGTATAAATAATGTTGGTGTTATTCCTTATAGAGTGCAGTGTAGACTCCTCCTCCAGGACCATCTCTCTTGCAGCTGACACAAGTACTAAAGGAAGACAAATGTGTAACTTGTTGTGTATGTTGTTTAGCTAATGACAACAGCACATGAGGAACACAAGAGCTCATCACACGGTATATCTCATGACAACAGCACATGAGGAACACAAGAGCTCCTCACACGATATATCTCGTGACAACAGCACATGAGGAAGACAAGAGTTCCTCAGAAGGGTAGGTGTATCGGGTTGCCTCAGCCCAGACAATGACTCCCCGTTGCACAACTTCCGACAACAGGCCCCGACTCCTGGCGACTACCTCGTTCATTTAATGTTTCTTTCATGGCTTTCGCATCCCCAATAATGTATTTCGATACTATAATTATAACCGTGTGTATTTTCGTGTGTTTTTTATCTATGTATTTCCTCACATTTATATGACTAACTGTGGATATGTTATGACAGTTGATTCGATATATTTAGCATTTAATTATTTTTGTCAGTGAGAAAGTAAACTGCCTCGATATTACACTTTTTAGTCAGGGTTTTTGGTTATATCTGATCAGGGTTGCCGGTTTATGGTTAGGTTAGGTTAGGTTAGGTTAGGTTAGGTTAGGTTAGGTTAGGCTAGGCTTGGCTTGGCTTGGCTTCAGGAGAGTAAAAGTCTGAATACTGCTCCATGTACAGTGTTCCTTCCCTCTACAGTGTATACCGTATATAGTGTTCCTCCCCTCTACAGTGTATACCGTATATAGTGTTCCTTCCCTCTACAATGTATACCGTATATAGTGTTCACTCCTCCTACAGTGTATACCGTATATACTGTTCCTTCCCTCTACAATGTATACCGTATATAGTGTTCACTCCTCCTACAGTGTATACCGTATATAGTGTTCCTTCCCTCTACAGTGTACACCGTATATATTGTTCACTCCTCCTACAGTGTATACCGTATATAGTGTTCACTCCTCCTACAGTGTATACCGTACATAGTGTTCCTTCCCTCTACAGTGTATACCGTATATAGTGTTCACTCCTACAGTGTATACCGTACATAGTGTTCCTTTTTCTACAGTGTATACCGTATATAGTGTTCACTTCTCCTACAGTGTATACCGTATATAGTGTTCCTTCCCCCTACAGTGTATACCGTATATAGTGTTCACTCCTCCTACAGTGTATACCGTATATAGTTCCTTCCCTCTACAGTGTTCCTTCCCTCTACAGTGTATACCGTATATAGTGTTCACTCCTCCTACAGTGTATACCGTATATAGTGTTCACTCCTCCTACAGTGTATACCGTATATAGTGTTCACTCCTCCTACAGTGTATACCGTATATAGTGTTCACTCCTACAGTGTATACCGTATATAGTGTTCACTCCTACAGTGTATACCGTATATAGTGTTCACTCCTACAGTGTATACCGTATATAGTGTTCACTCCTACAGTGTATACCGTATATAGTGTTCACTCCTCCTACAGTGTATACCGTATATAGTGTTCACTCCTCCTACAGTGTATACCGTATATAGTGTTCACTTCTCCTACAGTGTATACCGTATATAGTGTTCACTTCTCCTACAGTGTATACCGTTAAGAAGAAAAGAACAACTTAAATGATATAACATCGTTTATTAAGAGTCAATTTAGATCCACCAAACAAGGGAAGAAATACGAGAGCCCTGGATGGAGAGTGTAAACAGAATGATAGATTATAGTGAAGGTAATCAGACTTTAGCCATTGTTAAGTCTGGTTATATGAGAATCTCTAATGGACAGTCCACAGGTATATCGATGTAAGCAGTTTTTACCTGGGCGTACCGGGATTCGAACCTGGACCACCAAGGTTGGCAGTCAGGCAGCTATTGTGCCACGATGGGATAAAATCTATTAAACCTTAGCTGCTTAATTTTAATACCGGCACACACACAGAGACAGGTAAACAAAATTATATTAAGTTGATTAGGTTAGGTTAGGTTAGGTTAGGTTAGGGTAATCTTCATGTGCAATAAGGTGGAGGCTATTATTATCGTGACCTTTCAACACAGTACAAGGTAATATATTGCCTCCTTAATATATACTTGACTGTGATCCACAGAGTAAGAAAAATGTATAAAGTTTGATCTTAAAAATGTGTTTAATTAAAGAGATGAAGCATCTGTGTTGGTGGCCCACAATTACGTGCCTCCATGATTACCTTTAATGACTTTCTTCCTGTAAAGAACAACATAAATTATAATAGTTTATCTGCCTTTACTTTAAAGTCACAAAGACTTTTTTCTGGGTCTAATAAGAAGTAATTCAGAACACAACGGGAGTGTTAACTGGTGTGCTGAGACAGTTAACCTTAACTGGTGTTTGTCCTACAGTTGTGTTTGGACTCTTGAGTATTTTGATAACTGCGTGCGTGCGTGCGTGCGTGCGTGCTCCCTGTAACATTTTTGTTTTAGAACTGAATTTTTCATATGTATCTATACTGTTTTATTTACTTTTTACATCACCGTTTACAGATTGTCGTACGAGCCACAGTCTCTATTACATGATACCTTCAGGCTCCTTTATTGTCCTGTAAACCAGCTTGCTCTTTCTTCCACACCTT
This sequence comes from Homarus gammarus, assembly GCA_958450375.1. Classification (NCBI taxonomy): domain Eukaryota; kingdom Metazoa; phylum Arthropoda; class Malacostraca; order Decapoda; family Nephropidae; genus Homarus; species Homarus gammarus. The sequence goes on from CAUDMG010000149.1 coordinate 1,111,009, forward strand.
CCTTCCTTTCTCCTGTAACGTGTCAGCCGCGCTGACGGACGCTGCCTTCTTCACTAGCACACACGCCTCAGGACCTCACGTATTAAAATAGGCCACCACCTTCACTGCGCTGGGTTACTGTTGCCGTAACTTGAACATTCAGACACAAGTACTCTGACTCCTCTGAGTGACGCCATAACTGCAGGAGGTAGAATAGCGGTTGGTTACTGTAGAGAGAAGAGCTGATAACTTTATAACTTTATTTGTGTTTAGGAAGTAGTTTGCATGGCCAAGTTCGCCTCCTTTCCTGTCTCCAGCTACAATCGTGGTTGTTTCCTGTCCGTGAACACGCTGGTTGCCTGGAGATGTGCAGGAAACCTCCCCACTTGCCGTATGGTTTGCTTCCCGTCTCGTTGGCTGCTTTGCTATAAACTGGTCCGTCAATTCCTGCTGGGAGATGAAAAAGAGAAAGGTGATACAGTCAGTCTATTGTTGCCGGGGGTGAGCTGATAAACTCACTTCACGATAAGTGGAAGTCCTGAAAAATGTGATGCAAATCTCACTCCTGAAGTTAGACTGAAAGCATCAAAAGTTGGACTGGGAGCTTTACGGGTGACCGGAGACTTTATTGTAGGAAAAGAAGATTGTTGGAAGCTGGAAACTGAATAATTTTTTATAATGTTAATTGGAATAAAAATCCGTTTGGTTGCTAGGAGATGGGCAGGGGAGGGAGATAACGAGCGGCCTCACTGGACCGTCTTCACTGGCCGGAGGGATGGAGAGAATGTGTGGAGGGGGGGGGGGGGGAGACTCTCAGAGACAGGAACACTACTGGCCATGGAGCGTGTAGAAGGATGACCCTCGCTCCCAACACCTGGCCACAACTCACGTACTCTAGCAGTTGCTCGTCCAGTGTCGTGGTGGTGGGTTAGGTAAAGCCTCCAGCTCGCTGGACTTCACACCATCATCAGCTTTAAGTAAACGTTTTGATTGTTCCTTTGGCGTCAGAACTCGTGCAGCGTTCCTTAAAATGCATCAATTTATTTTCTATTTGTTTTGCTTATTCGCAGAGATTATGTACTCGTTTTTGTCGTTATGAGCGAAACATTTAGAAACAGCATGCAAGACTTCTGAATCCTCAAGAACTGGAGAATTTATATTTTAATACAAGTTTTGTGTCACAAAACACATTTACACGCCATTACAGTGGTCGTATCTCTGGCTGCCTCTCCACCCCTTGACTCCCACTACATTACACCACAAAAGAAACTGACCATTATGGCCTCACAAGAAGGAAAACACTAATGAACCGGGTTCGAGTGAATGCACCACTGTCCCATATGTCAACAACCAAGAGAGAACCTGGAGTCAGGCAGATCAATACATGTCAAACACCTGCCACGGAAACATCTCACAGAAGAAAAGGGACTTATTGTGTTTTCTGAAACCCAACAACAATACAGGCTTGGCGGGGTGGGGCGGGCCGGGGAGGAGCTAGGGGTCGCTGTTTCTGGTGCGGAAACTTCCTCCTCTTGATCTTCTCTTGTGCGTGTGATCCAGGCGGCAAGGAAGGAATCATCCTCACTGAGTAGTTGAGAGAGTGGTAGTACTTGTTAGGTAAAAATATGGCCTCTCAATGTACAGTTATTCAAAAAATATCTATACAAAATTGTGTTGAAAAACTATAACACAATGGACGAAGGATTTTGGCAACCCTACGAAGACAATATGAGTCGCAGTGTTCCTTCTGAAATTCGTCGATCCCCCCCCCCCCCTCCCTCTCCCCCCCTCAAGTAAAGATAGTTTTTGAGTGACTGTACAGCACGTGGTGATGGCGCTAATATGGTCGTATGTGGTGACTGCAGGTTAAGTCACTGTCTGGTGTTAAGGACGGTGAGGGGAAAACTGATGAATAAATGGTAGAACTCTTGAGGGTCAGAAGAAGATACAACACTGTAAGCGTGCTAGTGACTGAGTGCCTACACTTGAATCAATCAAAAGTGCCATCCTCTTATCTGAGGGTTGGCGACTACAGTCCTCCACTCTTAACGTTTTCGGCTGTTTTCTTTTTTTTTTTTAAACCAATCCTGCGAGATTCAGTGTCTATCTGTAAACCGAACTTTAAATTTCATTCATCCATCCCAGTTTCTACCGCTTTCTGGTGTCTGCTGAAAGTGTCCACGCTTCTGACCCACACAACAGTCCTGACCATATATAGCATTTCAGTAGCCTCTTTCTCCAATTTAAGTTAATGTCCTTTTTGATTAGGTCTTTTAGATTATTGACTGTTGTTTTTGTTTGACTTATTCTTGTTTAATTTCTTTTGCACATCTACCACACTAGCTAATGTTACTACCTACCATATTCTTACGATTTATTTCCAATTATTTTCATCTTTACAGCATTAGCTCTTAACCCATATTCTTCACCCTATTCCACTAATCTGTTAACCAGTTTTTGTAACACCTCTTCATTATCCGCCACAAGAGCAATGTCGTCTGCATAGTGTAGAATTAGAATTATTTGATTTATACTTTACCATTAACTTTTATTCCAAAATTGTTACTTAGAATTTCTCTCATTAAGAATTGTGAATATATATTATACAATGTTGGAGATAGAACACTGGATTATCTTACTCCCTGCCTAACTTTGTACCAATTAGTAAGTTCATTATTTACTAACACTGCAGCCTCCTGTTGCCAGAATTCTAATATCTCCTTCATTAATGACTATTTTGTCCAAGATCTCTATAAATTTGTTGTATTTTACCTTATCAATATTTTTTTTTTTTCAAAATCAACTAAGGAGATATACAAATTTCTTTGGACCTCTCGGGCTCTTTCACTCAAACTCCTCAAACAAAACACAGCTTCACTATTTTTTTTCTTTTCTAAAATAGATAATTTTGATCTTAAGATAATTCACTGTCTATTATAATTAAAATTATGTTTAATAAAACTTCACAGGCATGACTTATGAAGCTAGTTATTCTAAACTGGCCTTTTGGGACACATCTATTAAACTACGATAGGTTATGGCTCTCTCTCTCTCTCTCTCTCTCTCTCTCTCTCTCTCTCTCTCTCTCTCTCTCTCTCTCTCTCGACTCCGGCGAGGGTGGCAGGACAGACGGGTTGATACTGGTAGACCAGGTGGTTCTGCTGCAAGGGTAAGTGGCGCTGATTACGAGGCAGACGTGGGCAAACTACGGCATATGTTTGTGACTTGGAACAAATGTGAAGGGCTAGGGACAAGTATAGGTATTTCAGCATAAGTATGGTTGGTCAGGTGAAGGTATGGGTAGAGGACGGTAGATATAGGTATGTCGAAACAGGTGTAGGTATCCCTAGAATATGTTAACCCGAGGCAGGTGTGCATTACCAGCGAAAATACTTCCAAACAAGTAAAGATTTCTGTATAGTCCAGGATTTTTACTAAAATTAATAAGGTGTGTCTCAGGGGGGCAAGTGGTGGTAGCGGTGTGTGAGTCGAGGCTAACGTGGTGTGCCAAGTGAGTTGAAAGCAGGGCTGGGAGTAGGTGTCAGTGTCAGGTCAAGTATGAGGAGGGCTGGGAGCAGGTGTCAGTGTCAGGCCAAGTATGAGAAGGACTGGGAGTAGGTGTCAGTGTCAGGGCAAGTATGAGGAGGGCTGAGAGTAGGTGTCAGTGTCAGGGCAAGTGTGAGGAGGGCTGAGAGTAGGTGTCAGTGTCAGGTCAAGTATGGGAAGGGCTGAGAGTAGGTGTCAGTGTCAGGGCAAGTATGAGGAGGGCTGAGAGTAGGTGTCAGTGTCAGGTCAAGTATGAGGAGGGCTGGGAGCAGGTGTCAGTGTCAGGCCAAGTATGAGAAGGGCTGGGAGTAGGTGTCAGTGTCAGGGCAAGTATGAGGAGGGCTGAGAGTAGGTGTCAGTGTCAGGGCAAGTATGAGGAGGGCTGAGAGTAGGTGTCAGTGTCAGGTCAAGTATGGGAAGGGCTGAGAGTAGGTGTCAGTGTCAGGGCAAGTATGAGGAGGGCTGAGAGTAGGTGTCAGTGTCAGGTCAAGTATGGGAATGGCTGAGAGTAGGTGTCAGTGTCAGGGCAAGTATGGGAAGGGCTGGGAGTAGGTGTCAGTGTCAGGCCAAGTATGAGGAGGGCTGAGAGTAGGTGTCAGTGTCAGGGCAAGTATGAGGAGGGCTGAGAGTAGGTGTCAGTGTCAGGGCAAGTATGAGGAGGGCTGAGAGTAGGTGTCAGTGTCAGGGCAAGTATGAGGAGGGCTGAGAGTAGGTGTCAGTGTCAGGTCAAGTATGGGAAGGGCTGGGAGTAGGTGTCAGTGTCAGGCCAAGTATGAGGAGGGCTGAGAGTAGGTGTCAGTGTCAGGGCAAGTATGAGGAGGGCTGGGATCAGGTGTCAGTGTCAGGTCAAGTATGGGAAGGGCTGAGAGTAGGTGTCAGTGACAGGGCAAGTATGAGGAGGGCTGGGATCAGGTGGCAGTGTAAGGACAAGTATAGGGAGGGCTGGGAGAAGGTGTCAGTGTCATGTCAAGTATGAGGTAGACTGAGGCAGATATGTGTGGCCTAGATCTGTCATACGTGATCCTGTAGTAGCTGTCTGCATCTGTACGGGAGAACAGAGGGAAGTATATTACTGCGACTGTAGTGATCTCTCTGACCCTTAGTGACATCCTCTGTTACATCAGTGACTCGGTGTGCCCTCATTTGTACGACCTCCATGACCTTTGTTAATATTATGACCTCTGTTACAAGGTGTGACCATCTCTATATCCTTTTTGTTGCGTAGTGTCTTGTAGTCCACGTAGTGGCCTAACACCCGCATTAAGTTTAAATGTGAGTGTGGGTGCCGGAGGATGGAATGAATGCCGCGACACTACAGGCAGCTGATGGTGTGGTGCTGTGAAGCTGCTGGTGGCAGGTGGTCCAGGTGACTGTCCCCTACATACTTACCCTCTTCCACCTACTCCCTATCAACCAGAGTTATATATATATATATATATATATATATATATATATATATATATATATATATATATATATATATATATATATATTTATATATATATATATTTATATGTGTGTGTGTGTGTGTGTGTGTGTGTGTCCTAAGTTCGTTTATAGACTGGTAAATAAAATTAGATAGATGCTCTTTATTTTAGCTGTATGGGATGGTATATTTAGACACAAAATAAACAAAGTAATTCCCTCGGGGGGGGGGGGGGAGCTGTAACAACAACAGATGGGAATAATGAGCAGAGGGCGAGGAGAGGGTGCAGTCGGGAGGAGGACTGAGGTAACGGATGAGCTAGAGCGATCATAACTATCTGACGTTACTTTCCACCCCCTCAGTGGAAACAGTGCCAGGCGAACGTTCGCCTGTCTGCTCTTGTGACGCTGTTTTATGATTTGGAATTTGCATTCTTGTGGATCACTCAGTTAAAAGTCTGGTTAGTTAAACACCACACGTGACAGCAACAGTCAAGCCAAACACGGGTGCCAGGAGCGTCACGAGCAGTGGCAGGTCGCACCCAGGAGACCCTCGCTCCAGGTCACCCACAGGAGAGGCATATCTGCAGGTCACACCCCGGAGAGACCCTCGCTCCAGGTCACCTACAAGCGTTGCCTCGCTGCTTCACACAAGAAACTTAAGTACTAGTGATGACACTCACAAAAGAGCAACATAGAACTCAGGTGCATTATGACACAAGCTGTAGGTAGGGTAGAGAATGAGACTTACATGAGGTTTCTGGACGTGACCCAGTAATCAACATTTCCAAGATGACTTTTACGTTGTCTTTCCTCCAGATCCTCAGCCTCGTCACCATACACACTGAGTGGACACCAAGAAACAGTCAAACTCAAAGTATGTCTATGTATCATATCCAGTAATCACCTTCAGTAGATAGTAACATTAGATGGATCACTGCTGGACACCAAAACGTGAACTAAAGGCCATCTTAAACCGACAACCTGACCCTAGTGTTAAAGATACACACCGTAGACACCCAGGCTGGCACACGCAGTCAGAATACTGTTTGACTGGAGCAGACGACGACCAGGAGAAAAATGAGAAAGTTGCTGGTGTAGAAGTCCAATAGATGGCGGAGTGATAGTGGCACCAGTCACACCTGCTAAAATGTGGGTCCCAGAAGGGTCTTATCTGAACACCAATCTATCGCTTATTCATATATATATATATATATATATATATATATATATATATATATATATATATATATATATATATATATATATATATATACACACACGAATAAGCATGTGCGCCTATGCTTATTTGTTTCTATACTACACCTTGACGAGATCTGTGGCGAATACACACACACACACACACACACACACCCACCCACCACTAAAATTATACCTGGCGTCCACATCACTAATGAGGAAAAATCAGCGGCGAGTGTTATATTTCAGTGAGAGGGTCTCCTGGGGAGGAGAGGGTCACCTGGGGAGGAGAGGGTCAACTAGGAAGCAGAGGGTCACCTGGGAAGGAGAGGGTCACCTGGGGGAGAGGGTCAACTGGGAAGCAGAGGGTCACCTGGGGAGGAGAGGGTCACCTGGGGAGGAGAGGGTCACGTGGGAAGGAGAGGGTCACCTGGGGAGGAGAGGGTCACCTGGGAATCAGAGGGTCACCTGGGGGAGAGGGTCACCTGGGAATCAGAGGGTCACCTGGGGACGAAATACACCTCAGGGGATCTCCTACCAACACAGGTTCTCGGGTTCTCCAGTCGTTCTTAAGACGGCCACAAACAGCATGTGTGTTGTTTATCACAGAAAATGACACACACGTATAATTCTTACCTCACGTGTTTCTTATAACCAGCCAGTGGGCCATTAAGGTGTGCACCTCATCTATGCATAAAATATTTAGCTTGTAGTTATCGATACACCCTATGTGTTTGTGGTATTTAACATATAATCTCTTAATAATAATAATAATAATAATTAACGGTTTATTGAAAGAGCTTGGCAGCCAGAAGGCTGAAAATATACAGTTACATATTTGGGGAATGGGTTTCGAATTACAAATAATATACAAGTAACATAAGTGACACAAATAAGACATATGATAACTAGATGGGGAAAAGCTCAAACTACAGTTCATTTCAACGTAGTGACAGTGCAAGGAGTAGTGTTTACTGGGAGTGAATACACTGGTTTATTACAAGTTATTGATAATTTTTACAATGGTTGGGACTGGGCTGTTCTTAAGCGATCAGTTCGTGCACGTATGGGCTGGATGCGGTTGTGGTGTCGAACAGCAATTCTCGGACTCGGGATCTCAGGTGGTAGTAGGAGCCGGTGTCGAGGATGGTGTAGAAGCTTCTTACCAAATTTGCAGATGAGGTCGTGGTGATGGTCAGTGAGAGTCGAAAGGGTCAGTGTGTTGAGCGCTTCTTGATATGTGGAGTAGGAAGGGGAGAGAATAATCTTGCATGCCCTCTTTTGCACTTTTTCTAGGTGTTTACGTTGTGTGGCATTTAGGGAGGAAGACCAGGTGGGGGAGGCATAGGTGAGCTTGGGAAGTATGAATGTTGTGTAAACACTGAGGAGCTCGTGTGCAGGAACTCCGAGGGACTTGAGTCGGCGGAGAAGGTGGAGACGGAAACTGGAGGATTTGATAACTTCACTGACGTGTGGTTTCCAATTTAGTTTGTTGTCTATGGTGACGCCGAGGAGCTTCGTGCACCGTGTGTGTGTGTGTGTGTGTGTGTGTGTGTGTGTGTGTGTGTGGCCCCACTCACTCACCACACCTGTACTCTTTCACCACACCTGCACACTCGCCACACCTACCTTGTCCAGTCACCACACCCGCCCTGATCATTCACTACACTCACCTTATCCACTCACAATATCCACCTGATCACTCACTACACCCACCCCCCTATCCCTCTCCCTCCTCTCTCCCTCCTATCCCTCTTCCTCCTCTCTCCCTCCTATCCCTCTCCCTCCTCCCTCCCTCCTATCCCTCTTCCTCCACCCTCCCTCACATGGAAGATAAACGCGTGTAGCCGTCACCAAATTAGGAGACCGAGGACTCCACGTTATTGGCCCTCGATCTATCCGAGCTGACACAACCTGCAAGAACGCGGGAGGTATGAGAAGCGAGACGAGGAGAAAGGAGAGAGAGAGAGAGAGAGAGAGAGAGAGAGAGAGAGAGAGAGACGAAAGGAAAGTGGAAATAAAAGAACAAAAAGACGTTTAGGTGAGCATGGTTCCCCCTTTCACCCCTGTTTTCTCCCTTCCTCCTCCTCTCTCCACTTTTCCCCCACTCCGCCTACATCTCCCTTTCCTCCCTTCTTCCATTTCTCCCTCATCCCTCTCACCCCCCTTCACCCATCACCTCTCCCACAACCTCTTCCTTTCTTCACATCCTATTCCCCTCCCTCTACCTCCCCCCTTCTTACATTTACATCCCCCATCCCCCGTAACCCTTGTATCTCATCCCTTCTCCCTCCCTCTACCCTACCCCCCCCCCCCCTGTGGCCATACGCAGCGAGTCTTCATCATTATAACAACTGATCCGCCATGAGACAAGACGGCCCGACCCTCTGACCATTATTGTGACCATAAAACAGTGGAGGTGAGGCCATGGTTGGTGGATGACGAGCAGAAGCATGATCCATTACACCACGTCCACTATGACTCATTCACCACCACACCACGTCCACTACACCACGTCCACTACACCACGTCCATTACACCACGTCCACCACACCGCGTTCACTACACCACGTCCACCACACCACGTCCATTACACCGCGTCCACTACACCGCGTCCACTACACCACGCCCACTACACCACGTCCACTACACCGCGTCCACTACACCACGCCCACTACACCACGTCCACTACACCGCGTCCACTACACCACGTCCACCACACCACGCCCACTACACCACGTCCACTACACCGCGTCCACTACACCACGTCCACCACACCGCGTTCACTACACCACGTCCATCACACCGCGTCCACTACACCGCGTCCACTACACCACGCCCACTACACCACGTCCACTACACCGCGTCCACTACACCACGCCCACTACACCACGTCCACTACACCGCGTCCACTACATCACGTCCACCACACCACGCCCACTACACCACGTCCACTACACCGCGTCCACTACACCACGTCCACCACACCGCGTCCACTACACCACGTCCACTACACCACGCCCACTACACCACGCCCACTACACCACGTTCACTACACCACGTCCACTACACCGCGTCCACTACACCACGTCCACTACACCACCTCCACTGCACCACCTCCACTACACCACGTCCACTACACCACGTCCACCATACCACGTTATCGTCTCTCTCTCTCTCTCTCTCTCTCTCTCTCTCTCTCTCTCTCTCTCTCTCAGTTATCAGGTGATCACGGTTGAACGACCCAAGATGACCTATAGGAGCAACCTCATCTCCCACTACCCCTTCACCTGACCCTCCACCAATCCCTCAACCTACCCCTCCACCTGACCCTCCCTCCCACCTACCCCTCGACCTACCCCTCGACCTACCCCTCCACCTACCCCTCCACCTATCCCTCCACCTGACCCTCCACCTATCCCTCCCTCCCACCTACCCCTCCACCTACCCCTCGACCTACCCCTCCACCTGACCCTCCACCTATCCCTCCCTCCCACCTACCCCTCGACCTACCCCTCCACCTGACCCTCCACCTGACCCTCCACCTATCCCTCCCTCCCACCTACCCCTCGACCTACCCCTCGACCTACCCCTCCACCTATCCCTTCAACTGCTCCTGGAACATATCACAATATTCTCTGCTCTTAGTCACTTCCCAGCTCCCCTCCCTTACACCACCTGCCGCTAGCCTCTACCTCTCCTGACATCATCTTCTATTGCCCCATACCTCTCCTGACCTCTACCTCCCCCGACCTCTCCTCCCCTTGTCCCCTCACTCTCCTGTCATCTCATATACTTCCAGCACAATGCCCTGTTGTCTCCCCTACACCAAGCTGTTGATCGTTCCATTACCTCCCATATAACCCCCTGTCAAAAATGACTTCCTAGAGGCGAGAGAGAAAACAATATTTATAGACTGACCTGCAAGACATTAGCGACCCTTCATTACTCTAGGCAGGGAACAAACGCGAGAGTAACGGGGAGAAGGTATCGCAGCTCTCCAGGTGACTGAGTAATTATGGAGTCGTGAAAACATAGTCTACATGACACATTGATTTCTCCGGGTGCTTATACACAAGAATGCGTAAGAAAATTAAGGTAACAGTAATATCCATAATACCCAAGTAAGAATAAGCAAGAATAAGCAATAAAACCCAAGATAATCAAGTAAATAACAGTAATATCCAAGAATACATAAGAACACACAAGATACCCAGTACTTCACTAAGGTATAAGATATAAAACTCACAAGAATAACCAATTATTCTCAAAAGTATTCAAAACAATGCAAGAAAACTCAAAAGCCAGTAAGAAAACGCAGGAATAAACAAGAAAAGAAAATGATTGAATGTGGTAAAACAGAAGGCCAGTTTGTAATACGTTAAAAGGTGAGATGTACGTGACCGAATGAATGAAGGTTATTAATCACAGGAATACCAAAGTACCCCCAAGTGTATTGCCGTCAGTTCCCCCTTCCCTTCTCGTTACCCTCAGGAACCAGGTTGCGTGTCTTGGGGGAAGAGTGACGTGGGACAGTACCTAAGCTGCTGTGACAATCCTTCTCAGGGGAACGTGTTGACGACCAGAGGATATTGTGATCCTTAAATAACTAAAAAAATAAAAAAATAAATAAAAAAAAATAAATCAAGTTGTATGACCCGTATCGCTTACACTTTCCTCAGAGAAACAGTCGGTAAGTTGCCGTTCTCTGTGAGTTAGAGGTCCCAGAGTCTCAGCCTTCCATACGAGTGATAGTGTGGTATTACCCCCCCCCCCCCTCTCGCCCCCCCCCCTCTCGCCTCCCCCCCTCTCGCCTCCCGCCCCCTCTCCGCTGATGTGACCTCGGCGCAGAAAATGTCGTGAATTACAAGGTTGTAAGAGAGTGTAATAGCTGTTATCGTAGGGTAGGATGGTTTGGCACTGTGTTGGTCCTGGGGATGTGTAGGCAGCTGGTGAAGGCGGGGACTGGAGTGGAGTGTTATACCGGGAGATAAATTTTGAGGGAGTCATAGATTCGAGGATGTTGGAGTAACTCAGTGGTGGAGGGTCAGAGGTGGAGTCTCAGTGATTGAGGCGTAGAGGTGGAGTCTCAGAGGTGGAATCTCAGGGATGAAGGCTCAGAGGTGGAGTCTCAGGGATTAAGGCTCAGAGGTGGAGTCTCAGGGGTGGAATCTCAGGGATGAAGGCTCAGAGGTGGAGTCTCGGGGGTGAAGGCTCAGAGGTGGAGTCTCAGGGGTGAAGGCTCAGAGGTGGAGTCTCAGGGGTGGAGGGATAGACACAAGACATGGTTCACTAACTCTCCTGGGTTGAGTGGGTCAACAGCGTACACACCTCGTAGCTCTCCCGGTGTGTTGTCCAACTCTGACACCTCAAGTTTGATGGCCGATCTCTCTCTCTCTCTCTCTCTCTCTCTCTCTCTCTCTCTCTCTCTCTCTCTCTCTCTCTCTCTCTCTCTCTCGTCCACTCTTCAGCCTCCTGCTCGCGTCCTTCTTACCATCCCTTCCTCCCCTGTTCCCTCACTTAATATTTTACCTTTCCAGTCCTCCCCCTTTTCCTTCCATCCCTTCCTACATCTCTCCCCTTCTTCCCACTCCCACCTTTCCCATCACGTGACCCCCTCCCCCGCCACGCCTCCTCCAAAGTATCCCATCTCTGGATTCTTTAATAACCAACATTATTTTCTTATATTTGTAATTTTTTGATGAATGAATTACGTAATAAAATTCTTTAAAATCATTATGGAAAACGTCAATTCCGGTTTGTATTTTCCATTAGTTATTTTTTTTTGGTTATCTTTAATATTTTGTTTCGATAAATCTTTCATTTCGTTTGATAAGAACTTTTTCCATTTGTCTTAATTTAATTTTTAATTTTGTTCCTGTTTTAATTGGTGACTTTTTATACACGTGTTCTCCTCACAATACTTTTGGTAAAAGACCAATAACATTCCCACTGTGTGTCTCAGGGAAGGTAAACACACGACAGACACTCAAACAACACCATCATCTCATAAAGGCCTTCGACTCTTATTGAATGAGACATACGTAAATGGATGGAAACAACGGAGTTTTTTTGTGTGTAATTGTTAACTTATTTTGTGTCTTATTGGTGTTTGGTGGTTTGTTTGTTATTGGTTTATGTTACGGTTTAATATGGTGTGAATGTAGAAAATATTAGTGTGAATCTTTTTGTTCACACACACACACACACACACACACACACACACTACGGACCTATCAAAAATATCCCAGAATTACTTCAGATCGTAAAGTTCTTCAGGAAGAATCTAACTTCACAAACTCTGTTAAATCTCATGCCAAATTTTGAACCCAATTATCACGTACAGGTAGTTGCTAATTGGCTAAATTGGCTCGGAGATTTGGGCTAGTCAAGCTCATCTGTGTTCAGTTTACTTAAGGTCAGTAAAGGGTTAAGTTTTATATATATATATATATATATATATATATATATATATATATATATATATATATATATATATATATATATATATATCATGTAGATCCACAATGAAAACGTGGATAAGATCTATCTTAAATCTTGATAAAATCACACAGAGAAAAGGGAAACAATGGAGCACCTTAGCTTTCGTCTTTATATATATATATATATATATATATATATATATATATATATATATATATATATATATATATATATATATATATATATATATATATATATATATACAGAGTATGATAAAACTTAGTAAGGAACACGCGAACCAGGCGTAAGGCTGGTAGTGTGAGGTTAGGTTAGGTATTTCCTGATATGTTTGAATTGTCCAGAGATTAAGTTAGAATAAGTTAGTCTGGTTGAGTTAGATGTTGAAGGCTAAGAAATATGGAGATCACGGACTGTACATGCCACACTACAATGAACTTTTGTTCAATTACCACAATATACAAGTTAAAATAAACCTAGCCTAGCTTAGTTTAACTTCACTAACTTAACCTAACAATATCTAACCTAACCTAAACTAACTAACCTAACCGAGCTTAACCTTACCTAATCTAACTTAATGTAACCTAGCATTACCTAATTTTACCTATCCTAGCCTAAGCTAACCTTTCTTAACCTAACTTTATCTATCTTAATTCCACTAAACTTGGATTAGTTTAAATAAACTTAATAAGTTTAAATGCATTAACCATTCATAGCTTAAAGCCTTACCATACCCAGCGTAACCACACCTAACTTAACACAACTAAATCTAATCTGTCTTTAACCTGACCTTAACTTCAACCTACTTTACCTAACCAAGCTTAAAAAGCCTCAGTCTACTCGTCTTGACCTAAATGAAGGCTAATTATTCCAGGAAGAAGGTCAAGGGTGAGGCAGGGGAGGGAGGGGCGGGGTATGTCTCGTAGCGAACCCTCATTACTGTTCACGTCTAATCGACCAATGGTGTTCGTCTCATTACTCATTCTTTAATTAGCTCCCAGCGGTTCCTTGGGGTGAGGGGCGGGAGGGGCTTCCCATCTCTTAAACTCCTGATAGTGGAGTTATCGAGAGAGGTGTTATCAGGGCGTCTCGGGTCGGTGATGAGGTCCTGGTGTGGTCTGAATGCTCTATCACTCCCACCACTCACTTGCGGACACTGATCCACCTAACAAGAGGAGCCATCAAAGAAAACCTGGTAATCTTTAAAGGGGTGACTGCTCAAAAGATGTCAGATAGAAAATTTGGTACAGGAAGGAACTAGGCATAGTACACAGCAGTTCCGGCTTCTTTTCTTCCTACTCCACCAAAGCCAACATGCTCTTTCTTCTCGCGTCTTCACTGTGATTCTTTTGTTGACTGTGTGTGTGTGTGTGTGTGTGTGTGTGAGTGTGTGTGTGTCATGGTTTATCATTTATCATATGAATGAATAGCGTCATAGAAGACCTAACCTAACCTAAGTATAATAAGGCTATGTAATAATGGTAAAAACTTCTTAAATTAAATTTATTAATTTTTTATACGTTAATTAATGATCATTGTCAGAACAATAAAACCAAATGTTATTTCTATTTTGAAAATGTAATATGCCAATTTAAAGCTTAACTAGCAATTGTCCTTATTCAGCACACACACACACACACACATCTCTTCTAAATAAAACAAGGAAGTATGTCTTTGTCTTTGTCTGTGTGTCCGCACGAGAATCTCGGAAACTACTTTACCGATCTGTAGTGATGATGGATGGTGTTATATGTAGTGATGATGGATGGTGTTATATGTAGTGATGATGGATGGTGTTATATGTAGTGATGATGGATGGTGTTATATGTAGTGATGATGGATGGTGTTATAAGTAGTGATGATGGATGGTGTTATATGTAGTGATGATGGATGGTGTTATATGTAGTGATGATGGATGATGTTATAAGTAGTGATGATGGATGGTGTTATATGTAGTGATGATGGATGGTGTTATATGTAGTGATGATGGGTGTTGTTATATGTAGTTATGATGGATGGTGTTATATGTAGTGATGATGGATGATGTTATAAGTAGTGATGATGGATGGTGTTATATGTAGTGATGATGGATGGTGTTATATGTAGTGATGATGGATGATGTTATAAGTAGTGATGATGGATGGTGTTATATGTAGTGATGATGGATGGTGTTATATGTAGTGATGATGGATGTTGTTATATGTAGTGATGATGGGTGGTGTTATATGTAGTGATGATGGATGGTGTTATATGTAGTGATGGTGGATGATGGTATATGTAGTGATGATGGATGGTGTTATATGTAGTGATGATGGATGATGGTATATGTAGTGATGATGGGTGTTGTTATATGTAGTGATGATGGATGGTGTTATATGTAGTGATGATGGATGGTGTTATATGCAGTGATGATGGGTGGTGTTATATGTAGTGATGATGGATGATGTTATAAGTAGTGATGATGGATGGTGTTATATGTAGTGATGATGGATGATGGTATATGTAGTGATGATGGGTGTTGTTATATGTAGTGATGATGGATGGTGTTATATGTAGTGATGATGGATGGTGTTATATGTAGTGATGATGGGTGGTGTTATATGTAGTGATGATGGATGATGTTATAAGTAGTGATGATGGATGGTGTTATATGTAGTGATGATGGATGGTGTTATATGTAGTGATGATGGATGTTGTTATATGTAGTGATGATGGGTGGTGTTATATGTAGTGATGATGGATGGTGTTATATGTAGTGATGATGGATGATGGTATATGTAGTGATGATGGATGGTGTTATATGTAGTGATGATGGATGATGGTATATGTAGTGATGATGGGTGTTGTTATATGTAGTGATGATGGATGGTGTTATATGTAGTGATGATGGATGGTGTTATATGTAGTGATGATGGATGATGTTATATGTAGTGATGATGGATGGTGTTATACTGTATGTAGTGATGATGGATGGTGTTATATGTAGTGATGATGGATGGTGTTATATGTAGTGATGATGGATGGTGTTATATGTAGTGATGATGGGTGTTGTTATATGTACTGATGATGGATGGTGTTATATGTAGTGATGATGGATGGTGTTATATGTAGTGATGATGGATGATGTTATATGTAGTGATAATGGGTGTTGTTATATGTAGTGATGATGGATGGTGTTATATGTAGTGATGATGGCTGGTGTTATATGTAGTGACGATCTTTATATATATATAAAACAAAGAAGTCTGTCTGTCTATTTGTTCACCTTTCTCTGGGATCAAACCCGGTTCCGCTTGCTGGCGAGGCAAGCATGCTGACCATTGCACCCCAGGTCGCCAATAAGACGAAGTTCTGGTGAATTTTATTGATGAAAATGAGCCTCACCTGGTGCCTGATCAAGCAAATGCTTATGAACAGATCTTGCAAGCGATACAAGCGGAGCAGGGAGGTATGATCTTTCTCGTTGCACCTGGCGGGACAGAAAAAACATTCCTGATCAACCTTCTGTTGGCCAAAGTACGTCATCAGGGGAAAATTGCTCTTGCTGTGGCATCCTCAGGCATTGCTGCAACACCACTAGAAGGAGGACGTACTGCACACTCAACTTTTAAACTGCTTATCATCCTCGTTCACAATGAGAATCCAGTGTGCAACATCAAAAAAGGATCGGCAAAGGCAAAACTCTTAGAAAAATGTAGCCTCATAGTCTGGGATGAATGCACTATGTCTCACAAGTTAGCGTTTGAAGCATTGGACAGACCATCTCATGGGTGGCATTACAATGGTCATAGCTGGAGACATTCGCCAGACCCTACCTGTCATTCCTCGAAGCACTCCAGCTGATGAACTGAATGCGTGCCTCAAGGCATCATACCTTTGGAGAAGTGTTCAGACACTCACCATATCCACAAACATGAGAGTACATCTACAAGAAGATCAGGATGCTGGACGGCTTGCAAACCTTCTACTACAGATTGGGAATGGAACTTTCCCTGTTGATTCAGAAGGACAAATAATGATTCCTCAAGGATGTGGAAATGTTGTAAAGTCCTCAACTGAGCTCACTAACATGGTCTACCCAAACATTATCCACCACTACAAGGATCACAAGTGGCTGCGTGAATGTGCAATTCTGGCAGTGAGACCTTATTCAAATCTGTTGATACAGTAATCGACCAGGACCAAGCAGTCCAGTACCCTGCAGAATTCCTTAATTCTTTGGAGCCCGCTGGAATGCCTCCTCACCACCTCACTCTCAAGATTGGAACTCCTATAATGCTCTTAAGAAATCTTGAACCACCATTCCTCTGCAATGGCACAAGACTGGTGGTGAAGAACATGATGCCACATGTACTGGAAGCTACAATACTGACAGGAAAAGCTAAAGGAGAGGACGTTTTTATACCAAGGATACCTCTCATCACCACTGACCTGCCATTTGAGTTCAAGCGACTTCAGTTCCCGGTTAAAGTGAGCTTTGCCATGATCATCTACAAAAGCCAGGGACAGTCCCTAAGGATGGTTGGCCTAAACCTGGTGTTTCCTTGCTTCTCTCATGGACAGTTCTATGTTGGATGCTCCAGAGTGGGAACTGGCAAAAATCTGTACATACTTGCTGCTAATGGCAAAACCAAAAATGTGGTCTACAGTGAGACAATGTGGAGCCTCCCGGAGGGTGGCGTCCTACCGTGGCGTAGCGAAAGAGCGATTCCGTTAGTACATATATATATATATATATATATATATATATAATGAGAAACTTGTGCTTGGTTTTGGCAGGAAGTTTTCTATTGCTCAATGCACCGTTACTCCATTTACTATTGCTAAAGGTATAATCAACCTGAAAAAGAATAAGTCGATAGGATAGATGTTACAAATGAAGATATTTCCGTTGCTAAAGGTTGTATACATAGTGTTTTACGTAAGAAAATTGTTTCAAACATTGCAAAAAGATTTTGAACAGCTATGAAAAATTTGAAAAGAAATGCGAATATCCATATTTTTAAGGCTGGTAAGTCTAATGCTATTGTAATTTTGGATAAAGGTGACTATAATGATAAGATAAATTCATTATTAAGTGATGAAAGCACTTGTGAGCTTAGAAAATAACGCCAGGAAAATATTGATTCGTTATCTAACTCTAAAATGAAGGAGTTATTGAAAAAGAACCCAGATCTCATCAAACAGTTCTCACAAATCAATGCCACTTTACCTTATATGTATGGAGTGATCAAAACACGCAAGCTTAATAATCCATTACGCCCTATCATGAGTTCTGTGGGTTCTGTTACGTACAAATTATCCAAGTGGCTGGTAAAGATGATATCCCCTCTTACAGGCCAAATATCTAATTCACATATACACAACAGCAGTGATTTAATTGATTAACTCAAGAAACACAATGAACCATGTGATTTATTAAGTTTTGATATAAATTCACTTGTATTAGCCCCTGTCTTATACAGTAGGTAGAAGTATTTTTATAAATGGATTACATTAGACTTGTATAACCATCACCCCCTGTAACTTTCCACTGGCTATGAGGTAGCATTATAATAATAATAATAATAATAATAATAATAATAATAATAATAATAATTAACGGTTTATTCAAAGACCATAGCAGCCGGAATGCTAAAAATATACAGTTACATAATTGGGGAATGGGTCTCTTGATTTACAAATAATATACAAGTAACGTAAGTGATACAAATATGATATATAATAACTAGGTGGGGAGAAGCTCAAACTACAGGGCATTTCAACATAGTGACAGAGCAAAAATTAAGATTTACTGGGAGTGAATATCAATTACAAGTAATTGATAATTTTTACAATGGTTGGGACTGGGCTGTTCTTATAGCGATCAGTTCGTGCTCGTATGGGCTGGATGCGGTTGTGGTGTCGAACAGCAATTCTCGGGCGAGGGTTCTCGGGTGGTAGTAGGAGCCGGTGTCGAGGATGGTGCAGAAGCTTCTCACCAAATTTGCAGATGAGGTCGTGGTAATGGTCAGTGAGAGCCGAGAGGGTCAGTGTGTTGAGCGCTTCTTGATATGTGAAGTAGGAAAGGGAGAGAATAATCTTGCATGCCCTCTTTTCTAGGTGTTTACGTTGTGTGGCATTTAGGGAGGAAGACCAGGTAGGGGAGGCATAGGTGAGGTTGGGAAGTATGAATTTTTGAGTAAACACTGAGGAGCTCGGGGGCAGGAACTCCGAGGGACTTGAGTCGGCGAAGGAGGTAGAGACGGAAACTGGAGGATTTGACAAATTCACTGACGTGTGGTTTCCAATTTAGTTTGTTTTCTATGGTGACGCCGAGGAGCTTACTGGAATCTAGAACCTGGAGTGTGTTGGGACCTAAAGTAATGGAAGGGGATGGGACAACGTCGGAGGAGAGGTTGATGTGCATAACCATGGTCTTGATATGGTGACGTGGTTGTTGGTGGCCCAGTTTTGGAGACTGTTCAATAAATCCTGAAGGGCGGCATAATCTGGAGCAGAATTGTTGACGCTGATTCCAATGGTGGAGTCGTCGACATATTTCCAGCAGGCAGGGGTTTCTCTTAGGGCATCATTGATAAGCATAAGGAAGCATAGTGGTCCCATCTTGGTGCCTTGGAGGACGCCACAGGTGAGTGACTGAAAGGTGGAGACAGCCCCTCGGAAGCGTACAGCTTGGCGTCGGTCACGGAGGAAGTCTGTAAGCCATGGTATAAGACTTATTCGAAACCCGAGGTCGATAGCTTTGTTGATGATTAAATTGTGGTCGACTAGGTCGATTGCTTTCGTGAAGTCAATGAAGGCGACAGCTACAGACGTTTTTCGTTTCTCCAGATGGCGGTATATGTAGTCGAGAAAGCTGACAAGGCAGTGAGTGGTGGAGGAAGTTTTCATATTACCAAATTGCTGAGGATCTACGGCTCTTGCAATATCAGCATAAGCCCAGTCGAACACAAAACCTTCACAGATTAAGCTGCGTATTGGGGTGATTGCAATGGGTCGTAGCTGACTTAAGGATTGAGGCTGGTTGACTTGGGCTCTGGTGAAACATAAGAGGTCTTCCAGTCAGCTGGGCAACTAGCTTGACTGAGAGAAGCATTGATGATGGAGCAGAGGGGTTTAGCAAGCTCCGGGGAGTTTCGTTGGTAAGTCAATGGGGGTGGTGGAGCGTTTTAACTTTAGTTTGTCTAGACGTTTTGCTACTTCAAATTCTTCTACTAAGTCAGTGGGAAGGGGGGCTGGTAGGTAAGCAGGGAGAGTGGTTGTGTCAAGCCGGGGGAGCGTCTGGCATATAGTGGCGAAATGGTTATTTTATTGCTCAGCTGCGTCAACATTAGTGAGATGGCTATGGAAGGGGAGGGGGTGTGTCTTATTGTTTAGTCCACAGAGTTTTTTAAGCTTACCATACCATTGACTGATGTTGGTCTGCTTCAGGTGTTGCAAATTGGTTGGGTAGTGCGACTTCTTTGCAGTGCGTATTTCGCGGATGACTCGGTTGCGAAGGGACCTGTAGCGGTTGTGGTCATTGAGATAAAAGGCTCTGTCTCTCTGTTGCATAAATCTTTTGATCCGAGATGTGATCCAGGGCAAATCGGCTGGGTGAGATCTGACGGACTTCTCGGGGAAGAAGTGGTGGGAAGCTTCCGTGGTGGTGTTGGTATAATTTATCCATTTGGTTTCCACGTCATCCACGCTAAGTACTTCAGTCCAGGGATGGTGAACTATCCACTGCCCGAAGAAACGCACTGCAGAGTCAGTAATTGGCCTGTAGGTCTTGATGTAGGGTCTCTGTACTTGAGTGGGAGTAGCAGCTGAGGACCAGAGGTCTGATAGGTGTGTGCTACACCCGATAGGTGGCATTGGTTGAGGTGGTTGGTACTGGTCCGCCAAGCCGGTTAAGATAAGGTCAAGGGTATTCTGACCGTGTGTGGGGAAGGTCACAACTTGTGATAGTGACAGTTGGTCCTGGATATCAGTGGTGTCAATTTCATTATAATCCCCACATAATACTAACTTGGCACATGGGTACCTTAATCTTAGGTGGTCTGAGGTGGTAATGAGATGATTGATAAGAGTGTCTCTGGTGGGTGAGCGAGGCGGATGGTGTGCCACACAGATTATGATGGAAGCAGTGTTGTGCGGGTGGGCCCGTGGCACAACACGTATCCATAATGCTTCCACATCTGCTGGGATTTGAACATCCAGGCGTGACGGGCGTAGGTCATCTTGACAGAAGAGGGCAACGCCCCCTCCGCGTATAAGTGAACGAAGGTGATGAAAGATTTGGTATCCCTCAATATGACACGTTTCAGGCACAATTTGCCAAGCCTCACATATGGCAACGACGCTCGCGGCGGCTAACCTCACTGTGGTTGCCAGCTCGTCAAACTTGTTAACTTAGGAAGTGACGTTGGAGAGCAGTAAAGACGGGAGATCATGCCATATCCGTGGAACTTCAGTGTAATGGTATGGTCTGTCAGGGGTGGGTCTCTCTGGTTTCCTCGTGGAGGTTAGGGTCCTAATGGGCTTATGTTTATGACGGCTTTGTCTACGGCTGCGTGCGTGGAATATGTTCAGTGACTTGAGTCGCGCGATAACACTGCCATCAGGATAACCGTTCCCACGCTTTAGAAGGTACAGAGAGTGTCGGGAGTAAGTGATTGGTGGCCATCTGTTGATATCTGTTGTTGTGGGCGGACGGAAGTGTGTGTCCCCGGTGGCCATAAACTCACTCATTTTCAGAGCACGTGACAAGGTGTGCCCACGGGAAGTCACGTCACTTAGTGCTTAGTTAAGCATTAAGTAACCTGCACTCTGGCTACCTAATGCGGGCAGTAGTTTGATGTCACTCACAAGAGGAAGATGGTATTGAGAGACATCGTGGGTGGTTCCGTCTTCCCTCGAGGGAGGACGTCGGATATATTTCCGTTCTTCCCTGGATGGGTCCCTACTCATTCTCACTCAACTCTCATCATCAACAGGACGTACTAGCAGAGCTATTTAACATTGCCTCCGTCCTCATTTAACTCTCAATAGCTACATTGAGTAACTTACGGTAGAACCCTTTTTGAAGGGGCATTTAAGAAATATTTTTATTATAAACGAAGAAGTTACTGGCAGCGAAAGGCAACCGGACCAATAACATTAACCAGTGTTCGCCAATAAACTTTGATCTATATTTTAGTTGGTATAAAATACAAGGTAACAAACATTCACCAGTGCCTGTTACGAGTGTGACCAGCGCAGCTCAAGGTGACCCCAGTCTCCAATCTACAGTGGTAACAGTCGAGGTCATCGTATCTCCTGTTCCTACTGTTACAAAATAGATATTGTTACATAATTAGCAAAGCGTAGCTTAAGAGGACTCAGTCTAGGACCAGTCTATGGTGACCAGTCAACAGGACCGGTCTATGGTGACCAGTCAACAGGACCAGTCTATGGTGACCAGTCAACAGGACCAGTCTACAGATTACAGTTAGTCAAGTGTACTCCAAGTAACCGTGACAATTCTCCTAAAAGAAGTTATTCGTCACACTGGAGTTGAGTAACCGTTGAGTTAATCTGTTCTCCTGTTATTCATATTGTGATGTAACAGAAAAATTTTAACAATTTCTTAAGTGGCAGCGAAAAGGACCGGATCCATATCTGAGATCAGTGTCGAGTTTTTTTTAATAGAAACTGATTTTTTTTTCTAAGTGCACTTGGGATATATACCGCCGTGAGAAGATTTCTGTTGAATGATTTTTATTTTGTCATCCAAGAAGATGTACAAAAAATTTTTTTTATTTTATATAACCATTACTGAGTTATTGAAATTTTTTGTTATATGGCAACACTCCTGTGAGCTGAAGTGAACATTAGTTCTGCAAATGAATCGTTCACTGTTACATTGTTGTGACTACTGTACTCATCATCCAACATCCTGTAAGCAAAATTCTTTCGTATGGCGTGAGCAACCCCCAGTTACCAGCACCCCAGCACCCCTTCTAGTGATGACAAGTGCATCAAGGTTGCAGAGATTGGTGTAATCATTATGAAGTTTGGCGTGGTGGATGCACTAGTGTACCCAGTGAACCCCAGAGTTCTTGAGTTCACTGGCAAGGAGCAGCAGTTTGCTGTACTCAGGATTTTCGTGGACATTGACTTAGTCACCAGGACCGTATTCGCTGTGTCTCCTGTGAGTGACACACGCAAGTCTACGGAATTGTGGCAACAATTTCACATTTTCAAGAAATTCCAGGAAGGATTCTTCGTGTCAAGCCTACAAGGAATTGATATTTTACAGACATGCACTATATTTATAAACACATATATATATTTCTACACCATATCATCACACGTTAACCTTCGTGGTAGGTTATTTTGTTTTTATTTCCCAGGAAGGATAAAAATGTTAAAAATGCTTAAACCGCAAATATGTCAGGTTAATAATGTTATTAATGTTAATGATGTCATAGATACATCTTTTCAAAGTGCATGACAGCTCTATTTTAATGTTAATGATGTCATAGACACATCTTTTCAAACTACAAATATGATAGTTTTACAAAAATATTATCAGAGACTGTAAATCTTCAGCCATGTAGTCTTAGAACCCTTCACAACTGTACTATTGCTCTCTGCAAAAATGAATGTGTCGTTGAGTCTTAAGCACCACACACACTCATTCATCCAGCGTGATTATAGTAGCAAAAGTTGTACATTGTTAAGAAGGAGCCTTCTTAAACACGAAGTAGGCCAGATTTATTTTTGCCATGTTATTATAGGATTTGCTTACCCAAGTTAACGATTTTCCACTATTGTGTTGATATTGGCAGTAATATTTTTGTTTTGTAAGTCAGAATCTTCCAATTTTGTCATTGTACAGAATATTCCTTCCCATAAGGCATTTCAGACTAGGGCTTGAGTAGCTGTTCAACTGCAGGTGTCAGCTTCCCCTGTTTAATGTTTACATACATATACATGTAACATGTTTGGATATATGTACAGGGTTTGTCTGCGAGATTAGTTTATTCCTCGCGGAGCTTGGAAGGTGTGACCGAGCAAGCCCCTGTCTTATAGGCAAAAGTATTTATATAAATGGGTTAATTATATTAGACTTGTATGACCATCACCCCTTGTAACTTTCCACTGGCTATGAGGTAGCATGTTCAGAGCACGTGATAAGGTGTGCCCATGGGATGTAACATCACTTAGTGCTGAGTTAAGCATTAAGTAACCGGCTCTCTGGCTACCTATTGCAGGCAGTAGTTTGATGTCATTCACTAGAGGAAGACGTTATTGGGAGCCATCGTGGATGGTTCCGTCTTCCCTCGAGGGAGGACGTCGCATATATTTCCGTTCTTCCCTGGATGGGTCCCTACTCATTCTCACTCACAGCTCATCGACAGGACGTAATTAGCAGAGCTATTTAACACAGCCTCCGTCCTCATTTAACACTCATAGCTACAGTGGTTTAATTTACGGTGATAATCCTTTTTTCAAAGTGTACATAGAAACCATTTATAATAAATACAAACAAAGGAACATATTGGATTTCACTACAGAAGATCCAATGAACTTTTACATGTTCTAGTTCTATTAAATAATCGTAGAATCATCGATGAAAGGGCCAGTTCACACTTTTCACTAGAGTACCACTGAATGACTTACTTTCATTCCTTAATGATACATTGCATCTGTTAGATTTAACTATTGAACGTGATACATTTCTCCAATTGATAGATTTATGCGTTACTGAGAATGTTTTTAGAGCTAGATTACTACCCAACATATAGTAGGTGACTTTATTCCTCCATGGTATAGATATGTAGATGATGTTCATTGTCTTTGGGCTACAGTAGAAACAGTGACCCACTGGAATTTTTAGACAAGCTTAATGATCTTGTCCCAAGTATTACCTTCAAAATTGAAAGAGAAATAAATGGATCCCTTCCATTTCTTGATATGCTTATCATTAGAAATGGTCATAACTATAAATTGAAGGTGTACAGTAAGCCTTCACAGGTAGACAGTTTCATACATTTTTTATCGAGTCACCAGGAATTTACCAAAATGTCGGGGTTTTTTCTGCTATGTTTTTGAGTTGTTTCCGTATTTTTTCCTGACCTCATGTTTTGTAAGGTCACCCTGTGTACATAAACCTCTCTCAATCCTTGTGATTCAGTTGCCTCTGAAGACGTCTTGAATGAAGACGAAAGCTAATATGCTCAATTGTTTCCCGTTTTCCTGTGTGATTTTATTAAGATTTATCTTTCCACGTTTTCATTGTGAATCTACATGTAATATATATATATATATATATATATATATATATATATATTTCATTAGCCCAATAAAGCACGCGGACTTCTACATACAATCAACACCTCAACCCGCCAGGATTCGAACCCACGGCCCACAAGCCTATGACTATGACCGGGGAACGCTAACCGCTAGACCACCAGGATACTAAAAGCAGTCCTAGACTTTGTTATATTTCACACAAAGCCTGTTCAACGAGCTTATGGCGCCGTGAACCTCTAATGGGGACCACCCATACCACTTAGGTGGTCAGAGTAACGTTTTACCAAATCCGGCTTCGAAACACGAGGATCCATATATATTTCATTAGCCCAATAACGAAGAGGAGAACTAGGGAAAATACAAACATCTTGACTAAGTTGGGTTTCTTTAATCACTAACGTTTCGGAAAAATCATTTTCCATCATCAGAGCCTAGAAAACAAAAGTTTTGAAGAAGTTTTAAAAAATACAGGTGATATACAATAAAAACATAACATTATACGAAAATTTACCCTCCATAAAATATAAAGAGAGAGCACTCCAATTTAAAACCGACATTAATGACGAGAGACCTACGTACAAAGCTAAAATCAGGAATAAAAAAGTGTGAAATAAAAATATACAGGGGGTATTACTTTAATTTAGACTAGCATGGGTGGGGGGATGTATTATAAATAAAAAGCAAAATATATCACTGGTCATATTTATTAAAATGTAAAATCACACGAGCGTCCATAAGGCCGTTGAGGCCGATGAAAACGTCGTATTTTGGATCAGAGGTTATGTAAAGAGGTAATGTGACTGTGGTTCCCAGGAAGGTGATTGGTGTAGCGGGCACACGGCCAAGCAGCTGCTGTTCTCCGGAAACTGTGTTGCACGTGTCGTCAGTAGTTTCATAACTGAGACCGAGTTCCTGAACAGCTTTTGTTGTGATGAAGCAATCTGTACAGCCAGTGTCCAGCAGACATGAAAATGTTGTGTTATTTATTTTACATGATATATTTTTCGGGGTTTTGGGCTCTAAAGGATAGGCGGATGGTGCCAAGAGGATCATCCCGGGGTTTGCGGTGGACAGATCTAAGATGCAACCTTGCAGCACATCCATGCCAAGGAGGCATGGAGCTCCTTCTTGGGCCACAATTAATCGAGGGCGGAGTTTTGCTGTTCCAATCCGTATATTCACGTCCAGTCCACCGTAGAACTGCTGGTGAACTGTCTCTTTTTCACTGAAATAACATCCTCTGTCGGTGATAAGGTGATATAGACCTGCGGACTTCACGATGTTCACTGGTATAATGGACGTATTTGAGCCGCTGTCTACTATAAAATTAATAGTAACACGGCGGCGTCGTAGTACTCCTCTCCGATCTTTGTCCGAGTAAAGGACGCCCTTAACTCTGAGCTGTCCCAGAGTGGGGCTGTAGGCCACTGGCAAAAACTGTGAAGATGCAGTTATCATTTTGGACAAATTTTGATATTTTTTGAAGATCACTCTAGTACTATAACTTGAAAAACGGCCTTTGAAAATAGTAAACTGTAATATAGACAGGTTGGAATTTTCATGTGGGGTGATGTGACGGGTGTAGTGTAGAGGTGATTAAGGAGTTGCTGGAGTGCCTTGCAGTAGCTCGTCCTTCCTTACAGCAGTAACTCTTCACTATTATCAACATCTTCACCATAAGGCACTATACACAGCATCTTCACTATTATCAACATCTTCACTATAAGGCACTATACACAGCATCTTCACTATCATCAACATCTTCACTATAAGGCACTATACACAACATCTTCACTATAAGGCACTATACACAGCATCTTCACCATTATAAACATCTTCACTATAAGGCACTATACACAGCAGCTTCACTATTATCAACATCTTCACTATAAGGCACAATACACAGCATCTTCACTATTATCAACATCTTCACTATAAGGCACTATACACAGCATCTTCACTATTGTCAACATCTTCACTATAAGGCACTATACACAGCATCTTCACTATTATCAACATATTCACTATTCTCTTCACTATAGGGCACTATACGCACCATCTTCACTATTATCAACATATTCACTATTCACTTCACTGTAAAGCACTATACACAACATCTTCACTATTCACTTCACTATACAGTAAGGCACTATACACAACATCTTCACTATTATCAACATATTCACTATTCGCTTCACTATACAGTACTATTCACAAAATCGTCACTATAAATATTTTCACAATAAGGCACTCCAAACACACACACACACACACACACACAACGCTTCAAGATACATCGTCCAGGATTTACCATCTTAACTAACTCGTCCATTGAGCGGTTGTACGCATGTTCTGGACTGCTTCCTAATTCACACAGGATTTTGGCACAAATCTGCTCATGCGAGACCCAAAAGGATCACCGAGTGAAGAAATTTGTCCTAATTACTAAAGCCAACGATGAAAACATATACTATTGTTTCGTTTTAAGTACTTATGAAACTATGTATACGGGTATGCTTGAATGTACGTATGTATGTATCACTGCTTATGTGTGAAGCCAATTTCATACATACATACATACATACATACATACATACATACAGACATACATACATACATACATACAGACATACATACATACATACATACACTCACACACATACATATATACATACATACAGACATACATACATACATACATACATGCATACATACATAATATAATAACTTCTCATGCAGGGAAGCTGGGGCCGCGGAGGGAAGGAGGCAGGGGAGAGAAGGCGGAGCAAGGAGGGAAGGAGGGGTGAGGGAGGGAAGGACTGGTGAGGGTGGAAAGGAATGATGAGGGAGGGAAGTAGGGGTGAGGGAAGGAAGGAGGGGTGAGGGAGGGAAAGAGGGGTGAGGGATGGAAGGAGGGGTGAGGGAGGAAAGGAAGGGTGAGGGAGGGAAAGAGGGGTGAGGGAGGGAAAGAGGGGTGAGGGAAGGCGAAACAGGTTCCGGGTTTTATAATCTGGACTGGGACAACAAGACATTACCATATAAGTGCCGCCAGACTTTGTCCCTGTGGCCTCTCCTCACCTGCTTCACCTCCTTATTACCTTGTGTGTGTCATAACAGGTGTGTACCATGGACAGGTGTGTCTACTAGCAGGTGTGTCTAATAGCAGGTGTATCTTAGGGCAGGTGTGTCTTATGACAGGTGTGACTGATGAGAGATGTGTCTCAATGACAGGTGTTTCTCAAAGCATGTGTGTGTGTGTGTGTGTGTATGTGTCATGACAGGTGTGTTTCATAAGAGGTGTCTCATGTCAGGCATGTATCTTTACAGGTGTATCTCATGACACATGTATCTTATTGCAAGTTTGTAATGACAGGTATCTCATGACACGTGCCTCATGACAGGTGGCTCGTCATATCTCTCTCTTAGTCCATCCATACTCCTAGGCCTCTTCTTCACCAGTCTATTTATCTTATCAATGTTTATCACAAACTTCTTAATTTATTTTCTCTTATCTTTCCCCATTCTAGTTCACTAATGTCCTCTCTCTCTCTCTCTCTCTCTCTCTCTCTCTCTCATCGTAGTCATCCTCTCTCTCTCTCTCTCTCTCTCTCTCTCTCTCTCTCTCTCTCTCTCTCTCTCTCTCTCTCTCTCTCTCTCATCGTAGTCATCCTCTCTCTCTCTCTCTCTCTCTCTCTCTCTCTCTCTCTCTCTCTCTCTCTCTCTCTCTCTCTCTCTGTGTATATCTTGACATCTCACAGCAGTTCTTTACCTCCCCCCCATAAGCTTTCTCCTCCTCCTCCTTCCTTATCTTCTTTGCCTTCTCTTCCCCTCTCCTCCTCTGTTTGCTCCCTTTCGCTTTCCTCCTACTCACCTCCTCTTTTTCCCTCCTCCTCCCTTTCCCTTTTCTCCTACTCCTCCTCCCTTATACTACCTCCCAGTTCCCTTATACCTCATCTTGCTTCCCTGTTCCCTTATACCTCATCCTATCTCCCTGTTCCCTTATACCTCATACTATCTCCCTGTTCCCTTATACCATATACTATCTCCCTGCTCCCTTATACCTCATCCTATCTCCCTGCTCCCTTTTACCTCATACTATCTCCCCGTTCCCTTATACCTCATACTATCTCCCTGTTCCCTTATACCTCATACTATCTCCCTGTTCCCTTATACCTCATCCTATCTCCCTGCTCCCTTATACCTCATACTATCTCCCAGTTTCCTTATACCTCATACTATCTCCCAGTTTCCTTATACCTCATACTATCTCCCTGCTCCCTTATACCTCATACTATCTCCCTGCTCCCTTATACCTCATACTATCTCCCTGCTCCCTTATACCTCATACTATCTCCCAGTTCCCTTATACCTCATACTATCTCCCTATTCCCTTATACCTCATACTAACCTTCAGTAATTTTCACCACTTCTCCTCATTCTTTTTCTTCATAATTTCATTCGTTTTTCTTTGTTTCGTTGTTTCCTTTCCTTTCTTTCTTCTTTCCTTCCATTCTTCATTCTTTCTTTTCCCCTTCCTCTTCTTCCTCCTCATCTTCCTCTCTCTCCTCTTCCTCCTTGACAAAGCTTATGTGGAGGGTATTTCTAATAAAACTTTTTGACGGATTTCAGTGCAATTTTGTGGGATGACTCAAGTTAATGTGACGATGTACCCAACTTTGGATTATGTGTCAGTATTCCAGGTCACTCACAGGTCACAGGTCATAATGGTCCATGGAGCATAAACATTCCAGGTCACAGGTCATAAACTCTTTTATCGATGTAATCAAGTTCATGAGACGTAATAGAAATTCTTATCATCAATAGACCATAACACAAATTCAAGATCAAGGTCATTGCTCAGGGTCAGTGATGAAGGTCAGAAGGTCAAGACGAGAGATAAAATTTGAACATCTTATCTGGAATCTAAGTATTATTATTTTGTTCACATAAAGTTGACTAAAATTTTCAGTATTCATCATACAAATACGGTATTTTGAAGTTGTCAAAAGCTACTATTTACAATCGTTGGAAACGGACTCATTATACATTTTTAAGGAAATAAATTTAGTTTTTGTTCCTCGTTCATATATCTGCTGCACAAACTGCCAAATCTACTTATTTTGCGAGGTTCTTATTTTGGTGATGCGGTCTCTATACCGAGCAATGCGTCGCCTTGTTTATGTGGCAAGGTCTCTCTCTCTCTCTCTCTCTCTCTCTCTCTCTCTCTCTCTCTCTCTCTCTCTCTCTCTCTCTCTCCTTCTTTGCCCAGGATATTAATCAACGGAGACTCATCCAGTTGGAAATTCCCCCCCCCCCCCCCACTGGAATTATAAAGCTGTATTAGTGGTCCCTGGTCCATGTGAGAGTTGTCCCGCCGCTGTAGTGAGATACCTTTACTACTTGTTAAATTTGGGGTAATATTTCCCTCTCTCACGGTCTCTCTATCTTTTCCTCTCTCTTTCTCTCTCTCTCAAAAGAAAGAGAGACATTCACTTCTTCTCATATAATTCACCGCACTTCAGTACACGAGAAGGCAGTGTGGCCGGCATTGCTCTTCCCCAGAGCATAAAATTAGGTACCATTTGCAACCGAGTGTCCTTGGAGTGCTCCGGGTTCGATCTAGTGACCAGGTTTTCTGATTCTAAGTTTCTGAAAGGTACAAATGTAACTAATACAAAATCCTTAATACAATATTACGGTATTCGAAGGTAAAATACAACACTATCTCACTAAACTCGTCCATATACTGTATATACCATAGCTTTTATTTTTTCTTATAACGTCAAATGACAATAACATCGAGTTTCTGAAATGTGAAAACAGATAAAAATAAACCTTATTCTAATACAGTATCATTGTATCCAGAACAGGTGAATTCAGGAGAGAGAATATCCAACAGAATATTCAGAGACTTCACACAACATTACTCTGTTCCGAACATCGAAACAAACCAATTTAGAAATGGGAAAAATACGTCAGAATCTATAATACGTTGATCCGTGTACGCGATGTTAATCAAGTTTAACACCCAACACCACAATCACTCTACAACCACAAACACTCTACAACCACAAACACTCTACAACCACAATCACTCTACAACCACAATCACTCTACAACCACAATCACTCTACAACCACCAGTACACCACCATCACTACAACCACAATCACTCTACAACCACAATCACTCTACAACCACAATCACTCTACAACCACAATCACTCTACAACCACCAGTACACCACCATCACTACAACTACAAATACTCTACAACCACAAACACTCTACAACCACAAACACACTACAACCACAATCACTCTACAACCACAATCACTCTACAACCACCAGTACACCACCATCACTACAACCACAAACACTCTACAACCACAATCACTCTGCAACCACCAGTACACCACCATCACTACAACCACAATCACTCTACAACCACCAGTACACCACCATCACTACAACCACAAACACTCTACAACCACAATCACTCTGCAACCACCAGTACACCACCATCACTACAACCACAATCACTCTACAACCACAATCACTCTGCAACCACCAGTACACCACCATCACTACAACCACAAACACTCTACAACCACAAACACTCTACAACCACAATCACTCTACAACCACAATCACTCTACAACCACAAACACTCTACAACCACAATCACTCTACAACCACAATCACTCTACAACCACAATCACTCTACAACCACCAGTACACCACCATCACTACAACCACAATCACTCTACAACCACAATCACTCTACAACCACAATCACTCTACAACCACAATCACTCTACAACCACAATCACTCTGCAACCACAATCACTCTACAACCACCAGTACACCACCATCACTACAACCACAAACACTCTACAACCACAATCACTCTGCAACCACCAGTACACCACCATCACTACAACCACAATCACTCTACAACCACAATCACTCTGCAACCACCAGTACACCACCATCACTACAACCACAAACACTCTGCAACCACAATCACTCTACAACCACAATCACTCTACAACCACAATCACTCTACAACCACCAGTACACCACCATCACTACAACTACAAACACTCTACATCCACAAACACTCTACAACCACATTACAACCACATTCATTCTACAACCACAACTACACTACAATCACAACCACTCCACACTACACCCACCCATAAAGACACAATTTTAACTCCTCTGGGTGATGTGGTCGGTAACTGGTGGATCAACAGTGGTGGGGAACGTAGAGAAACTTTGTTCAGATTCGCTGTTATTATAATCAAATTGGCTCGACTCTTAATAAAACAATGGTAGAGAACCCAGATGAGTTGGCTCTCTCCCTCTCTCTCTTATGCCTGACTCTACTGCCTTGCCTGACTCTACTGCTCTGCCTGACTCTACTGCCTTGACTGACTTTACTGCTCTGTCTGACTCTACTGCCCTGCCTGACTCTATTGCCCTGCCTGACTCTACTGCCCTGCCTGGCTCTATTGCCCTGGGTGATTCTACTGTTCTGCCTGACTCTACTGCCCTGCCTAACTCTACTGCCCTGGGTGATTCTACTGTCCTGCCTGACTCTACTGCCATGCCTGACTCTGCTGTCCTACCATCTCTTAACTGGTACTTCTTCCGGCACATTATGACAATCCACCATAATTGACCTCAATGCTTATATGACCTCTGAGTATATGACCTCTGGCCTTATATGACCTCTTGACCTATATCATATACCGGCCCATATAACGTCTCTTCTTGTACTTGAATAACATACGAGATTATTCGAAGCCATAACTCGTGAATGTTCGTCGTTTTGTTCACTTGTTTTATTTGTCGGGTCTCTTGAGGGGTGGGGGGGGGGGGGGGCTTCGGTTAAGTTGGTTAGGTTAGGTTACATTAGAATAAAGTAGGTTAGGATCAGTTAGGGTAGCGTTTGATTATGTCTGGTTAGGTTAGGTTAGGTTAGGTTAGGTTAGGTGAAATAAATGAGGGGCTAATCTTCAAGCGATCCCTTCCTTTTTTTTTGTTCAGCCAACCTCTCTATCTCTCGTCTGTGCTGAATTTATGGTCACTGACATTATACGAGGTGTCCACCATACTTCACCACGACCTCTTTACCCTGACGAGAGGCTGTATGTGTCTAATTTTTCATAGGGGGAAGTGTGACGTTCTCTCTCTCTCTCTCTCTCTCTCTCTCTCTCTCTCTCTCTCTCTCTTTTCCAAACCACTCGCCCTGAGAAGCTTTGGTAGTTACCGCAGCAGCGTCTTCTGCCTCCAGCTTTTTTGATGACGATATTAAAATAATTGGGGACGAGGCGGGTTGTCTCGACTACGACTGGCTCACCCCCTGGCAACCATCACCACTTAAACTACTAGTGTCATATATGTACTGTACTGTTAGATTCCGCTTATATGGACCAGCTGAGGAAAGGTCTGTCGGCACACAAGTTTTCCTTACAACTAACTGTTTTATTTACGTCTTACTCCCCGTTTCTAAACTTACTGAGTTAAAATATTTATAGACAGTGATGATCAAGTACTGTTAAACATGAAGTGTTGGTTGATGGGCCAGTCAGCCGTTAAAGGCAGTGAGAATACAACGCACTGAAGACTAGACTTATATCTATATGTAACTAAACCGCCTCCACTTCACCAAGGATAAAATCAGGTACCCATTAGCAGCTGGGTGGACAAAGGGTGCCTCGAGTAAGAATCAGTGACTCTTTAGACGTACCCGAGCGCATCATCCACTCAGCCACCGCATCCCTGAATAATAAAGCAAATTAATATATTAATTAGCTTCGTTCAGCAGTCGTCAGCGTCGTGGGTGGAGGTGAACAAGGAGGAAGAGAGGAGGAAACTTTTAGTTTTATTATTGTGGGAGACAGCTGTGACGTCATCATCCCACACTAAGTGACTTAGATGAGATTGGTTAGTTAAGGTACATAGAGATCAGTAGCCTTTAATAAAACATGAGTGTATGACGGTACAGTATAGCAAGTACACAATAGATGTAGACTCGGGCCTGGGGTGACCTGGACCTCCACAAATTGTCTCTCACATCACAACCAAAGTTTATATTTGACGATTAAAGTACAAAGAAGTTTGGATATGCGCTGTGTATGTGACTGACATTTTGCTTTTTCCAGCCGTAGTCAAAATCAAGTTGGTTAATTATAGCAGGTAAGGCTTTCACAATTCATATTTCCTTTTGTGAGCTCTTTAAATCTTCATTGTTGTAGTTAACAAATGATAACTGCTGTGTACAATATTACGCATTTGCTGTGATCTATACTCTTAGTGCAATTTATTTATTCCTCTTGTTGTCGACGTTTTCTCTTAACATCGCACTAAGTTATATGGTGGAAATAAAGGGAAAATGTGAAATGAGGTGAAAAGGAAATAAAAAGAAGAAAAAAAATGGAAGAATCGTTCTCATATGCACTTCCATTTCAAATTTATTCATCGTCCCATTCTATGTTGAGGTGAGGCGAGAGCACTGAAGGAAGACTTGGTTCTTCCTCGCCCCATCCACGAGGCGATATATTGAATACAACAACAAAACCATTCAGACAAAGGAAACAGGTTGAGTACACTGGTTCGCTGCAACAATTGAAGAAAAAAAATGTTGTATTGATTTGTTAAAATACCTGAACCCAGTTTGTGGTAGTCACGTGACTAGCGCCCCTCTCTTAGTTACCAAGGCCATAGAATAATTAAACAAACTGATAAACGTTCACCAATATTGAGAACTTTTTGATTACAAGAAAAATCCGCCACAATTTGTTTGGGTAAATAGCGAACCTTTTAGAGTACTGTGTTCATAAACTTATTATTAAATTATTTTTTGCTTTGTTCACACAGTGAGTTGTTATCGTATAGAACAAACATTTAATAAAGTGAGCTCGTACGACCATTGTTAGTGCCTCACCCTCCAACCTTTCCCGTTAATGTCTGCACTCTATCATGTCTGCTGTTGTTAGTTATTTCCAACAAAGATTGAAACCATATCCCCTGGACTCTCACTCTCTTTATTTTTATACACCCAACAGCACGTCGATGAAACACTTGGGTCAGTACTATATGGTGATGGAGACAGCTGGTGATGGCCGGATTTATCCCTCGTTTATAATGAAACCATTAGTTGATCTCTGACGTCACGTGCGGCCCTCTGTACTCACGTGTATACTGTATTGTGTTTATAAGGATCTATTCATTATAGTATAGTCACTTTATTCACGTGAAAATAGACGGAATATTAATGAAAGTATGTTCACCGTATCAAGGTAGTTTATTGGGAGGATCAAGGTGTGTGTGTGTGTTTGTAAGACAGCATCCCCAGAGCTCTTGCGGTACAGGCGTTACTGGCCCCCCCGACTCACTACCTAACAGTCATATTTCTCTCACTGAAAAAAAAAAATCGGAAAAAATAAAATAAAACCAAATCTTTCCGTATTACTATATGAAATTAATATATTTATCACAAATTTTATCCCGTAGACGTCGACATTTTTATTATCATTATTTCAACTTATTTAATATACAAAACAAGGTAAGACTTTTTTTATTTTTCTAGTTGGTGGTGGACGGACCTTCTGCTGTCTGCCAACAATTACACCAAGCTGGTATCGACCCCAAGACCTCAAAGTCGACGCTATTCTTCTTAAAGTTGCTTTGTCCATGCCGCCAGCAGGAGGATAATATATAGAGTAATCCCATTTCTAAGATTACCAAGGAAAAGTGGGTGTATGCGGGGGGGGAGGCGGGGGGGGTGAGTAGAGTGAGGGTGTGAGAGTATAGTGAGGGGGTATGAGTATGGTGACCAGGGTGAGAGTATAGTGAGGGGGGTGAAGGTATGGTGATGGGGTGAGAGTAAGGTGAGGGTGTGTGAGTATGTTGGTTTGAGAAAAGAATCCGGTCATTTCGCCCACACTCTGGAGTCGGTTCGCCCTCATTTGTTTTGTAACCAGTTTTATTTAAGTTTAGTAATGTATTAATGTAAAGAACTGACCTTCAATGAAGTTTTCGAAATTATGAAAATATCGTCTGTAGGTTTCGTAGTTGTTTAAGTCCAGCGGATTTAGTCTGCAACATGCTGACGGAACATACAAGTACCTGTGTTAATTGATGGCCCTTCCGTTTCTGCCGGAGGGAGAAATAGTTCCGATGTTCGAACGTCTCCAGCGCCAAGCCACCACAGCCCCACCACTACAAACTATGGTAGATTATATATCAAGAACATGGATCCACAGCTCCACATGGCCACCACCCAGCCGGAGTATTTTCAACCGGTCCGGACGTACCAATAATGACATTGAAGGACGGCACAACCGACTGAATAAACGTGCTGCCAGAAGATGCCACCTTCAGTTTTATCTGCTTATTAACCTTCTCCACAAAGAGGCCAGACTAACCTCTGTACACATAAGGCTGGTATCAGAAAAGAAGCTCCGAAGGATCCAGCGAAGAAAGTATAGGGAATTGCAGGCCAAAACATTCGCTCTTTGGGACGACTACTTGAGGAACGAGAGGTCAGCCTGCCAATTTCTGAGAGTTTGCCCCATCTCAAAGGACCAGTCAGCAGCTGATATGTGAGCAAACATCCTAAATCCTCTCTTATGTTACTTCTGTGAGTCACAGTTTATAACTTTTTAGTTTGTGTATTTTATATAGGTACTTATATTTGAAAGTCACCGAATAAACAACCTGAGACTTAAGTTGTATATATTACATTGTTATCTAGTACATGGATGAACATAAATAGAAAATGACAAAGTGTGGGTGAACTGACTTCAGGTGTGGGCGAACCGATTCCTAAGTGTGGGCGAATTAACTCTAAATGTGGGCGAATTGACCGTAAACAGAGAGAGAGAGAGAGAGAGAGAGAGAGTGTGTGATAATAATAATAATAATAATAATAATAATAATAATAATAATATTATGTGTGTGTGTGTGTGTGTGTTCTGGGAATTATCAGCCGACTAAACTATTAACCGTAATGGATGAGGGTACCGTGTGTCCATTGTTACTACTGCGTTTTCGGTAGACTTAACCATGGTTAGGTTAGGTTAGGTTAGGTTAGGTTAGGCTAGGCTAGGTGAGGTGAGGTTTGGCTTGGCTTGATTAGGTTAGGTTAGGTTACGTTACGTTACGTTACGTTGCGTTACGTTACGTTAGGTGAAATATTGTACATTTTTTTTACATGAGTGTTCCGGTATATAACTTTTATGAATTTTCGAGAAAAAAAATATTATGTTAAGATTATTATATTCTGAGTCCCAATTTCCCTTAAAACGCCTAACACAATATATTATAGTTGGGGAACGGGAATATGTCTGTATGTGAAACAAGTATATAACACAAACAAGTGTACATAAACATTTACACACACACACACACAGACACTCACACACACACACACACACACACACACTCACACACACACACACACACACACACACACACACACACACTCACACACTCACACACACACACAAATAATGCATATATTTGATTTTTGTGGTGATCGTGTGCACTTTATTTCCTCTCCCTCTCTTCCTATCCACACCTCCCCCCCTCCTCCCCTCCATACGTATTCTCTCCTCTCTCCCCAGCGCTTATCTACCTTCCCCTGCACTCCTTCCTTCTCCCCCACTACCATTCCCCCCTCTTCCTCTCCCCTCCACCTGCTACCATCCCTTCTCCCCTCCACTACCCTCCCCCACTCCCCTCCACTACCCTCCCCACTCCACTACCCTCTCTCTTGCGCTACCCTACCCTCTCCATTATCCTCCCCCCCCCCTCCCCTCTCCACACCACCTCCGCACCTGGATCTTGGCAAGGATCTCGGCTAATTTCTTGATTAGACCAGACCGCCGGAATTAGGTTTTCAATTAGAGTCGTTAGTCACTGCTTCGTGAAACTCCCAACCACTTGACTTTTGCCTTTGACCGTGACACGAGAGGCGAGGATAATGAAGATCGCCTGGCGTTAGTGGACAGTTGCTGCCCAATGAAGAACGCCTGGCGCAGAGTGAACCGATTATTCCATACCTCAGTTTAATTCACCTTAAAAAAAAAAACCCACCCTAGTGCTAACCAAACTTAATCTAACGTAACCTAATCCCCTAAGGTGATATAAGCTGGGTGGGCTAATCTTCAGGTGATCCCTTGAGTGTGATACTTAAGAACAGTGTCAGAAGGTATCACAATAGACATCAGGGTACCGGATTCAGAAAGATTTTGGACGTTAATTTAGTCCTCTAGAATCTAGATGATATTAAAAAGAAATATCTAGTTGAGTTAGTCAGCGTAGTTATGGTGCCAACTAAGAGGGTTTGATGGTAATGTTGTTTAAGTCCACACATGGTTGGGGAGTTTCATCGTTTGAGCTTCAATGTTCTCACCCCGAGTATGATTACCAAGAGGACCTAAGACTCAGTAAAGACCAGATTAGATAATAGTGTTTTTTAATAAGATTCACAACACGAACTTGCCAGCAGGGAGTCAGTTAAGACGAACAAAACAAACCTCTCCCTGTGTCTGGCTCCCAAGGAAAATATTAGTAAGTAAAGGTCACATAGAGAACAGTTTTCTCCCTCGTAGTGAGACACAACACACACTGTGCACCAGGGACTCTGTGCAGAAGAAAAATTAACCACTCTTCCCTCTCCCTGGGTCTCATTACCAAGGACAACTTCGGAGTGAGTAAAGGACTCATAGAGAGTAGTTTCCCGCCCCTCAACAGGACACTCCAGCAGGACGTCTCTCACACCAGGACACTTTCCAGGGCGAGCTGCTCTAGACGTCCCCGCCAGATGGAAATATTTGTCCTAAGAAAAAATTATCCCTCAACTTTTGCGTTTTTTAGCGACCACTATTGCGACTCAGCCCAGCCGAGGTTCATAAATGTCAGTTTACAGCTGCTGTGACACGAGGAAGGGGGTGAGGGAGGCTGGGGGAGGGGAGGAGAAGGGAGATTAGGGGAGGGGGAGGAGAAGGGAGATAAGGGTAGGGAGAGGAGAAGGGAGATAAGGGTAGGGGGAGGAGAAGGGAGATAAGGGGAGGGGGAGGAGAAGGGAGATAAGGGGGGAGGAGAAGGGGGATAAGGGAAATAAAGGGGGATAGGGAGATAAGGGGAGGGGGAGGAGAAGGGAGATAAGGGGAGGAGAAGGGAGATAAGGGGGAGGAGAAGGGAGATAAGGGGGGATAAGGGAAATAAGGGGGATAGGGAGATAAGGGGAGGGGGTGGAGAAGGGAGATTAGGGGAAGAAGAGGGAAGGAGATTAGAGGAGGAGGGAGAGAACTTGGGGGAGGGAGGAAGGGAGAATGGGTAAGGGATGGAAACGTCGGCCAGTATAGATGTAGTTATGTTTTCTGGTGGCAATGTGGGGTAGAGGATGGCATCGGGACCAAGTGATAGTACAGTATTCATTGTATATAATTATTATACATGGCTCTGTCCGTCTGTCTGTCTGTCTGTTTGTCTGTTTGTCTGTCTGTCTGTTTGTCTGTCTGTCTCTAAGGCATTTAACCCCAGTATAATCATAATAATTGAAAAAAACTAAAGCATAAGAATAAAGTCTGAGGAAAGTGTTATGTAAAGCGACGTATCGTGGTGTAAGAAGTTCGGGCTGCACCTGGATAATTTTAAACCAGTATACACCTTGGGTAGACCTGTCAAGGGTTTGCCTTAATTTGGTACATATATTTATGTCTTTTAAAACATTGTCCTTATATGATGTCCCATTTAGTTTTATATATTGTAGTTATTATTATTATTATTATTATTATTATTATTATTATTATTATTATTATTATTATTATTATTATTGTTGTTGTTGCAGAAAAGTTATATTAAAGTATATACATAAAAATACATTTTATATAAACTATGTCGAATAATTTTTAAAGATAGAGAAAAAAATGATGAATCTCCGGTAATGTGTTTTCAGTGCAACAATGGATGGAGCTGAATTTAATCGGTTTACTGGGGAGCGGGGAGTCAGGGGAGGAGAGGGGAGTGGGAGGCTTGGGATGAGGGGTAGGGTAGGGAGGAGTGGAAGTGTAGGGAGGGGTAGGGAGGAGGGGGAGGGTAAGGGGGAAGGGGGGGATCACTTCTCCTAAATTTTATCAATTCAGTTTCAATTTATCCACTATTTTTTGACGTGGGTCGAGTGATGGGTGGCGGCCTCTCACGGTCGCCAGTAATGACACAATATTCATTATCACCTCAGCTGGTGGTGTCAGGTGATGGACCACTCTCTCTTGTCTGTCACAATCACTGAACCTTATGATGTGATGGGCTGGGTCACTCTAGGTAATGTGATGTGTTGGTGATGATGATAAATGATACTGCTACTACTACCACTACTACTACTACTATCACTACTACTAATAATAATAACAATAATACTCACTGTTTACAACAATATTCCGTACCTAGAAGCTTAGCCGTGTATAATCTGACGGTATGGTGAGGTGCCCTGGTAAAAAGAAAGGGTAGGTTGGAGAGTGATCGTGCGTAATGGTGATTTATTTCATTGCGTTATGAATTTACTTTGTTTACAGTGACCAAACGTATTATTATTTGTAGAACCAATAAATTATGACTGCGTTCTGATATTAATTCTACTCAGCTGTCAGTGAGGTACAGAAGGAAGTCAGTAAGGACGGCTGGAAGTGGAGAGAACTCAGGTGGAGACTTCTCCTGGCTCACGCTGGGTTTGAACAATATACACATGGTGACCGTCCCTCATTCCTGTAAGAGGTGACACCGCTACGCCATTAAAACAAATGACGACAAAAAATGCGTGCCTTCAACTTAGACACGCAATATTTTAAATACCTATAATACAACCACCATTCCCTAGACATGTAATATATAATGCCACATATATATAACAGATTGTAGACCGTAACCAACTTATCGTAATGATTGTTGTAATATATCTAACAATAATTAATAATTACAATACCATCATGTAAATCCTAAGAAAGAAAGTTTAACATAAGAACATAAGAAAATAAGGAGTCTGCAATAGGCCGGTTGGCCTGTGCATGGCAGCTCCTGTCGAGAGTTACTACCACTCTCTATCATCCATGAATCTATCTAGCCTCCTTTTGAAACTTTCCAGCGTTCCAGCACTTACTACAAAGTTGCTAAGCTTGGTCCACTCGTCCACCACCCTATTTGTGAACCAGTTCCTTCCTATCTCCCTCCTAAACCTAAACTTATCCAACTTAAATCCGTTGCTACGAGTCCTATCCTGCTCGGATATTATAAGAACTTTATCTATATCCCCTTTATTGATTCCTTTCACCCACTTAAATACTTCTATCATATCTCCCCGCACTCTTCGTCTTGCTAGGGAATGCAAGTTTAGTTTAACGGTTGGATGACCTTTGTACCGTCAAGCCAAGTGGTCGAGTGTGAACAGGGCGTTATTATTACGTAGTCGTCCAATCTAGGAAGACCGATCACTACCCCGAGGCGACCTTCCGCCACTGTACAGTACATTAATAAACACCTTCATTTACCAAAATACATGTAACCAACGGCATTGTTCTCCTCTCACAAACATTAACCATATTTTATTCCCTCCTCGACCCCAGTCTCTCCCTCTCATGACCTACCTACTCTCCTCACCCCCCCACCCAGTCCCCTCACCCTCTCACCCCATTCCTTCCTCCCCTCACTCTATTCAATCTCTCCCCATGCCACCCATTCCTAACTCCCCTCACCCCGTTTTCTCCCTCCATCCACTACCCCACCCACTTCCTTCCGCTACCCGCCCACTACTTCCTCCTCATGCCGTCCACCGCCTCTCTACACATAATTCACTTC
This sequence comes from Homarus gammarus, assembly GCA_958450375.1. Lineage (NCBI taxonomy): Eukaryota > Metazoa > Arthropoda > Malacostraca > Decapoda > Nephropidae > Homarus > Homarus gammarus. The sequence goes on from CAUDMG010000149.1 coordinate 1,152,775, forward strand.
CACCGCCACTCCACGTACTCTTCCCTTTCCTTCACCCTTTACCTTTTTCCATTCTTTTCTATCCCCCTCACCCCCTCCCTTACCCCCTCCCTTACCCCCTCCCTCACCCCCCTCCCTCACCCCCTCCCTCACCCCCTCCCTTACCCCCTCCCTTACCCCCCTCCCTTACCCCCCTCCCTTACCCCCCTCCCTTACTCCCCTCCCTTACCCCCCTCCCTTACTCCCTGCTCTCAACTCTCATAAGTAAATTCCACTGACGCCTGCTGAGTTAGCGAACCTTCGTTGTTATGGCAACACTGGAACTACTGCCAAGATTTTTTCATTATTTTTTTTTTACTTAACTCCATCCTATACGCGTGGATGGGAGGTGGAGGGGCGACACTGGGATTATTATATCACCCTTAGTACGTGACACTGCCACCCTCACTGGTAATGACACTGTTGTTTTGGCACTGTCAAGGGCTGTGGTGTGTGTTACTGTCAGGAGCTGTAGATGTGGCACTATCAGGAGCTGTGTGGGGCACTGTCAGAAGCTGTGACCGTAGCATTGTCTGGAACTGTGGGTGTGGCACTGTCAGGAGCTGTGACCGTAGCATTGTCTGGAACTGTGGATGTGGCAGTGTTAGGTAATGTCACCGAAACACACTCCCTAATATTGTTACACTCGTGTTAAGTTGAGCGTTGTACACAAGGAGGCAGCATGGCCGCCACTCCTCTCGACCGCCTTCACTTAGGTACTCCTGTACTCCTGGGTGAAGTGGGAGTAGGCGGGATCAAACCACCGACCCATGGAACAGGAAGCGAGCGCTGTATCCACCCAACCACTAAATAGAGATAATTACCGATTAAACATTAAAAAAACAATTGAAGTTTCTGCCGAATAGGAACAACTTTTTGTTATATTGCTGTAACTCAATGGAAAATAATTCACATATTATGGTAAAATTTTATCTGTATTATTTAAGGCGACGTTGACTGTCATAAGGTAGCCAAATTATGCCAAAAGTGGATCAAGTAAGGTTAGGTTAGGTTTTGTATGAGCTATTCATTTATTTGTATTTTTATGTTCTGCTCGAAGGACCCGCCAAAAGTTCTAGAAATTATAAATACAGGGAAGTTATCGCTAGTCGGCAATTATCCTGCTTAGCGTAATATATATATATATATATATATATATATAATATATATATATAATATATATATATATATATATTATATATATATATATATTACTTTGAATAAGACATTCGTAAAAATCTTCATACAGGTAGTGGACAACAGCGTCACTGTCCTGGGTTGGTTGGCTGACACATGGCGGTTTAGGTCTGTACTCCTGAACACTCCATAATAATTTGATGGCAGGACCTAATATAATATGTACACGGCGGCTATATTTGTATAGCTCAGGCAGAATTTACACATTAAATAACCTTAGGTATGTAAATATATAATATAAAGTATACATGTTCGGTACTGCGGGCGATTTACATGTGAACTTACCTTAAAAATATAGTAAACCATCGTCTTACACCACCTGTAGGCTGTAGTCTGTTACAGGAGGACACTGTGTGAGAGCATCACGGACTGAAGGTGATGTAAACACAAGTGAATACCCCCTCAAATAAATCTATGAGTTATACTGTACATGGGAGTCTGTATACAAAGAGGTACCGAGGATTTAGTGTGTATGAAAAATATTCAGAGGTTAAGGGAATACCGAACCCTCTGGTGATGCAGAAGGGGAAACACGACCCTGTATCAAAGTTTGAACTAAGATATCACACGTCACACTACAAGTGGGCCTCACTCGCCTTCGGGGTGTACTAGGTACTGTAACTTTTGAGAAATCGTGTGGGTAGGTTGACAGCTGCATGAGGGACGGGAATTTATTGCTGACCAATGTGTACCCGTGAGGCAGATCTCTAGTGTAGAGGAAAAACAGAAAAAATATAATAATTCATATGAAGTAAATAGAAAGTGAGTGTCGAGGTGGAATAAACAAAAAGTCTCGTATAAATAATAAGAAATTGAAACCGTGTGTATCATAATGCAGGTGGTGCTAGAAATTATTCCTGGTCATACATGGCACCCCAGTCATCAGTGGTGCCACTCACTACTCACCAACACTGTCACCATGAGGGAGTCAAAGGCAATATGGAGAATCATCAGTTGGTGTAGTCTGTCTTGCATTAGGGAACTGTAGCAGTACTGACAAGGCAGGTGCTCACTAGTTCTTGGTTTGATCATAATCTGTGCCCCACCATGAATGTAGACCAGCGTGTGACTCCAAACCAAGTGTCTGTCAAGTGTGTGGTGACTTAGTTCAAGTGCGCCCCAGGGTTCTCAGGTTCCAGGGTTCGAGATTCACTCTGTGCCTGAGGCTGAGCGGCTGCAAGGTTTCTTCTGATAATGTCACTTGACGGTCTTGCTGAGCGACCACAACTGAGGCCGTGGAGATCGTATCATCCAGCCATCCCAGTGCCACGAAGACATTTGTATTCAGTTCGGATGACTACACCGCTACGTAAGGCCTTCAGGTCGGGAGGTGTGCTCAAGGGTGATTTTGGAGCAGTCAGAATATAGTGTGGCGCACGACCTGGAGACAGGCTCTCCCAAGTGAGTGAGGATGATGCTACCTCACGCAGGAACGATGTAATCTTCTTCACGAGAAGATTGTTCCAGCTGACTTGCTTCTGAATTTTGGGGACATGATGAGTGTGATGAAGGTAAGACAGTCTATTGGCCGACTTCCTTCGTATAATTGGGATTTTGTACAATAACTACGGATTTTCAACATCTTAGAATATATATATATATATATATATATATATATATATATATATATATATATATATATATATATATATATATATATATATATATATTGCTAAACCAATGTAATCATATAACAGCGTTACAGAATTTAAATAACTGTACACAACTCGCTGGTACAGTATCGTGCAGTAAACCGTAAAGAGTAAACGTTTTAACTCGATTATAGGTTATTGTTCAAATGATGGTGAAGCTGTGGCAGGGAGGGATGGGGGAAGGGAGGGAGGGCTGCCTCCATCAGTATTTGGGGCTGCCTCCATCACAACACTAGGCAGTAGGCACTTCAACACATCCTGTCCTGGAAATGTGTTTTACTGATAAACGGATGACACTCATAAAACATCCACGCAGAGAGTGACGCCGGACACCACCAAGGCAGTGTTTAAAGCTGGCGTGAGATACTGTCGTGTCGTTGGTTTATAAGAGTTCCGTTATCCATCGTGTTAGTACCAGCGACAGTAAATATAACTGTGTGACTAGAATAAAATTAAAGAGAACACAAAGACTTTTATCATATAGTATCAAGCGCTGGTGCAGTGACATCCAATATTTGTCATCGTGACACCTAGAAAAATCAGACCCTGTTACTTTGTTTCTAGTGTGACAGGATATTTTTCAGCCCTAGAACTCGGCTGACTGTAGTGTAGGTGATGTAAAAACTGCGGTGTGCAAACGAACTAACTGGAACGTAAAATGACAGGCGTGGCTCGTGTCGTTCCCAGACCTCCAACGCAGCCACTGGGCCGCCTTTCCCAAGCTCACACTATACAGTAGAGGCCAAACTTTTGACGCCACTTACTGACCAAACAATCGCCTAGTCCAGTCCACTTCTGCCATCTTGATGTGATTTGAAAATGAACTTGCCTTAAGGATCGAGCCAGAAGCCTTCAAACAAATACTGAAATGTTTGACCCAGGGTAAGGAGTTAATATATGAAGTTCTTTAATAATAATAATAATAATAGTAGTAATAGTAATAGTAATACTGTAAAATCTTTGTTTATTTGGGGGTAAAATCACACTCACACTTGTCTATCGCTGATATAAATACAGGATACCTTTAAGGTTACCCCTATGTCACATGGGTCGCCTCGATTATTATTCACAGACGAAAGCAACAGCCTTGGGAGGATCTTCAAAACTTAGGTAGGAAACAAGATAAAAAAGTTATAAGTAAAGTTCTGTAAGACGGAAACAAGCAAGATGAAACATTCGTCAACTCGACCAAGGGTTTGATGTAACAGATAAACACGCACACGCGGGAATCGTAACTTCAATCTCAAGACAATACACCGAGTATTGCAACAGTGTCCAATACAGAGCTGACGTGTTTCTTGCAGATAATATTGTAGGCAAATAATTATTAGCACTGGATACATGTGAGACAATTAATTGACTTCACGACTCCTGTAAAAGATGGTAAACCTGATATATATACCGAAACCCAAGAGATGGAGCACTGAGAGATGGAGCACTGAGAGATGGAGCACTGAGAGATGGAGCACTAAGAGATGGAGCACTGAGAGATGGAGCACTGAGAGATGGAGCACTAAGAGATGGAGCACTAAGAGATGGAGCACTGAGAGATGGAGCACTGAGAGATGGAGCACTGAGAGATGGAGCACTAAGAGATGGAGCACTGAGAGATGGAGCACTGAGAGATGGAGCACTAAGAAATGGAGCACTAAGAGATGGAGCACTAAGAGATGGAACACTGAGAGATGGAGCACTGAGAGATGGAGCACTAAGAGATGGAGCACTAAGAGATGGAACACTAAGAAATGGAGCACTAAGAGATGGAACACTAAGAAATGGAGCACTAAGAGATGGAACATTAAGAGATGGAGCACTGAGAGATGGAACACTGAGAGATGGAGCACTAAGAAATGGAGCACTAAGAGATGGAGCACTAAGAGATGGAACACTAAGAAATGGAGCACTAAGAGATGGAACATTAAGAGATGGAGCGCTGAGAGATGGAACACTGAGAGATGGAGCACTAAGAAATGGAGCACTAAGAGATGGAGCACTAAGAGATGGAACACTAAGAAATGGAGCACTAAGAGATGGAACATTAAGAGATGGAGCACTAAGAGATGGAGCACTGAGAGATGGAGCACTGAGAGATGGAGCACTAAGAGATGGAGCACTGAGAGATGGAGCACTAAGAAATGGAGCACTGAGAGATGGAGCACTGAGAGATGGAGCACTGAGAGATGGAGCACTAAGAGATGGAGCACTAAGAGATGGAACACTAAGAAATGGAGCACTAAGAGATGGAACACTAAGAAATGGAGCACTAAGAGATGGAACATTAAGAGATGGAGCACTAAGAGATGGAACACTAAGAAATGGAGCACTAAGAAATGGAGCACTAAGAGATGGAGCACTAAGAGATGGAACACTAAGAAATGGAGCACTAAGAGATGGAACATTAAGAGATGGAGCACTAAGAGATGGAACACTAAGAAATGGAGCAGTAAGAGATGGAACATTAAGAGATGGAGCACTAAGAGATGGAGCACTGAGAAATGGAGCAGTAAGAGATGGAACATTAAGAGATGGAGCACTGAGAGATGGAGCACTGAGAGATGGAGCAGTAAGAGATGGAGCACTGAGAGATGGAGCACTAAGAGATGGAGCACTAAGAGATGGAGCACTGAGAGATGGAGCACTGAGAGATGGAGCACTGAGAGATGGAGCACTGAGAGATGGAGCACTAAGAAATGGAACACTAAGAGATGGAGCAGTAAGAGATGGAACATTAAGAGATGGAGCACTGAGAGATGGAGCACTGAGAGATGGAGCACTAAGAGATGGAGCACTGAGAGATGGAGCACTGAGAGATGGAGCACTGAGAGATGGAGCACTAAGAGATGGAGCACTGAGAGATGGAGCACTGAGAGATGGAGCAGTAAGAGATGGAACACTAAGAGGTGGAACATTAAGAGACGGAGCATAGTTGTTGTAGTAACGAGAGAACCTGCGGCTGATTTCCCTAGTGTCCAGTGTAAGGCAGCGCTGTCCTCCCTGCTAGTTTACAAGTGGTATAACATATACGTAGATCACCTTACCCATACTTATTGCACACAAAAACCATCAATAGAAAGTTCTTAAATTTGATCAGAAATACAGGCATTAATGCTCTCCACATAAAAGACATATATAAATAATAAATGGAATGCCATTGAAAGAAATCCACCCTCTCGAGGTCTACAAAACCGTGTCATTCAAAGACTCGGCCACATCACAGGAGGAGCGGGAAGACATGCTGTTTTTTTTTTTTTTGCTCTTGGGTTATCGGGATTGGCCAAGAAATTTGTCGAGGGGATTCTGGTTACAGCCGAAGGAAAACAATACGTGACCTAAAATATTCTTTGGTGACAACCCGCTTCTACACAAAATGGGATGGAAGTGTACACCGCCCAAACACGCCCACCTGGCTCCATTCTCTATTCTCATGTAAATAAGTGTTTTTGTGCGTCAGGCAGCGGAACTCGTTTGTTTACTCGCGCGAGGCACGTGGCCGAGGAATAATAATCACTGAGAATCTGATTAGTAACCAGCCCGGGCCTGTGTGTTTGAGAATTTGATACTCGCATAAACGTGTTTATTAGTCTTGTTAGGCAGCATGATATTAATCTTTATAAAAAACGTTTCGGCTTTTCAATCAACAACAAATATCAGCATATGATATGTTGAAGTTGGAGCCTGTTTTCCCTTTCCCAATGAGTTAAAAACTACATACAAATAAGCACGTTTGTACGCACGCTCATACATACCTTTTTCTACAGCTTTTTCATTGCTTCATGGCGGAAGCTGGTTATGTCCATTATGTTTTTGTTGCTACTTTACCTTACCCTCCCTTGGTATGAGTCGTCCCAGCAACACGACGACTGTGGAAGGTTTTGCGCATAAAATCTATATTTGGCGTTGTTTATGTCAAAGAAAAGCACTTACGGCCCTCAGTGTGTCAGAAAATCCCTCCTATACACAGCTGCTTTACGGGGTGGCGGGTCCTCTTACTTTGCTCGCTTAAACTACGACACACTAAGGCGTCTGTTGGAATCTCACCGAAGCTCTAACGTAACTAGATGACATTCTCCAGTCCCCAGTTACGAGGGAAAGAAATGATCTTAGGAATCTTTAAGGATTTTTCGCTCAATCATCGTGACGTCAGCAGATAAGATAGAGTTTTCGGGAGACGTTCAGAGTCTGCACACAGTGGTGGTCATTCTGTGGTCGAGGTGACGTTACTTGACCCCAGAGAGACGTTACTTGACCCCAGAGAGACGTTACTTGACCCCAGAGAGACGTTACTTGACCCCAGAGAGACGTTACTTGACCCTAGTGTGACGTTACTTGACCCCAGTGTGGCGTTACTCGACCCCAGTGTGGCGTTACTCGACCCTAGAGTGACGCTATCATCTCATCATTATCATCTTCATCGTCACTCCTTCTCCTCCTCCTCCTACTCTTCTTCCTCCTCCTTTATTTCTCCTCATTTCTTCCTCCTCCTACTCCTCCTTTCTTCCTCCTCCTTTCTTCCTCTTCCGTTCTTCCTCCTCCGTTCTTCCTCCTCCGTTCTTCCTCTTCCTTCCTTCCTCCTCCTGTTACTCTTCCTCCTCCTTTCTTCCTCTTCCTTTCTTCCTCCTCCTTTCTGCCTCCTCCTCCTCCTCCTCCTCGTGATCATCAGCACTCTCCTCCTACTCCTCCTATTCCTCCTCCTGTTACTCTTCCTCCTCCCCTTCCTCCGTCTCTTCCTTCTCCTCCTCCTCCTCGTGATCATCAGCACTATCCTCCTACTCTTCCTATTCCTCCTCCTGTTACTCTTCCTCCTCCCCTTCCTCCGTCTCTTCCTTCTCCTCCTCCTCCTCGTGATCATCAGCACTATCCTTCTACTCCTCCTCTTGTTACCCTTCCTCCGTCTCTTCCTTCCTCCTCCTAGGCCGCCATCGCCAGCTGCTTTGGTGGAGCTTTTATCAAAATGGAGTTGGAATCCGGAATAAGTAGCACAAATAAAGGATTGGAATCCACTTTTAGTGAATCTAAGACGCTGAATGAAGGCAATGAATGAAGTGAAGAAACTGAATGAATGAAAGACACTGAATGAAGTTATTGAATGAAGCGATGGCAAACAATGAAGACAATGAATGAAGTGAAGAAACTGAATGAATGAAAGACAATGAATGAAGTTATTGAATGAAGCGATGGCAAACAATGAAGACAATGAATGAAGTGAAGACAGTGAGAGTGATGGATGAATGACACAACAGTAAGAGTGATGGATGAATGACACAACAGTAAGAGTGATGGATGAATGGCACAACAGTAAGAGTGATGGATGAATGACACAACAGTAAGAGTGATGGATGAATGACACAACAGTAAGAGTGATGGATGAATGACACAACAGTAAGAGTGATGGATGAATGACACAACAGTAAGAGTGATGGATGAATGACACAACAGTAAGAGTGATGGATGAATGACACAACAGTAAGAGTGATGGATGAATGACACAACAGTAAGAGTGATGGATGAATGACACAACAGTAAGAGTGATGGATGAATGACACAACAGTAAGAGTAATGGATGAATGACACAACAGTAAGAGTGATGGATGAATGACACAACAGTAAGAGTGATGGATGAATGACACAACAGTAAGTGTGGTGGATGAATGACACAACAGTAAGAGTGATGGATGAATGACACAACAGTAAGAGTGATGGATGAATGACACAACAGTAAGAGTGATGGATGAATGACACAACAGTAAGAGTGATGGATGAATGACACAACAGTAAGAGTGATGGATGAATGACACAACAGTAAGAGTGATGGATGAATGACACAACAGTAAGAGTGATGGATGAATGACACAACAGTAAGAGTGATGGATGAATGACACAACAGTAAGAGTGATGGATGAATGACACAACAGTAAGAGTAATGGATGAATGACACAACAGTAAGAGTGATGGATGAATGACACAACAGTAAGAGTGATGGATGAATGACACAACAGTAAGTGTGGTGGATGAATGACAACAGTAAGAGTGATGGATGAATGACACAACAGTAAGAGTGATGGATGAATGACACAACAGTAATAGTGATGGATGAATGACACAACAGTAAGAGTGGTGGATAAATAGCACAACAGTAAGAGTGATGGATGAATGACACAACAGTAATAGTGATGGATGAATGACACAACAGTAAGAGTGATGGATGAATGACCTGGCGCCACTTAACCTTACTTAACTTACTGCCACGATTTCAAAGCGAATTTACGAACACTTGAGGCCCTGGGGGGGGGGGGGTGATTGAAGGAGGGTATTGTAATCGGCTTAGGAGTCAGCGCGTCTCTTACAAAATTAAAAGTCATTCATAATGTGCGTGCGTGCGCGTGCGTGCGTGAGGTGCGTGTGGAGGAGATAGTTACGACTCCACTTCACTTAAATTTTTGTATATGTTTAAGTTCATTACACACACACACACACATGTGACCTCTTTATCGATGATACTAACAGTTACAGGTCACACTAGCACCCCATAAATATTAAGCTTTAAAGGGTGTATATCCACTGTCACCTTTTGTGCATACTTCCGGTCAAATAACAACAACGGTATTGGAACTGTCCTCGTCACGGCAAATAACACCCGGCTGTGTCTCTTATCACCACCCTCCCCCCCCCCCCCCTTGTCTAGATGGCCATGGGTGACGTCACTGTAAATATAACACCAAGAATTAAGTGATAATTGGTTTACTGTTCACCATTGTTTGTACACCTTCATTATTTGTACACCTGCATTGTTTGTGTACCTGCGTTGTGTGTACACCTGTATTGTTTGTGTACTTACATTGTACCTACACTAATAATTTACATTGTTAGTATACGTGCACCATGAAATAATATACCTACACTGTCTATAATACATTGTTTGTATACTTGCTCTGTTACGAGATATATTCATAACTACTAATTTCTGTCAGTTCATTCCCGTTATCCATCCCCATTTCACGAGGCGCCCCAAGTACCTGTCAGTACCTTAACGAGTGAATGAGTTATGGTCGATCAGTGAGTCTCGCCGCCACATTGACGTACTGAAGATCACTTTCCTTGTTCGTGTTAATTAGAATAAAATGAAAGGTGAAAACGTAATCATTCATTTAAAAACAAATGATTATATTAGATACTAGTGATAAAAATGTGGCATTGAATTCGTTGATGTGGTAACCTAACTAACCTAACCTAACCTGACCTGACCTTCACTGAGTCATGACACACTCCAGCACAGACCCTCGTCCTCTGGTTCTGCATTACTGTAAACACCAAATTTTCTCTTTCGGGGATCGATATCAATTTTCTCCCTCAGTGAAGGTGTTAGAGGCCGGGGTGAGGGAGAGGCCGGGGTGAAGAAGAGGCTAGGGTGAGGGATAGGCTAGGGTGAGGGAGGGGTTGGGGTGAGGGAGAGGCTGAGGTGAGGGAGAGGCTAGGTTGAGGGAGGGGTTGGGTTGAGGGAGAGGCTGAGGTGAGGGAGAGGCTAGGTTGAGGGAGAGGCTGGGGTGAGGGAGGGGTTGGGGTGAGGGAGAGGCTGAGGTGAGGGAGAGGCTAGGTTGAGGGAGAGGCTAGGATGAGGGAGGGGTTCGGTTGAGGGAGAGGCTGAGGTGAGGGAGAGGCTGAGGTGAGGGAGAGGCTGAGGTGAGGGAGAGGCTAGGGTGAGGGAGGGGTTGAGGTGAGGGAGAGGCTAGGTTGAGGGAGAGGCTAGGATGAGGGAGGGGTTCGGTTGAGGGAGAGGCTGAGGTGAGGGAGAGGCTGAGGTGAGGGAGAGACTGAGGTGAGGGAGGGGTTGGGGTGAGGGAGGGGTTGGGGTGAGGGAGAGGCTAGGGTGAGGGAGGGGTTGGGCAGAGGGAGAGGCTGGGGTGAGGGAGGGGTTGGGTTGAGGGAGAGGCTGGGATGAGGGAGGGGTTGGGGTGAGGGATAGGCTTGGGTGAGGGAGGGGCTGGGTTGAGGGAGAGGCTGAGGTGAGGGAGAGGCTAGGTTGAGGGAGAGGCTAGGGTGAGGGAGGGGTTGGTGTGAGGGAGAGGCTGAGGTGAGGGAGAGGCTAGGGTGAGGGAGGGGTTGGGCAGAGGGAGAGGCTGGGGTGAGGGAGGGGTTGGGTTGAGGGAGGGGTTGGGTTGAGGGAGAGGCTAGGGTGAGGGAGGGGTTGGTGTGAGGGAGAGGCTGAGGTGAGGGAGAGGCTGGGTTGAGGGAGAGGCTAGGGTGAGGGAGGGGTTGGGTTAAGGGAGAGGCTGGGGTGAGGGAGGGGTTGGGTTGAGGGAGGGGTTGGGTTGAGGGAGAGGCTAGGGTGAGGGAGGGGTTGGTGTGAGGGAGAGGCTGAGGTGAGGGAGAGGCTGGGTTGAGGGAGAGGCTAGGGTGAGGGAGGGGTTGGGTTAAGGGAGAGGCTGGGGTGAGGGAGGGGTTGGGTTGAGGGAGGGGTTGGGTTGAGGGAGAGGCTAGGGTGAGGGAGGGGTTGGGTTAAGGGAGAGGCTGGGGTGAGGGAGGGGTTGGGATGAGGGAGGGGTTGGGGTGAGTGAGAGGCTAGGGTGAGGGAGAGGCTGGGGTGAGGGAGAGAAATATAAATAAAATTGATAATGATGAAAATAATAATAATACTAGCAATAATAATAATAATAATAATAATAATAATAATAATAATAATAATAGTAGAATAATAATAATAATAATAACTAACAATAATAACTAACAATAATAACAATAATAAAACAATTATAAAGACCACTCCACTTGCCCTGTTACAATCCCTCATGAAGGCTGACACAATCTCTCATCCGCCCTTATACCACTGACAAGCTGATGACGGCCACTCCTGACATTCCTGACCTTTCTACATTGTCAGCCTGATCCTCCTCCTCCTCCTGACCAGGTTATCACAAAGGAGACTGACTCACCTGTACACACATAGTCTGTTATCTCTTATCACCTCAAGAGTAAAACATTCAGCTAAGAAAATTTAATGTTCACTGATACTCTAAATCCTCTCTCTCTCTCTCTCTCTCTCTCTCTCTCTCTCTCTCTCTCTCTCTCTCTCTCTCTCTCTCTCTCTCTCTCTCTCTCTCAACTTGTCTACTAATCTTGTGTCGAGTCGTGTAACATATAAGGGTTAATATTTGATCTTCTTGAGAGACTGTGTGTGTGTGTGTGTGTGTGTGTGTGTGATAAGCGTCCCGTGGTGTAATGGTCAGCATCCTCGCCTCGCAAGCGAGCGGACCCGAGTTCGCTCCTCGGGTAAAAACTATGGGTAAGATTATTTACGCCATTTGCCTCTGTCTACCCAGCAGTAATTGCAAACCTGGATGTTAATCGATTTGCGGATCGTGTTCAGGGGTAATGGTTAGCCAGTGCAGTTGGCGAGTTGTCCGGTCTTCTCGGACTATTCCTTGACACAGGGTTATGCAGCTCGTTAACTTAGGGTGTGGTTGTTGTGTTGGCGACAGCTTCTACACCTTAAACAAATTTACGCCGAGGTGGCCCTTGAGCCGGCAATCCTCGATTTCGAGGGCCTTCCATTATGTATGTTATGTGATCAGAGAGGCAGTGATGGCGGTGTGTGTGTGTGTTATCAGAAAGGCAGTGCGGCGGTGTGTGTGTGTGTGTGTGTGTGTTATCAGAGAGGCAGTGCGGCGGTGTGTGTGTTAGTCATCAGAGAGGCAGTGCGGCGGTGTGTGTGTGTGTGTCATCAGAGAGGCAGTGCGGCGGTGTGTGTGTGTTATCAGAGAGGCAGTGCGGCGGTGTGTGTGTGTCATCAGAGAGGCAGTGCGGCGGTGTGTGTGTGTGTGTCATCAGAGAGGCAGTGCGGCGGTGTGTGTGTGTGTGTTATCAGAGAGGCAGTGCGGCGGTGTGTGTGTGTGATCAGAGAGGCAGTGATGGTGGTGTGTGTGTGTGTGTTATCAGAGAGGCAGTGCGGCGGTGTGTGTGTGTGATCAGAGAGGCAGTGATGGTGGTGTGTGTGTGTGTGTGTCATCAGAGAGGCAGTGCGGCGGTGTGTGTGTGTGTGTTATCAGAGAGGCAGTGCGGCGGTGTGTGTGTGTGATCAGAGAGGCAGTGATGGTGGTGTGTGTGTGTGTGTTATCAGAGAGGCAGTGCGGCGGTGTGTGTGTGTGATCAGAGAGGCAGTGCGGCGGTGTGTGTGTGTGTGTTATCAGAGAGGCAGTGCGGCGGTGTGTGTGTTAGTCATCAGAGAGGCAGTGCGGCGGTGTGTGTGTGTGTGTTATCAGAGAGGCAGTGCGGCGGTGTGTGTGTGTGTGTCATCAGAGAGGCAGTGCGGCGGTGTGTGTGTTAGTCATCAGAGAGGCAGTGCGGCGGTGTGTGTGTGTGTGTTATCAGAGAGGCAGTGCGGCGGTGTGTGTGTGTGTGTCATCAGAGAGGCAGTGCGGCGGTGTGTGTGTGTTAGTCATCAGAGAGGCAGTGCGGCGGTGTGTGTGTGTGTTAGTCATCAGAGAGGCAGTGCGGCGGTGTGTGTGTGTGTGTTATCAGAGAGGCAGTGCTGCGGTGTGTGTGTGTCATCAGAGAGGCAGTGCGGCGGTGTGTGTGTGTGTGTCATCAGAGAGGCAGTGCTGCGGTGTGTGTGTGTTATCAGAGAGGCAGTGCGGCGGTGCGTGTGTGTGTGTTATCAGAGAGGCAGTGCGGCGGTGTGTGTGTGTGTGTCATCAGAGAGGCAGTGCGGCGGTGTGTGTGTTAGTCATCAGAGAGGCAGTGCGGCGGTGTGTGTGTGTGTGTTATCAGAGAGGCAGTGCGGCGGTGTGTGTGTTAGTCATCAGAGAGGCAGTGCGGCGGTGTGTGTGTGTGTGTTATCAGAGAGGCAGTGCGGCGGTGTGTGTGTGTGTGTCATCAGAGAGGCAGTGCGGCGGTGTGTGTGTTAGTCATCAGAGGCAGTGCGGCGGTGTGTGTGTGTGTGTTATCAGAGAGGCAGTGCGGCGGTGTGTGTGTTAGTCATCAGAGAGGCAGTGCGGCGGTGTGTGTGTGTGTGTTATCAGAGAGGCAGTGCGGCGGTGTGTGTGTGTGTGTCATCAGAGAGGCAGTGCGGCGGTGTGTGTGTTAGTCATCAGAGAGGCAGTGCGGCGGTGTGTGTGTGTGTGTTATCAGAGAGGCAATGCGGCGGTGTGTGTGTGTGTGTCATCAGAGAGGCAGTGCGGCGGTGTGTGTGTGTTAGTCATCAGAGAGGCAGTGCGGCGGTGTGTGTGTGTGTTAGTCATCAGAGAGGTAGTGCGGCGGTGTGTGTGTGTGTGTTATCAGAGAGGCAGTGCTGCGGTGTGTGTGTGTCATCAGAGAGGCAGTGCGGCGGTGTGTGTGTGTGTGTCATCAGAGAGGCAGTGCTGCGGTGTGTGTGTGTTATCAGAGAGGCAGTGCGGCGGTGCGTGTGTGTGTGTTATCAGAGAGGCAGTGCGGCGGTGTGTGTGTGTCATCAGAGAGGCAGTGCGGCGGTGTGTGTGTGTGTGTCATCAGAGAGGCAGTGCGGCGGTGTGTGTGTTAGTCATCAGAGAGGCAGTGCGGCGGTGTGTGTGTGTGTGTCATCAGAGAGGCAGTGCGGCGGTGTGTGTGTGTGTGTCATCAGAGAGGCAGTGCGGCGGTGTGTGTGTGTGTTATCAGAGAGGCAGTGCGGCGGTGTGTGTGTGTGTTATCAGAGAGGCAGTGCGGCGGTGTGTGTGTTAGTCATCAGAGAGGCAGTGCGGCGGTGTGTGTGTGTGTTATCAGAGAGGCAGTGCGGCGGTGTGTGTGTGTGATCAGAGAGGCAGTGCTGCGGTGTGTGTGTGTAATCAGAGAGGCAGTGAGGCGGTGTGTGTGTGTGTGTGTGTTATCAGAGAGGCAGTGCGGCGGTGTGTGTGTGTGTGTCATCAGAGAGGCAGTGCGGCGGTGTGTGTGTGTGTGTAATCAGAGAGGCAGTGCGGCGGTGTGTGTGTGTGTGTTATCAGAGAGGCAGTGCGGCGGTGTGTGTGTGTGTGTTATCAGAGAGGCAGTGCGGCGGTGTGTGTGTAATCAGAGAGGCAGTGAGGCGACGTGTGTGTATATGTTCAAGACTACCAAGTTGGCAAAGGAAATCTTCATGTGACACCAGCTATTCCGATGTTTCGTCTCTTGCTCGTAATGTCTTTAATTTATCTTCACTACTGTCAGGGATATCTCCTTGCTGCAGGCCGGCCCCCCTCTCACACCCACCTTACAGATTAATCTCACCAAGACGGGATCAGTCGCTCTTTTTCACTCTCCCAGTTATGAACTTACGTTATTTGCAAACTTTCCCACCAGGCACTAGTGAGAGCACAAGACTTCCCTCTGTGGTATAGTGTGTGTGTGTGTATGGGGCAAGGCATGGGGCGGGATGGCGTGTTAAGGCATGGGGTGGCGTGGCGTGGCGTGGCGTGGCGTGGCGTGGTATCAGACCGAGACCTGGTACACGTTATAAAGATGATCAACAAAATAGCGACTCACTCAGCTGTCACTTGATGATCTTCGGGGTAAGGTAACAGCCTCGGAGAAAAAGTAAACCAATACCCCATCAATATAGCCTCACAACAGAGACAATAAAGGTATTTTATATTGTGGAATTTACCTATAATTTTTCCATACCCATTGTGAGTCTCCCTTCACAGTATTTACGCCACCCACAAAATGGTTTAAGGGATCACCTGAAGATTAACCACCCTAATGCTTCCTGGGGAGGGGGACGTTAGATTAGGTTAGGTTAGGTTGGGTTAGCATAGGGTACATTAGGTTAGTTTAGTTCTGATTACGGTGTGTTAGGTTAGTTTAGGTTCGACTAGGTTAGGTAGGGTGGTTAAACTTCAGGCGAAATAAGCTTCGCTGGCTAATCTTCAGAAGATCCAATTTTAGTTCCCTCGACGCTGCACAGGTTACTATAACGATGTACAGTAAATACGACTTACATAATTCGTCCATCAGAGGAGAAGAAGAAGGGAACATCCTCCCCACTGGTCAGTTTACCTGCCCTGCCCACCAACCTCACCTTCATGTCATTACTCAGCCAACGTTATTGGTAAGTTTTCAACTCATTCCTCTGGTAAAGTTTAAACTAGCATTTTCTAAAACCACCAGCGGCTAGAGTCTCTCAAAGCGGGAGGATATCGGTCTTGTAACTTGGGTCAAACAAGGTTAGGCTGAGGATGTGAGCCCAACACCCCAGCACCTGTGAGTCATGCTGCCTCACTGCCCTCCAGTGTCTGACTCACTGACACCTGCACACTAACACCCTACATACCACCCTACATAACACACTAACACGCTACATAACACACTAACACCCTACATAACACACTAACACGCTACATAACAAATTAACACCCTACATAACACACTAACACGCTACATAACAAATTAACACCCTACATAACACACTAACACCCTACATAACACACTAACACGCTACATAACACACTCACACCCTTCATAGCGCACTAACACGCTACATAACACGAGGAACTAATCTATCTTACTTACCTTTGATAATACAAGCCCTGGCATATAAAATTTGTTGTATACAGTGACATCCATTGAATTTGAAAACCAATTTAACAG
The DNA here is from genome assembly GCA_958450375.1 of Homarus gammarus. NCBI lineage: Eukaryota > Metazoa > Arthropoda > Malacostraca > Decapoda > Nephropidae > Homarus > Homarus gammarus. Next base: position 1,169,211 of record CAUDMG010000149.1, read on the forward strand.
TCGAATACAGAATAATTATAACCTATTTGAAGAGGATTCACACCTATTCGACTTCCCCTAATTCCCTATTTTAACATAATTTTGATCCCGTAGATGTCAACCTGCAGGTCTGGTTTCAAATAGTGATGGGTAAATGATATTTGGAATTGTGCAAAACAAGTGTATAGTGGCATTTGTGAACTGTGTGGGTGTGGCACTGGTGAACTGTGTGAGTGTGGCACTGGTGAACAGGGTGGGTGTGGCACTAGTGAACTGTGTGAGTGTGGCACTGGTGAACTGTGTGAGTGTGGCACTGGTGAACTGTGTGGGTGTGGCACTGGTGAACTGTGTGGGTGTGGCACTGGTGAACTGTGTGTGAGTGTGGCACTGATGAACTGTGTGAGTGTGGCACTGGTGAACTGTGTGAGTGTGGCACTGGTGAACTGTGTGAGTGTGGCACTGGTGAAGTGTGTGGGTGTGGCACTGGTGAACTGTGTGAGTGTGGCACCGGTGAAGTGTGTGGGTGTGGCACTGGTGAACTGGGTGAGTGTGGCATCTCTGTCCTGGGTGAGTGTGGCACCGGTGGCCTGGAGGAGTGTGGCACCGGTGGCCTGGAGGAGTGTGACACCGCTGACCTGGAGGAGTGTGGCATCGCTGACCTGGGTGAGTGTGGCACTGGTGGCACTCCCTGGCTCGTGACGTATGTACCCATCTCACAAAATTAAGGTGGGCGAGGAAGACGGTGAGGTCCTGCACGACCCACCTAAATCTTGCGTCGGCGGAATTCTTGCCAAATACTGCGTCACTCGCACTCTTCTGTGTAGAACTATTCTCAACAATAATAAAGAGACTGAAGAAACCCGTATTATCAGAAAGTTCCATTCATTTCATTCTTATATTTAAAAATCTAAATGACCTTTGACCTCTCAAATGTCATTCCTCTTCAATATGTATTCTCAAATTATGCATTTTGTAGATTTCCATGAATGGTTAACACTCCCTCTCTCAAAATATAAGGAGTGTTGCACCATACACACGGGACATACAGACTGCCTCACTATAAACAATAGTCATGGCGGGGCGCAATAGTCTAGTTGAGTATCCCTTATAGTCCCTCTCTGACGTCACACATCATACTGTGACGTCAAACGAAATCTTTTTATTCGTTCTGTGTACGTGCGTAGCTTCCCAGGGCGGATTTTCCTCACCGAAAGACGAGAAGAAGAACGAGCAGGAGTGAGAAGAGAGAAGACCAGCTGCGGGAGAACTGCTGAGAGATAAGGCGAGGAAGAGATGCGGAGAGAATATAATGAAGAGACAGGGAGGAGAAGGGTGTGAGGTGAAGAGCAGAGAGACAGAGAAGTGGACCTGAACATTTTTCATTAAAAATAAAGAAAGAAAAGAGGCGGAGAAGAAGACTTAATAACATGTGGGAGGGAAATAATTAGACGAATTTAGAATAATACCAAGCGGAGAGATGACCCCGAGCGCATGTACTGTGTCACGGCCTGGCATATGACACCCATAGGTACTGTATCACGGCCAGGCATATGACACCCATAGGTATGTATCACGTCCAGGCATATGACACCCATAGGTATGTATCACGTCCAGGCATATGACACACGTTTGGCATATGACACACAGGTGAATTAATTTATCTTCAGTTCACTACAGCAGGACGAGGAGCCGCCAGAACAGTGCCTTCCTCCCTCCTGTCTCCTCCCCTCACCATCCTTCCTCCCTCCTGTCTCCTCCCCTCACCATCCTTCCTCCCTCCTGTCTCCTCCCCTCACCATCATTCCTCCCTCCTGTCTCCTCCCCTCACCATCCTTCCTCCCTCCTGTCTCCTCCCCTCACCATCATTCCTCCCTCCTGTCTCCTCCCCTCACCATCCTTCCTCCCTCCTGTCTCCTCCCCTCACCATCCTTCCTCCCTCCTGTCTCCTCCCCTCACCATCCTTCCTCCCTCCTGTCTCCTCCCCTCACCATCCTGTCTCCTTCCCTCACCATCCTTCCTCCCTTCTGTCTCCTCCCTCACCATCCTTCCTCCCTCCTGTCTCCTCCCCTCACCATCCTTCCTCCCTCCTGTCTCCTCCCCTCACCATCCTTCCTCCCTCCTGTCTCCTCCCCTCACCATCCTTCCTCCCTCCTGTCTCCTCCCCTCACCATCCTTCCTCCCTCCTGTCTCCTCCCCTCACCATCCTTCCTCCCTCCTGTCTCCTCCCCTCACCATCCTTCCTCCCTCCTGTCTCCTCCCCTCACCATCCTTCCTCCCTCCTGTCTCCTCCCTCACCATCCTTCCTCCCTCCTGTCTCCTCCCCTCACCATCCTTCCTCCCTCCTGTCTCCTCCTCTCACCATCCTTCCTCCCTCCTGTCTCCTCCCCTCACCATCCTTCCTCCCTCCTGTCTCCTCCCCTCACCATCCTTCCTCCCTCCTGTCTCCTCCTCTCACCATCCTTCCTCCCTTCTGTCTCCTCCCCTCACCATCCTTCCTCCCTCCTGTCTCCTCCCCTCACCATCCTTCCTCCCTCCTGTCTCCTCCTCTCACCATCCTTCCTCCCTCCTGTCTCCTCCCCTCACCATCCTTCCTCCCTCCTGTCTCCTCCCCTCACCATCCTTCCTCCCTCCTGTCTCCTCCTCTCACCATCCTTCCTCCCTCCTGTCTCCTTCCCTCACCATCCTTCCTCCCTTCTTTCTCCTTCCCTCACCATCCTTCCTCCCTCCTGTCTCCTCCTCTCACCATCCTTCCTCTCTCCTGTCTCCTCCTCTCACCATCCTTCCTCCCTCCTGTCTCCTCCCCTCACCATCCTTCCTCCCTCCTGTCTCCTCCCCTCACCATCATTCCTCCCTCCTGTCTCCTCCCCTCACCATCCTTCCTCCCTCCTGTCTCCTCCCCTCACCATCCTTCCTCCCTCCTGTCTCCTCCCCTCACCATCCTTCCTCCCTCCTGTCTCCTCCCCTCACCACCCTTCCTCCCTCTTGTCTCCTCCTCTCACCATCCTTCCTCCCTCCTGTCTCCTCCCCTCACCATCCTTCCTCCCTCCTCTGTCAGCTGCTACTCTCCCGTCATCATCCCGGGGTCGGAATCTCTGAGGGTCGGTACAGTGAATATCACCAGTAACTGTCAACATAAGATCACACTGAACTGGTTTTCTTTAACACAGAAACAACGTTAAAAATATATATCACCGTTATACCGAGATACTGTGTTAACTAGGTACACCCATTAGCACCAGTTAGTGAGGCCAAATTAAAGTAAAGAATCGTTCCCAAAAGAATACGTTCAATTTTGTGTGGTGTTGAACGTAGCTTGGTAAGGTAAGATTGCAGGGTAATACTGGTGCTATTTTTAGATGTTATTTCTGGGCTGTAGCTTAAGTCAACCAGGGAGGTGCATTCTTACGTCTTCACTTACCGTTCAAAATAGGAATCTGAGAAGCTGTTTATGATCCGCCAGCCCCTTGATTAACGTATAATTGGTTAAGTAATATAAAACTGTTTCCCTGTTTAATATGAATGATGCTTGTAAAAGTTTAACTGAATATTTCACATATACATCAGTCTCCCACACACACTGTCCCGTTTTCTATTTCCCGGCCGGAGCAGTAGGCAGGTCCTCGCCCTTTCGGCCTTGACCCTGACCTAATTTCCCTAAAACTTGTCCGGACGGCTGACTAACTGATGCCGGCTATATATACCCTTAGGGACGGTATGAAGCCCACCAAGACTAGGGGAAACTGTAGGAATACTGTAGGAATTTCTTTATTTGGGAGCGTTTGCGCAAGAAAATTTACCGAATGCTCACTCTCACGCAGATCGATTCCAGTACCCTTACCCCCCTTCCCCATCCTCTCTCTCTCTCTGTGGGAGGGGAGGATGAGTGTGGTTTCTGCGTCACTTAAAAGCGCATCACCAACGCTATTCCACTTTAATAATTATATATTACTGAAAGTTTATATTAACCAAACGACAACTGATACATAAATGAGATCACTTGAAGATAAACTTACACATCCTCTTACCTTATTTCACTTGATGGATAAAGTACACGCCCAAACGCTGCCTGTGGGGGTTAGATCAGGGGCGGGGTATGTTAGGTTAAGTAGGTTAGGTTAAGGTAGGTTAGCGTTTGGGTGGTTAATCTTAAGTTGAAATAAGGCTAATTATTCAAGTGATCCCATAGATTTTTATCATCACAAACGACTGTAACCCTTTGTTTAGGTCACGTTGATAGGACAGTATTGAGTGGAGGTGTTCATTGCTGTCCTCACATTACAGAATGACTTTAATATTCCCTATAATTCTTGCCCGCCTCCTCCTCCCTTGGTGGCCGACACACCTCTGATTTATTGTGAGGTAAGTGACTTCCTCAACTCTGTGCCGCTCTCATAAGTTCCTGTTCTCTCTCTCTCTCTCTCTCTCTCTCTCTCTCTCTCTCTCTCTCTCCTGGAGCAGTATCGTACCATATTTGAACCCCTGAAACAGTATCGTGTTACCTTTGAACCCCTAAAATGACTCCTTAATCATTCACACCTGTAGATAGGCAGGTAGGTACAGCAGTCACAACACCTAACACACTGATTATCTTATCGAAGTTTTGAATCCTTAATCCTTTTAGATACACAGAGAACCAATTTAAAAGGCAAAGGTAATCCTGGGAGTCGATCCTAACAGGAATATTTATAATTCAGTCGCGGCTTCGGTTAGGTTAGGTTACGTTAGGATATGTTAGGTTCGCCTAGGTTATGTTAGGTTAGGTTACGTTAGGTTACGGTAATATACGTTGCGTTTCGTTAGGTTAGGTTAGGTTACAGGTAAATTAGTAAAGGTAAAGGTATTTTATATTAGGTTTTTAACACACAGGTTTTATTATTCAGGTAAGGATCCCGGTTTTAGGTCAGGGGATTAGTGAGGCCAGAGTTGCGGGGCAATTACAATTCATTTAAAATGCATAGAGCTTATGAACGTTTTATTTTTAAACCAGGTATAACAACGGGGAGGGGGGAGCTGTGCTGGGGCGTGTTTACTGATGGTTTATATGGTGAACATAACCCTGTGAATACCTGTGTTCTTTAATGGTGAATATCTGTTATCTTGGAACACAAAACACCGTGCATACCTGTGTTCTTTAATGGTTCAAGAATTAAGTTTTTAGCGTCATATGTCTTCCTTCCTCGATGCCATAGAGAAATCCGACTGCGAGAGAGATTTAGGAGTAATGATAAGTAGTATCCTTAAGCCAAGTAAACAATGTGTTTTTGCTCGTAACAAGGCTAATAAAGTACTTGGGTTCATACAAAGGAGTGTTAGTTACAAGACTAGCGCGGTCATCCTAAAACTGTATCTTGCTCTTGTGAGACCACACCTGGATTACGCAGTTCAGTTCTGGTCACCGTATTACAGAATGGATATAGAATCATTGGAAAGAATTCAGAGGAGAATGACAAGAGTAATCCCGGGCATTAGGAACCTTGAGTATAGAGACAGGTTAAAGCATCTTAATTTGCACTCCCTCGAGAGACGTAGAGCGAGGGGCGACCTGATAGAGGTGTATAAGTGGAAGGCAGGGCTAAACAAAGGGGACATTACAAAGGTACTCAAACTATCCAACCAGGAGCGAACTCGTAACAGTGGTTTTAAATTAGACAAATTTAGATTTAGGCTTGAAATAGGTAAACACTGGTTTGGAAACAGAGTAGTGGATGAATGGAACAAGTTACCAAATATCATCATTAACTCGAATACGCTGAATAGCTTCAAACATAGGTTGGATGCTTATATGAGCAATAAGGGGTTGGGTGTAAACGGGACTGCCCAGTATGGGCCAATAGACCCGCTGCAGTTTCCTCCATTCTTATGTTCTTATGTTCAGTCACTAAGTTTCCCACAGTTTTGTCCGCTGCCCCACGTCACCTGAGGCTGTACTAGAGCCTGAACACCCTCAGTAACCTCTGTCATTATCTACGTGAGGGCCGTGTAGGTGAAAGGACCTGTATTTTTACAATTATCTGCTCACATATTTCATCGTATTACATAGAGTTTTTACATGTTATTCTGGCATAATTGATATTAAAAGCAGCGTTCACCATTTATAAACCAGTCACATATATAACGTATAACTAGGTGGTGGGGATGGTGGTGTTGGTGGTGGTGGTGGAGGTGGTGGTGGTATTACGTTAACCACTGAAACACTGTGAGAACTGAGTCGTAATTGTGGTGTTAAAAGTCTTCAGAAGTTTCATGCAAAAATCCCTTAGTTTTCCCTGGAAATGGGATTAATAATAATAATAATAATAATAATAATAATAATAATAATAATAACGACAACGATAAATATAATAATAACAAGAAGAAAGGGTAATAAATAAAATACGTGCAATAAAAAGATCATTAATAATAACTAACTGAAATAAATAAACAGGGGAAGAGTGAGGGAACAAAAATTACACACGACAAAGGAATAAAAATAAATGATTGAGTCAGCAATTCCCCAGGTGGTGATTACCTCGCTAATAGCTCTCCCAGTGATTATGTATTGTGCAGTGACAACCGGCAGTGACCTGGCAGTGCTGGGAGGTGGTGGCTAGGATCTGGTCATGTGGTTGGCTAGCTGATAGAGCTGTGAGGACCTTGCCATGGCTTGGGTTTGCTAGGATCTGGACATATGGAGAGCTGAGAGGAGGTGCTGGGTGGTGACTAGGATAGAATGGGATGTGAATATACTGTGCGCTGACCTGGGACTGCCAGAAGGAACTAATAAATCACTCACTACTACATTAACGGCGGGGATCCACCCCCTCTAATAATAATAATAATAATAATAATGATAATAATAATAATATTAATATTAATATTAATAATAATAATAATAATAATAATAATAATGATAATAATAACAATAATAATAATAATAATAATAATAATAATAATAATAATAATGATAATAATAATAATAATAATAATGATGATATTGTTAATTAATAACAATAATAATAATAATTAATGACAATACTAATGATAATAATGATAATAATAATAATAGTAATAATAATATTAATAATAATAATAATAATGATGATATTAATAATTAATAACAACACCAATAATAATAATAATAATAATAATAACGACAACGATAAATATAATAATAATTAACGACAATAATAATAATAATAATTATAATAATAATAATAATAATAATAATAATAATAATAATTAATAACAACAACAATAATAATAATAATAATAATAATAATAATAATAATAATAATAACAATATAGCCGTATGGAAGCAGTGACCCCACCTGGCAGCAATTAATCCCGAGGGCATGAGGCAGGTAACCCCAATCCCTATATATTTTTTCATGACCCAAAATCAAACCAGATCAATGCTGCTGCTGCTGCTGCTGCTGCTGGGCCATCTTTATGTGGAAAATTGTAGGGACGTTGTTGTGGAAGGTGAACGTCACATTAGGACTCATCTGCATTGATGTGAATGTATAACACCGTAACGGGCCACATCTGTTATGACATGTAAAGTGAATGAGGGTGAGTCTGTGCTTTTTTCCAGGCCGCCTTGTGACTCACGGGGATAGACACACAAGAGTAAAAAATTAATTATATTAACAAATAAAACAACAATAAAAACAATGATAATACCAAGAGCAATATAAACAATAATATCCGTGGAGACGACAATTTCTTCAGTGTATCCAAACATGGCTTCTCCACTCAGCCCCGCATGACGTGCTTGAGGCTACAATGGACCAAACACCCCAAATTATGCACTTTTGGTGACCTTAAACACCTGTAGAATAGTATCATTGTGTGGACTTACAGTATTTGTGGCAATTTTCACCATAATTAGTCTATACATGACAGAACAATAGGTCATAATAAACGTTTATTGTATATTTGACCTTCGACTCTATAAAATTATTTAAAAAAACACACAAATATAAAAGAAATTGCATTGTATTGAAGCAAGGAACAAGCTGACGTAGTTTCAAGGTAATTATCATAGATTTGAAGGATTAAAGATTAAATGCTAAATGTTTATAAGAAAAATAATAAGGAAGTAAGGAAGACAATAATAAATTCATCTTCTGTTAAGAGAAACTTAATAACAAAACGAGATTGAGATTAAAGTGTCAGGGAAATATGCAGGGAGTCCATCAAGAACCCTTCACTACCCCGTCACACAGATTGGAAAAAGAACCCAACCTACACCAAAAATGGCTGGTGTTCATCTAACAAAACTAAATGAATAAACGAAACAGAGGAATATTTTTAGATGGACGAGCGCAGGGCCTGTTCGCTGCCTCGCTGGAGGATAAACTGCTTGCCTGAATATTTTGAACGTTTTAGTCACGAATTCACAATGCTTTCAGATGAGAGAGTTCTGTGTATTCTGTACAGTGTTCTCTGTTCCTGTGTTTGTACTTAGTTGTTGTGACAGTGTACTGGACCAGACCAGGGTGATGGTATACAATTTTATCGCATTTCTACTACAAATATTGCAATTGGGTACAAGGCTTTGTGTAATTACTGTAAGGGCGGTTCAACACCATGTATGTGCTAAGTTACCCCGATGATCTTGTAAACGTGACTGACCTTCCCCCTAAACCTTGTGAGTGTTTGAGTCTCTTAGTGTTTGTGTTGCCATTTCACAGTTAAAGTTTTTGTAGATAAGAGAGAGATAAGGAATACTGTTGGGAAAATTAAGTTAGGTGTCCAGTACGTGGTCCACACACCGAGAGGTAATGAACGACAATAAAAGTGTCGTTAATGTTTAGCGCTGTACCACGTAATGAGATTACAGGTTGCAGCTCTCCGGAGATGCAGTCAGCCTGAATTAAAGTTTTCCTACAGTTACAGCATTAATGTGTTTTAACATTAATGGGCACACTCAGGCGACCGACAAGCAATTCGTCAGTATAAAGGTGGCCGTGTTGGGAAGACCTGCCGCTGCTGTCACATTAGTTGTCCCGAGTTCGATTCCTCAACTGCCTCGTCCCACTCCGTGTGACATATTGACAATGGGCAAGACTGCGTTAACGGAAGTGGATGTGCCTGGCTTAATGACCACAGAAGATGAGGTCAGCCGCTCCACTACACCTCCCGCCTGCTGCACGGACGCATATTCCGTTAACTCAGGTGAACCAGGTGGGCCACACAAGCGAGCCCACTCAGGTACATTGCACCGGTGGGCTCATGATGGGTGGGCTACTACATAGGTGGGCCACTACATAGGTGGGCCACACAAGTGAACCCACTCAGGTATGCTGCACCGGTGAGCCACATAAGTAGGCCACAGAGAGGCTCAGCAGAAGCAGTAAAGACAAACACACAAGTCTGGCAACAGAGAGCTGGGTGTTCCCGGGCACTACCCAGAGAAAGTTACTGGAGGCGACGAGAATAATCACGGAGTTGTGCTCTGCTTGGCAGCTGACGCCACCCAGAACTCTGACTTGACAACTTAATTGACAGGAGTGAAGGAAGTAAGGTGGAGCGCAGTGTACAGGAGGAGCAGGTGAGAGGTCCCACCGCGTCCCTCCTGTCCTCCAGGTGTTGGAGGCCAGCAAGGCCCGGCACACAATCGATGTACAATACCTTTCACTCTTTTTCAGTGTTTGTGTGTGTGTGTGTGTGTGTGTGTGTGTCTGAACAGGTCTGTCTTTTTCGCCTTTCTATGAAGAAAGAAGTATGTAAAGTAAAATTCAAAAATCGGATTTTTTTTGCTTGCAGTAATATCAAGAAAATAGCAGTGTATAGGGTTTTTTTTTGGGGGGGGGGGGGGGGGAGGAGTCAGTTAATATCTGATCATGGAGAGTAAGAACAGCCAGGCCATTGGAGACACCTTAACCGATGACCTCTCACACTTGGGCCAGAGTAGAAAGACACCTCGGCCAAGAACTCCTCAGCCAGTTTAGCTCTGCTCCCCCTCCTTACCCTCTCCCTCCATCCTCTTTCCCACGAAAAATCTTTGTACTCAAATATAGTTACCTTTGACACACACACACACACACACACACACACACACACACACACACACACACACACCTGTTGACAAATCCAATATTTTGTACTAATTTCCGCGAGTAATATTTTGCTGTAGTTCACAAATATTAAATAAATTCAATCACTGGAGACACCTGGGTCTGCCGGGATCAAGTAACTGGGTGCATTAAGGTAATTATTGGGTGCTGGAATAAGGTTAGCTGGCGACGCGTTATTGGCAGGTGCAGCAGGGAAGTGAGGTCGCTCGGTGGGAGGACCTGAAGCGGATATGACGATACGAACGACCAGGAAAAAATATGAATCTAGGAGACCAAAATTTTATCTCTTTGTTTATCGTCAATCTGATTTTATCTCTGTCTCTCTAACCTAACTTTTATCAGGCTGTCCAAGTGTGCGTCTTTTAGTGTATTCGCGCGTTTGTCAGTCTGTCAGTACGTCCACCATTGTGTCCTTAGTCAATCTGTCTATCCACCCGTCCGAGCTTCATTTCCGGGTCATAACTCAAAATCTGTTTCAACACCTTAATAAAATTTGTGGACACATAAAGAAAAAATCCCCTGATTCCAGTATTGCGTCCTGCAGTGTTGGGGGATACTGAAATCTTCTCCATAACTCACCGGAAAGATCTTACAGGAGAGGGCTTTTTTTTATGGTAAACGAGAGGCGTCTTGGGGCAGAGATTTAAACGTGGGCGGTGGAGGAGAGGACAGTGGTGAAGATATAGGTGGTGCCTCTTATGCTTTTCCCACGTGAGGTACAGGGAGAGCATCTTCCCAGGTTTGGCCGAAATATAATAAAACCTGACTACCCAACACAGTAAACGGTGACACTGGCGACCCCTTCCCACAGCCCTGCCGACTGTTTATGGGCTCCACACATGCATGTGCCTGAAGGCTGAATCGTTCTGAGATGTATTAGTCAATACCCCGAGAAGATATTGTACTTCAGTCTCTCACTGTACATAAAGTAGTTATGTAAAGGTCATGTAAAAGAAATAAGACACTGTAAAACGTGTAAAAAGTTATATTTTAATACAATATATATATATATATATATATATATATATATATATATATATATATATATATATATATATATATATATATATATATATATATATTGTATTGATAAAATTTAAATCCAAATTGTTTTACTTATATTTTACAAATTGAATTTGTACATTAAGATTTTCTTATAAATTAAAATATTTGTACAAGAACAGTAGAAAGATAGTGTAAATCATAATATCCAAAACAAAATACAGTGTTTCAATAATCCTAGCAACATGACCATACTAACCCAAATTCTAATCATATTACAACTTGGTTAGGCTAGGTTAAGATCTGTGCAAAACCGGTTTGTGCGTGGTACAACTTATATCAGTTGCAACAGCCAAAAAGGTGAATTTTTGGTAACAATAGTCATCCAATCAACGGACTAATTGCAATTGCAGCTCAACTCAGCATAATTGTTTTAATCAGCGACATTTGCTGATGTGAACCTTGTAAATATAATCTATTATAGTTTTATTAAGGTATATCCTGAAGACCTACGTTTAGAGAGGAGATATTTTAGGTGGATATATATAAACGTTCTCCCTCTCTCTCTCTCTCTCTCTCTCTCTCTCTCTCGTGTGTGAATGGACAGTTCAGGAAGTAAGGGTGTGAGAGATAGGTGTTCCTCCAGTAGTTTTCATCAATACAACTGTAGACGATAGACAGAATTATTTGATGTGGGTGAATTAGTACCGTATAGACCTACAGCAAGAATAGTAGGTCGAGTGAGACAATGGGGGTCAGGCAGAGGTTAGGCACCCCCACCTTATTCCCCTTGATGACTAAACACCCTAACGCTAACCTAACCTAACCTAATGCACACTAACCTAACACCCCAAGAACAGGTAGAGTTGTACAGTACGAGAGCGAAACAAGGAAGGTGTTTATTTTGTATTCATGTGTTGACGTGATACAGCAACTGACGTCACAGAGTATCTAAACTTTTCAATAATCAAATCACATAAAATAGACGAAGATTCACTATGATAACTAATTATAAGACCGACTTGCAAATATAAATTAATATAAATACATAAAATAACCATTCCAAAAGACATCATAACTATACAATTAATAATAATAATAATAATAAACGGTTTATTAATAGAGTTGCAGCCACCGGCTGCAACTCTATTGAATACATTTACAGGACTGTACAGTACATAAATCAGGAGTTGTTTATTATTTTAACAATAGATGGGATGGTGCTGTTCTTATATCTATAGGTGCGGGCTCTTATGGGCTGAATTTTGTTGTAGTGGCGGACTGCGCGCGTTGGGTGGGGGGCTGCAGGTGGCAGGAGGTGGCGATGACGAGGGTGGTGCAGTAGTCCACTGACAAACCTTTCCAGTGCTTGGTGGTGGAGGTCACTGAGGGATGGCATTTCCAGTTGCTCGTTAGTGTGTGTGTGTGTGTACAGGTGTTACGGTCGTTGTATTGTTAAGCCATGGCATAGCGGTGGGGGGAGGTCAGTGACTTGGATCCCCCCCTGGGTGAGAACTGACGGTTGTGCTGTACAGATACCAACTGATCTTCCTTACGGGTTGAGAGAGCCTGTGTAGTGAGGGACTTAAGATGCTCCTGATGTACCATAAAGAATATTGGGTCTCCTGAACATTAGAATAAACACCCTAACGCTACTTGGGGGGGTTAGGTTAGGTTAGTGTCTGTGTGGTTAACATAAGAACATAAGAATGGAGGAAACTGCAGCGGGCCTATTGGCCCATACTGGGCAGTCCCGTTTACACCCAACCCCTATTGCTCATATGAGCATCCAACCTATGTTTGAAGCAATTCAGCGTATTCGAGTTAATGACGATATTTGGTAACTTGTTCCATTCATCCACTACTCTGTTTCCAAACCAGTGTTTACCTATTTCACGCCTAAATCTAAATTTGTCCAATTTAAAACCATTGTTACGAGTTCGCTCCTGGTTGGATAATTTGAGTACCTTTGTAATGTCCCCTTTGTTTAGCCCTGCCTTCCATTTATACACCTCTATCAGGTCGCCCCTCGCTCTACGTCTCTCAAGGGAGTGCAAATTAAGATGCTTTAACCTGTCTCTATACTCAAGGTTCCTGATACCCGGGATTAGTCTTGTCATTCTCCTCTGAATTCTTTCCAAGGATTCTATATCCATTCTGTAATACGGTGACCAGAACTGGACTGCGTAATCCAGGTGTGGTCTCACAAGAGCAAGATACAGTTTTAGGATGACCTCGCTAGTCTTGTAACTAACACTCCTTTGTATGAACCCAAGTACTTTATTAGCCTTGTTTCGAGCAAAAACACATTGTTTACTTGGCTTAAGGTTCCTACTTATCATTACTCCTAAATCTCTCTCGCAGTCGGATTTCTCTATGGCATCGTTGTTCATCTGGTATCTGGTTTCCCTGTTTACATTTCCTATACTGAGTACTTTACATTTGTCAATGTTGAATTTCATCTGCCATTTTTCAGACCATTCGAAAAATTTGTTTAGATCCTCCTGTAGTTTTGCCGAGTCCTCGTCAGATTTGATAACACGTCCTATTTTAGTATCATCAGCAAATTTACTTATGTTGCTGTCTATGCCGATATCTATGTCGTTTATGTATATAATAAACAATAATGGTCCAAGTACTGAGCCTTGGGGAACTCCACTTGTGACGTTGCTCCAATGGGACTTAGTGCCGTTAATGCTCACTCGCTGTTTCCTGTCCTGTAACCACGCCCTAATCCATTTAAGGATGTCACCTTTGATGCCATGAGCTTCTACCTTTCTAATTAGTCTTTCGTGGGGTACTCTGTCGAAGGCTTTGCTAAAGTCGAGATGTACCACATCATAATTGTGCCCCTCGTCCACTGATTCGAAAACTGATGAAAAGAATGTTAATAGATTAGTTAGGCAAGAACGTCCGCTTGTGAAGCCATGCTGGGAATCATTGATCAATCTGTGTCATCAGGTGATACAATACCATCCGTATAGTAATTTGAAGCGGTACACAGCTCTGGGTGTGAACTACCTGGGCAGATCTACCGTGTTTTCTGATGTGTAAATTGTGGTGAAAGGCTTTCAAACATATATGAAATTTATATGTCGAAATGAATTGGTTAAAATCAACTCCATCTACCCATGAATACTCCAGCTCATGCGTACCAGGAAAAGTGATATGATTTATTGTAACTCCTTTGGGTCAGTAAATAACAAAAGTTGTTTGGTTTAATATTTATTTCAAATTATTAGTGCAAGAATTAGTTTAAAAAGACTAACTCTTATCTCCCCAGTAAGTATCAAGTGACTGTCAAGCTAAAGTGGATAAACTCCCAAGTAGTGAACTTAAAATATCTTAAATTATATGGATTATTAATAGCTAATTTGTGACAGACTTTTCCAAACCCCCAAATGACGTCAGTAACATTTAGCGTCATAGATAACAAATAAAACTCGTGAAATTGACGAAACTCTAAAGCTTCATCAGCATTAGCGGACCGTGTGGTGTGGCTGTGACGTAGTTGACACACCTGTATAGAGGTGTGGTGGTTAATATTTCGCTCTTTTTTGCAGTAGTGCGTCATGTACCGTATACATGTGTTTTACAGGTGTGGTGTGTCAAATTCAGGTGTTTCCCAGGTGTGGTGTGTCAAATTCAGGTGTTTCCCAGGTGTGGTGTGTCAAATTCAGGTGTTTCCTAGGTGTGGTGTGTCAAATTCAGGTGTTTCCTAGGTGTGGTGTGTCAAATTTAGGTGTTTCCTAGGTGTGGTGTGTCAAATTCAGGTGTTTCCTAGGTGTGGTGTGTCAAATTCAGGTGTTTCCTAGGTGTGGTGTGTCAAATTCAGGTGTTTCCTAGGTGTGGTGTGTCAAATTCAGGTGTTTCCTAGGTGTGGTGTGTCAAATTCAGGTGTTTCCTAGGTTGTGGTGTGTCAAATTCAGGTGTTTCCTAGGTGTGGTGTGTCAAATTCAGGTGTTTCCTAGGTGAGACAAAAAATATTCAGGTTTATATTGTACTACAGTCGGTTAGATTAATTCAGGTTAGGTAAGGTTGGATCAGGTTAGGTCATAATAGGCTATTTCCCAGGTTTGATTAGGTTAGGTGGTAATTATTCACTGTGTTTTATAGTGGACACTGCCGTAGTTTGTGCAAATGTGTTAAAAAGAGGTTATTTATAATTTACCCTAACCTAACAAGCGGCAGAAGCGATGTTATAAGAGCTCAATCAACCTAACCTTACTTAACTTCCTAGCCGTGGGGCTCCACCCCCCCCCCCCCGAACCCCCGGCATATTAAACAGAAACAACTTGCTATGATACGTGTAATTTGACGTTTTTTGTGGACGTGGGAGCAGCCGCCGGCTCATAAAGCACACTGAGGATAGGCGTCGATCGGGATGCGGCGCAGGGGAGTGTTTTGAAATACGTCATTATGATTGGTTGTTTACGTCCGGGATGAGAGGTCACCGCCGTATTACGTCTCGAGAAGACAAAGTAGTGCGCGTCTAGGTGCATAATTATCACCCAACGAAAAGTTTCCACGAGAAATGATTATCATATCAGAACTAACTGATCAAAACAAATACTGCGTCGTTGGGTTAGTCATCAATATTAACCCTTCTGTCTTACAGTATACCAGTGACCTCTTGTCTCATACCAGTGACCTCTATCTCATACCAGTGACCTCTTGTCTTATACCAGTGACCTCTGTCTTAATACCAGTGACCTCTGATACATACCAGTGACCTCTATCTCATACCAGTGACCTCTGTCTTAATACCAGTGACCTCTATCTCATACCAGTGACCTCTGTCTTATACCAGTGGCCTCTTTCTTATACCAGTGGCCTCTTTCTTATACCAGTGACCTCTGTCTTATACCAGTGGCCTCTTTCTTATACCAGTGGCCTCTTTCTTATACCAGTGGCCTCTTTCTTATACCAGTAACCTCTGTCTTATACCAGTGGCCTCTTTCTTATACCAGTGGCCTCTTTCTTATACCAGTGGCCTCTTTCTTATACCAGTGGCCTCTTTCTTATACCAGTGACCTCTGTCTTATACCAGTGGCCTCTTTCTTATACCAGTGACCTCTGTCTTATACCAGTGGCCTCTTTCTTATACCAGTGGCCTCTTTCTTATACCAGTGACCTCTGTCTTATACCAGTGGCCTCTTTCTTATACCAGTGGCCTCTTTCTTATACCAGTGACCTCTGTCTTATACCAGTGACCTCTGTCTTATACCAGTGGCCTCTTTCTTATACCAGTGGCCTCTTTATTATACCAGTGGCCTCTGCCCTACACATTCAACCTTTGGGTACAAGTGAAATCAAGTGAATCAGCTGACGACAGGTTGGCGAAGAGTTGTAAATTTGCCAACTTTTAAGGTTTAAATGCGTTGTAATGGCTGGCTGAGGGTCTTCACTGGGTCGTCTCTCTCTCTCTCTCTCTCTCTCTCTCTCTCTCTCGTTGTTTACACCATCCACTCCCCATGGTTATGTCTATACCTCTTCCTCTGATCGGTCCTCTCATTTTCCTCCTCTTCCTTCTCCTCCTCCTTATCCTCCTTTTCTCTTCCTCCTCTTCTCCTCCTCCTCCTTTTCTCTTCCTCCGCCTCCTTTTCCCCCGCCTCCTCCTCCTCCTCCTCCTCCTCCTCTTCCTTCTCCTCCTCCTCTTCCTTCTCCTCCTCCTCTTTCCCTGTCCTATTCACTACCTCCCTTTTTTCCAAACCGCCCTCTCCCACCCCCATTTTCCCAACACCTTCCTTCGGCATCCTCCCACCTCTCCCTTTTCTGTTCCATCCTCCCACCACCTCTCTCCTTCACCACCTCTCTCCTCCACCACTTCACCACCCTTACTCCTACCTCCAACCACGTCTCCCCTCCACCCTCCCATCACCTCTCCCTCCACCCCCACCCCACCCTCCCGTCACCTCCCCCCTCCACCCCCCCATAACCTCCCCCTCCACCACCTCCCCCTCCACCCCCATCTCTCCCTCCACCCTCCCATCACCTCCCCCCACCCTCCCATCACCTCCCTCCACCACCCCCCATCACCTCCCCCTCCACCCCCATCTCTCCCTCCACCCTCCCATCACCTCCCCCCACCACCCCCCCATCACCTCCCCATCCACCCCATCTCCCCTTCCACCCCCATCTCCCCTTCCACCCCATCTCTCCCTCCACCCCCATCTCTCCCTCCACCCCCATTTCTCCCTCCACCCCCATCTCTCCCTCCACCCTCCCATCACCTCCCCCCACCACCCCCTATCACCTCCCCTCACCACCCCCCATCACCTCCCCATCACCTCCCCATCCACCCCCATCTCCCCTTCCACCCCCATCTCTCCCTCCACCTCCATCTCTCCCTCCACCCTCCCATAACCTCCCCCTCCACTCCCATCTCTCCCTCCACCCTCCCATCACCTCCCTCCACCCTCCCATCACCTCCCCATCCACCCCCATCTCCCCTTCCACCCCCATCTCCCCTTCCACCTCCATCTCTCCCTCCACCCTCCCATCACCTCCCTCCACCCTCCCATCACCTCCCCCTCCACCCTCCCATCACCCCCCCCCATCACCCCCCATCACCCCCATCACCCCCCATCACCTCCCCATCCACCCCCATCTCCGCTTCCACCCTCATCTTTCCCTCCACCCCCATTTCTCCCTCCACCCCATCACCTCCCTCCACCCTCCCATCACCTCCCCCCATCACCTCCCCATCCACCCCATCTCCCCTTCCACCCCCATCTTTCCCTCCACCTCCATCTCTCCCTCCACGACTTACATACACCAATCTGAGCAGTTATAATCAACAGCAGAGTTGTGTGTACTTTTGTGACGACCTACACAAACTAGGGTGCACATGGACTCAACTGTTCCCCATTTGCTGTACATTTCTGACTACCGAATCGAACACAAGAGCCACAGACCAAGAAATGAACAGACGGACTGTTGGTGAATTTTCCTGCGATGTGGATTAAAAAATCGATAAATAATATGAAAATATGACATTTTACTTGTGAATGTTCTTTTGTACAGCTGGGCTCGTGGCGGCGAAGACACTGTATACTAATTCATAATACTGTGAGTGATGTACAGTCGCGGACAAAAGTTCTCTCCCCGTGATGAAACTGAGTCATGGGAATGAGTCTCCAAACTTACTTACCCTGGCTGTGGTTGTGCTGGTTCATCTCATTTGGGGTCGACTCTGCTTCATTTTGGGAGGGAGCGAACTTTTGACCCCGACTGTACATATAAACACCTTTGTGGTGTTTTTAACAGGAGCGACTTATGGTACTGGGGGAAGAACTACAGCACAGATATAACCAGTGCGAGAAGACTATTGGATTTTGTAGTTTACTGTATCGAGCGTTGCATTACAATGGAGTCGGATGTTGTGTTCACACGCTTTATTGTTAAGGCAGCCTGAGGCACCAGGTGTTCCCAGCCGGTGGTCGCTAGGTATTGCCATTTGACACTAGGTACTGGTCACTAGGTACTGTCAGTGATCACCAGGTACTCTCTTGCCACTAGGTACAGCAAGTGGACACTAAGTATTGGTCACTAGGTATTGGCACTGGTCACTAGGTACTGCCAGTGGACACTAGGTATTGGTCACTAGGTACTATCGTGGCAACTGGGTGGGGCAGTGGGTGGAAATAGCTGGCAGGGCATATGGGTGGGGCAGTGGGTGGAAATAGCTGGCAGGGCATCTGGGTGGGGCAGTGGGTGTAAGTAGCTTTGACGACACCTGGGCGGGGTCAGTAGGCGGGGCAGTGGGTGGAGGGGCTTTGTCATGGCCCACTAAAGGCGAACCTCCCGGCTGGCACAGGTGGGAGTGCCGCCGCCGGGTGCCACTATGTTAGCCTCGCTTGACCTGATTGTTGCCAGCCTCCACTAAACACATTACCTCTTAACAGCTTCATCCGACCAACAATTGCCCAACACAGCATTGCCCAGGCACAGCAGTAATCAACACAGCATTGCCCCAGAACAGCAGTAATCAACACAGCATTTCCCCCAGCACAGCAGTAGTCACCACAGCATTGCCCCAGCACAGCAGTAATCAACACACAATTGCGCCAGCACAGAAGTAATCAACACAGCATTGCCCCAGCACAGCAGTAATCAACACAGCATTGCCCCAACACGGCAGTAATCAAAACAGCATTGCCCCAGCACAGCAGTAATCAACACAGCATTGCCCTAGCACAGCAGTAATCAACACAACATTGCCCCAGCACATCAGTAATCAACACAGCATTGCCCCAACACAGCAGTAATCAACACAGCATTGCCCTAGTACAAGCGTAATCAACACAGCATTGCCCCAGCATAGCAGTAATCAAAACAGCATTGCCCCAGAACAGCAGTAATCAACACAGCATTGCCCCCAGCACAGCAGTAGTCACCACAGCATTGCCCCAGCACAGCAGTAATCAACACACCATTGCGCCAGCACAGCATTGCCCCAGCACTGCAGTAATCAACACAGCATTGCCCAGCGCAACAGTAATCAACACAGCATTGCCCTAACACAAGAGTAATCAACACAGCATTGCCCCAGCACAGCAGTAACCATAACAGCATTGACCCAACACAACAGGAATCAAAAAAGCATTGCCCCAGCACAGCAGTAATCAACACAGCATTGCCCCAGCACACCAGTAATCAACACAGCATTGCCTCAGTACAGCAGTAATCAACACAGCTTTGCCCCAACACAGCAGTAATCAACACAGCATTGCCCCAGCACAGCAGTAATCAACACAGCATTGCCCCAACACAGCATTAATCAACACAGCATTACCCCAGCACAGCAGTAATCAACACAGCATTGCCCCAACACAGTAATCAACACAGCATTGCCCCAGCACAGCAGTAATCAACACAGCATTGCCTCAGTACAGCAGTAATCAACACAGCATTACCCCAGCACAGCAGTAATCAACACAGCATTGCCCCAACACAGCATTAATCAACACAGCATTACCCCAGCACAGCAGTAATCAACACAGCATTGCCCATCACAACACTCTAATTTTTTGTTTTGTCCAACTCAGTATTGATTGATGCAACGTTACAGCATTGGTTAAGACAGCATAATTATAACACACAACACCCATTACACAGCATGACCCAACAGCAGTAGGTCAGCATTATATAACATCACGCAGCAGGAGGACAGCATTATATAGCATTACTTATCAAATAAACGAGAGAAAAATACAAAAATGACAGAAGATGAAAGAACAAGACAAATAAGAGAAAAGAAATAAGGAAGCAGGAAACAAAAACAAGTGGAGAGAAAAGAAGACAAGAAAGAAATAAGAAGGACGAAAGAGAAACAAAAAGTAGAAAGATATGTGAAGAAAGAGAAAAAAAGTAGATAAAGTAAGAAAGAAATGAAAGAGGAAGAAATGAAACTCAGGGAACCAAAGTAGGGTGGTGAGAGAGATGACGTCACAATTGAAATATCTTGACTGAAAGAAATTTTCTATAAATCTGGTTAATGACTTTACAACAAGGGGTATTACAGCCAGTGGCCGCTCTGGGACCTTCTCTAACCTAAGTCGATGAGAGTATTACCTGTGTGTTGGTGTGTGTGTGTGTGTGCAGGTGTAGGTGTGTATGTAATAATAATAATAATTAACCGTTTATTGAAAAAGTTCTGTGGCCCGAAGGCTGAAAATATACATTAGACAAAAATGACTTATTACATACAAAGACATGGGGTGGGTGGGTCGTTTAACAAAAGCTTTCATTACTAAAAGGAAAAGAAACATGAATTGAACATACAAATTGTTATAGTTTACAGTTGATGGACCGGGCTGGTCTCTTGCCATACTGTGTGAGGTCACATAGGCCTCGTGGTGCAGTAACTCGTCCGTAGGTGTTGATATGAAGTACCTCACGTGGTCATGGGGACACCGTGTGGTGTGTGTGTGTGTGTGTGTGTGTGTGTGTGTGTGTGCAGGTGTGTGTGTGTGTGTGTGTGTGTGCAGGTGTGTGTGTGTGTGTGTGTGTGTGTGTGTGTGCAGGTGTGTGTGTGTGTGCAGGTGTGTGTGTGTGTGCAGGTGTGTGTGTGCAGGTGTGTGTGTGTGTGTGTGTGTGTGTCTGTGTGGTGTGACCAACTGAATATAAAAACAGACAGACATGATTTTGGTGTATAATATGTTTGATGGTGAAGTCATTGTCAGGGGATGATATTCAGTGATGTAAACAGATTTGTTATATGGTGTGGCTGACTCTAAACAAACAAACGGCTTTTTAATATATAATCTCTTTGTTGAAACTCAGGGCAATGATGACGTTATTAAGGGGATGAAATTCACTGGTGTATATCATTAACATTGTGTGGGTGATGTGTGAAGCCGTGTAAATAGGAGTCGTTTCAGTTGTCTTGTTTGTTAGATATTGTGTGAACCTAAGCCAAATGGTGTGTGTGTGTGTGTGTGTGTGTGTGTGTGTGTGTGTGTGTGTGTGTGTGTTGGCAGGAAACAAGTGTTTGGGACACATGCTGCTGTGAACAACTGCGGAAGAATAACCACAGATGTTCTCGTCACATGTGGGTAAAAACATGTGTTATGGCGAGAGATGTTATCGGTCCCTCGAACATTATTAGCGAGAATTATGGACACGAGACGTTGTAGTCAAAGGTTATAGGCACTTTGTCGTGTAGGAACAGGTTAAGGACACCTGAGTGTGGGTATAATGATATTTTTTACTCAAACATCGACGGACAGCTGTTACGGACGCCCGAGATGTTCAGGTTTCCTTTCCCGAATATTAAAACACTACTGTACTTCCCCAACATTATAACGACTCCCATTACCTTCAGTATCTCTAGCAAATTCAAAATGACACGAGTAATCCTGGTAACATTTAATTGGTTGAATGGGTCCCGTCCTAGCCTGATCATGCCTTTGGAAATGGGGTCCAGTCCTTACGAGCATGTGGTACTGATCCGGTGGTATTAAATTAATGGTTGTGGTTCAGTGGTAGTAGTACGGTGGTTGTGGTACAGTGGTTGTGGTTTCGTGGTTGTGGTTCAGTGGTAGTAGTACGGTGGTTGTGGTTCAATGGTTGTAGTACGGTGGTTGTGGTACAGTGGTTGTGGTTCAGTGGTTGTAGTACGGTGGTTGTGGTACAGTGGTTGTGGTTCAGTGGTTGTAGTACGGTGGTTGTGGTTCAGTGGTTGTGGTTCAGTGGTTGTAGTACGGTGGTTGTGGTTCAGTGGTAGTAGTAACGGTGGTTGTGGTTCAGTGGTTGTGGTTCAGTGGTTGTAGTACGGTGGTTGTGGTTCAGTGGTTGTGGTACAGTGGTTGTAGTACGGTGGTTGTGGTTCAGTGGTTGTGGTTCAGTGGTTGTGGTACAGTGGTTGTGGTACAGTGGTAGTAGTACGGTGGTTGTGGTTCAGTGGTTGAGGTTCAGTGGTTGTGGTTCAGTGGTTGTGGTACAGTGGTTGTGGTTCAGTGGTTGTGGTACAGTGGTTGTGGTACAGTGGTTGAGGTACGGTAGTTGTGGTCAGGTGGTTGTGGTACAGTGGTTGTGGTACAGTGGTTGTGGTACAGTGGTTGTGGTCAGGTGGCTGTGGTACAGTGGTTGTGGTACAGTGGTTGTGGTCAGGTGGCTGTGGTACAGTGGTTGTGGTACAGTGGTTGTGGTACAGTGGTTGTGGTCAGGTGGTTGTGGTACAGTGGTTGTGGTTCAGTGGTTGTGGTTCAGTGGTTGTGGTTCAGTGGTTGTGGTACAGTGGTTGTGGTGCAGTGGTTGTGGTACAGTGGTTGTGGTCAGGTGGTTGTTGAGTTAGCAGTTGTGGTACAGGTTTTGTATAGTATCCAGATCATACTAGAAAGAATAGATTAGATTAGGATGGGGGATCACCTGAAGATTAGCCACTCCAGCTTATTTCAGCTTATTTCACTCCAGCTTATTTCACCTGAAGATTTAGCCACTCCAGCTTATTTCACCTGACGATTGACCATCCTAACGCTACCTGGAGGTTCGGTTAGGCTAGATTAGGTTGGGTCAGGTTTATCTAGATTACATTTGGTTAGGTTAATTTAGCTTAGGTTAGGTTAGATTAAGTGAGGTTACGTTAGATTAGTTTAACTTTACGTTAAAGTAGTTAATCTTCAGGTGAAATAAGCTTGAGTGAAATAAGCAGGAGTGGCTAATTTTCTGGTAAAATAAGCTGGAGTGGCTAATTTTATGGTAAAATAAGCTGGTGTGGCTAATTTTCAGGTAAAATAAGCTCACGCGGTTAATCTTCAGTTGCAATAAGCTGGAGTGGCAATTCAGGTGATCCGGTTGAGACTTATTATGCCCGGGAGCCAATCGGCCCGCACTGAATGCTGAGAGAGGTGATGGCCGCCTCCCTGTGTGGGGTGTGGCGCTTCATCTTCCTGGAAAATCACTTGAAACCAAAACTGTGCAAACTTGACGAGAACAAATTTAATTGGCTTTCGGAAGTTAGAATAAATTAGTTTATTATCTTTTTACATCATCATTATTATTATTATGATGACAATGGTTATTATTATTATTATTATTATTATTATTATTATTATTATTATTATTGTATGACTTTAGTGCAGTAAATTAATGTTGTGTGAAACAATAGGTCGGCAGTATTTTCCCGCTAACTGGGAGCTGCTCGTGGTGTGATGATTCTGTGAGCGTGTACTGTATATACAGTACATACATACATACATTATATACATACAGACATACATACATACAGTACCGAAGCTACTCAATAGAGCACAATTAACTAATGACAGTGGGAGATTACAATGGACCTGACATCTCAATTTAATACAGTCATATTGTCCATTCTCTCTCTCTCTCTCTCTCTCTCTCTCTCTCTCTCTCTCTCTCTCTCTCTCTCTCTCTCTCATTGATTCATTCATTCATTATTTCGTTCATTCACTCATTCTTTCCATTCTTGTTCATCCGTTCATTAATGTTTCTTTCAGGGGTTCACTCGGGGTCATCCCTTCGTGAATTAATGTATCCCTTCAGGCATGTGTTCAGTTGTTTATTCATTCATGCTTCAATCTGCTATGTATGCACAGAGCCATATCTTTGTTTGTATAATTTATTCATGATCCAGTGGTTGTGGGCCGGTGGTTGTGGTACAGTGGTGGTGGTACAGTGATCGTGGTACAGTGGTTGTGGGCCTGTAGTTGTGGTAATGATTATGAGCCAGTGGTGCAGTGGCTGTGGACCGGTAGTTGTGGTACAGTGGTTATGAGCTGGTGGTTGTGGTACAGTGGTTGTGGTACAGTGGCTGTGGGCTGGTAGTTGTGGTACAGTGGTTGTGGTACAGTGATTATGAGCCGGTGGTTGTGGTACAGTGGTTGCGGTAAAGTGGCAGTGGGTTGTGGTGATGGTGGTAGCGGGCACTTAGTGGTAAGTCACTATACCACAATACTGGTAACGGGGAACGGGTAATGGTAACGTGGTAAGGCATCATAATAGAAACGGGACGGGTAATGGTAACGGTCGGGTAATGGTATCAAGCTAACGCATCATAATGGTAACGGGACGGATAATGGTACCGAAGTAAGGCATCATAATGGCAACTGGCCAGAGGTGCAGGACCCAACAGTTCGGACAGGGAGTAATCTGGTAGGCGTAACGAGGCGGCTAACTGACTGCCAGGCGACGTGGGATTTACACTTTGTTTCTCTACCCGTCATGACCACCGGGGTATTTTTGGCTTTCACAGCAGTGCACACGACCCTCCCTCCCTCCCTCCCTCTCTCTCTCTCCCACCACCCTTCCCTCCCTTCCTCCTTCTCTCCCTTCCTCCTTCCCACCACCCCTTTCTTCTCTCCACTCCTCCCTCCTGCTTGCCTCGTCCCCCTTACTTCCCTCCCCCTTGGTTGTACCCATAGGCTCCCTTCTCGCCAGGATGTACTCACGTAACCTTCCATCTACCCAGGTCGACTTGAGGTTGATGGTGGGTGATGCTAGTGTGTTGGGGAGGGAGAGTTAGTGTGTTGGGGAGGGAGAGTTAGTGTGTTGGGAAGGGAGAGTTAGTGTGTTTGGGAGGGAGAGTTAGTGTGTTGGGGAGGGAGAGTTAGTGTGTTGGGGAGGGAGAGTTAGTGTGTTGGGGAGGGAGAGTTAGTGTGTTGGAGAGGGAGAGTTAGTGTGCTGGGGAGGGAGAGTTAGTGTGTTGGGGAGGGAGAGTTAGTGTGCTGGGGAGGGAGAGTTAGTGTGCTGGGAAGGGAGAGTTAGTGTGTTGGGGAGGGAGAGTTAGTGTGTTGGAGAGGGAGAGTTAGTGTTTTGGGGAGGGAGAGTTAGTGTGTTGGGGAGGGAGAGTTAGTGTGTTGGGGAGGGAGAGTTAGTGTGTTGGGGAGGGAGAGTTAGTGTGTTGGGGAGGGAGAGTTAGTGTGTTGGGGAGGGCGAGTTAGTATGTTGGGGAGGGAGAGTTAGTGTGTTTGGGAGGGAGAGTTAGTGTGTTGGGGAGGGAGAGTTAGTGTGTTGGGGAGGGCGAGTTAGTGTGTTGGGGAGGGAGAGTTAGTGTGTTGGGGAGGGAGAGTTAGTGTGTTGGGGAGGGAGAGTTAGTGTGTTGGAGAGGGAGAGTTAGTGTGTTGGTGAGGGAGAGTTAGTGTGTTGGGGAGGGAGAGTTAGTGTGTTGGGGAGGGAGAGTTAGTGTGTTGGGGAGGGAGAGTTAGTGTGTTGGAGAGGGAGAGTTAGTGTGTTGGGGAGGGAGAGTTAGTGTGTTGGAGAGGGAGAGTTAGTTTGTTGGGGAGGGAGAGTTAGTGTGTTGGGGAGGGAGAGTTAGTGTGTTTGGGAGGGAGAGTTAAAGTAGGTACTTGTAGTGTGTGTGCGCGTGGGTACTGTACATATGAATTTGGCATTGTTTGAAAAGTTAGTGTTTGTCTGTCTGTCTGTATGTATGTATGTATGTATGTATGTATGATTTCAGTGAAGGTCTGGTGCAACGGCCAGCACACTCGCCTCACAAGATAGTTACTCTGGGTTCGATCCTCTGGTATGTTGATGCTATGGACAAGTTCCTTTATGTCATTTGCCTCTGTCTACCCAGCAGTAATTGAGTTCCTGAATGTTTATCGATTTGAGGATTGTGTTCCGGGATAATGATTAACATAGAGAAGTTGGTGAGTTTTCCGTTCTTCTTAAATTTTTCCTTGACTGTGTGTGTATGTATGTAGGTATGTGTATGCAGATGTATGTATATGTATGCATGTGTATGTATGCATGTGTGTGTTTTTTTTTTACGTGTGTTTTTATGTGGATATTGTTGCCTCCACTCTTCCAAACCACTAGACCCTAAACTCCTTCTCTTTTCTTCGCTTGAACGTTGCTGTCGTTCCTTTCGCCAGTTGCTTCCTCGCATCGTCCCTCCACAACACCTTTGGGTCCGTCTCTCTCTTGATTTGCACTACAGCTTTCCTCGCCAGTATTCTTAAAACTGACACTTGTACCGCCTTACAGCCAGAGTCAGGATTCACAAAGATTCTTTTCTCACTATTTTGTGCTAAATGAATGTATATAGTTAAATTAGAGTATTGGTGTTTTGCATTATCTGAAAAATGGCAGATGAATTTTAATGTGGACAAATATAAAGTACTTAGTCTAGGAGATATAAACAGAGAAACCAGATAACAAATGAACAACG
This sequence comes from Homarus gammarus, assembly GCA_958450375.1. Taxonomy (NCBI): domain Eukaryota; kingdom Metazoa; phylum Arthropoda; class Malacostraca; order Decapoda; family Nephropidae; genus Homarus; species Homarus gammarus. The sequence continues at coordinate 1,195,896 of CAUDMG010000149.1, forward strand.
TTGCTATAGACAAATCTTACTATGAGAAAGATTTAGGAGTAATGATAAGTAGGAATCTTAAACAAAGACAACGATATGTATTTGCACGAAACAAGGCTAACAAAGGAATGTTAGTTACAAGACTAGCGAGGTTATCCTAAAACTATATCTTGAGCTTGTGAAACCTCACTTGGATTACGCGGTTCAGTTCTGGTCACCGTACTACAGAATGGATTGGATACCCTAGAAACAATTCAGAGGGGATGATAAGACTAATCCCGGTCATTAAGAACCTTGAGTACAGCGACTGGTTTAAAGCATCTCAATCTGCACTCCTTCGAGAGACGTATAGTGAGGGGCGATATGATCGAGGTGTATAAATGGAAGTCAGGGCTAAACAAAAGTAATATAACAAAGGTATCCAAACTATCCAACCAGGAGCGAACTCGTAGCAATGGTTTTAAATGGACAAATTTAGATTTAGGCGCGAAATAGGTAAACATTCGTTTGGAAATAGAGTAATGGATGAATGAAACAAGTTACCAAACATCATCATTAACTCGAACACGCTGGGTAGCTTCAAATATAGGTTGGACGGATATATGAGTAATAGTTGCTGGGTGTAAACGGGACTGATGGGCCAAAAGGCCCGCTGCAGTCTCCTCCATTCTTTGTTCTTATGTTTGTATAGCTTTGTATTTCAGTTTAATTGAGCAAGTTAAGTTAATCCTTATTATATATATATATATATATATATATATATATATATATATATATATATATATATATATATATATATATATATATATGGAAGTAATTATATGTAGGTGCGCGTGATATAGGTATATGCTGATAACCACAAGGATAAGAAAACACGAAGTTCCCAAGCCCTTTCGTGTAATTCACATCTTCAGGGGTGAGTACCCCTGAAGATGTGAATTACACGAAAGCGCTTGGGAACTTTGTGTTTTCTTTTCCGTGTGGTTATCAGCATATACCTGGATCACGCGCATGTACAGTGATTTACTTGCATATATATATATATATATATATATATATATATATATATATATATATATATATATATATGTATATTATTTTCCTAATTTTCGTAATGGCCTTGCCAAGGGAAGAAGGCCAGAGGCCTGTGTGGGATCCTTCCATTGTTCTTGATAGTCTTGTCAAGGGCTACTTTAAAGCCTGTTACTGCCTCGCTTCCATAGATTGTAGATTGTTCCATAGGTCTACCACCCACTGTGTGAAGAATTATTTCCTCATATTAGTCCTGCATGGCATCTTGGCCACCTTGAAGTTGTCCTCTCGTGTTGGTGGTGTGTGCCATCAGGAAAAAATGGCATAAATTCATGTTTTCCATCCGTTTCAAGATTTTTAATGTCATTAAGATCCGCCTTGCTGTTTCTTGCCTGAAGAGTTGTCAGTCTTGAGGCCATCAGTCCTAAGGCCCTCAATCTACTTGGATAATCGAAATTATCTAGTCTTGTAATCATCATGGTCGATCTTTGTTGCAACTTTCCTAGGGATGTTATTTTTGTCTGACAGTAAGGTTTCCCTCCCTGTACACAGTATATAATCCAGATGGGCACTTACGAGAGACTTAAAAACCTGGATGAACATTTTGCATGTCTTTGTATGTGAAGGTTCGTCTAATAATTCCTAAACTTATGTTGGCTTTTTTCACTCCTGCTTCCACTTTTGTCGCCATATTATTACTGGGTGCATCTCGGGGTAGGGAAACCGTCTTGTAAACTTTACCTGCCAGTGATGAACTGTGTGTGGCAGATCCTGTTCCTCTGGTATTATAATCAGAAAGTAAATTGTAGTGAATGATACTATACGTTATGAATAATTAGATAATGGTAAGTACTGTTACTATAATCAGGTTAATGATAGATACTATTACCACAAACAATTAAATTATTGGTAATGGATATGGTTACTCTAAAGAACTAAGTTATGGTCAAAGGTGTAGCACTATAAGCAATAACTAGTTAGTGGCAAGTTAAGGATAACTATTAATCTAAACAGTTAATGGCAGGTGTCCCATGTTCTATAAGTGTCCTGCACAACAAGGCATTAACAGTGTTTCTCTTGTTTCAGATTCTACTGGGACCTGTGCATGTTGTTCCTGCTGGTAGCCAACCTCATCATCCTGCCGGTGGCCATCTCCTTCTTCAATGACGACCTCTCCACTCGCTGGATCGCCTTCAACTGCCTCTCTGACACAATATTTCTCATAGACATTGTCGTCAATTTTAGAACGGGTGAGTTATCCTCTGGGGGTGAAGTCTTATGTGGGAGTTCTGCGAGGTGCTACTTGTTTTCCCCTTTTGTTTTGGTGTGACGTCACGAGGTTTCATAGGTTGTGGTCAGGGGATGTAGAGAGTATATTCCTTGGCTGTGGTGCCGCAGATGTTGTCATTTTATGGCGTCAAGACTGTGGCACCACTATATTTTTTGTGGATTATATTAATGGCATTATTAATTGTGACTGATGAGTTTCTCTTTCAAAAGTGAATCCGATAATTGAAAAATTTACATAAATAGATGGATTGAGAAATTGATAAAATTGACATATATAAATGGATAGATATATAGATAGATAGACAAAACAAAGAAAAGAGAAATGATAAAGAAAACAAGAAAGGAAAGAAAGAACCCGTACCACAGATAACTTCAGGGATCCTTCATATCAAACCTGCTGAGACGGACCATCTGGTGAGAGGTTCAGTGAGGCGAGGAGTACGGAGGCTGGGACCAGCTCACAGAAGACCGAGAATCAAATAGTCGACTCCTTCCTGGTTTAACCTGGTTGTGTTAGCCAAGATAAGGAAATCGCAATGGGGGTTCAGAGTTAATATATATATATATATATATATATATATATATATATATATATATATATATATATATATATATATATATATATATATATATAAAGAGGTCGTTAGGTCGTGTTTGTGGGTGAACACATTAATATCATTCAACTTTGAACTTCTAAACTTAAGCAAGTACAAACATTCAGACCTGCATTCTTGTGGTAAGTTGAGAGGTTCAAAGTTGGACCCGACCCACCTGACGCCACCTAACCTGATGTATCGTAACTATTATCTAAAACATAAACTGGAAAATCTCCAAGTAATTTTTAGCTGCTGGTATCGTTGGACAGTCGTAAAGATGACGTCACCGCCTAAATATTGAATAACCTCGTGAGTGAAAGCATACACACTGGCCCTCGTTTCGTTCCTATTTGTTAATGATGACGTCAGGCGCTTGCCACACGTAAGGCTAATGAGGCTGGTGTGAGTGTTAATGGTTCAGAGCCTCCCTCATAACCTGCTGCTACACCTCCCTCATATAATTAACCTGCAACCGTGCGTCATTAACCGTAACTACGGAGTCATTAACATAAGCAAATATGAGTTTGGTCCGTGCTACTTGAATTTCAGGCCATAGAGATGAAACCAAAGGGTCGATTAATTTAGCTTCTCGCTAAGTGAGGCTTAAGTTATAAACGCATGATTATACACAATAACACATCACATGTGTTACTGTGTATGTCGACTCGATGACACACTAGTGCCTATCTTTCACCCGCCCACACTCACCCAACCACACTTACCCGCCCACACTCAGCCAACCACACTTACCCGCCCACACTCAGCCACTCATTCTCACCAACCCACACTCACCAGCCCACTCTCACCAACCTAAACTCACCCACATTAGCCCACACTCATCTAATCACACTTTTCCTGAGCACTCGAACTCGTGTGTGTGTGTGTGTGTGTGTGTGTCTGTCAACTTTCATATGTGTGCCACGATACATAAAACCTTTGTTAGATGAGCATCAATGGCGGTCACCAGTGCTACGTGTTGCCTCCAGTGCTACGTGTTGCCTCCAGTGCTACGTGTTGCCTCTAGTGCCACGTGTTACCTCCAGTGCTACGTGTTGCCTCCAGTGCTACGTGTTGCCTCCAGTGCTACGTATTGCCTCCAGTGCTACGTGTTGCCTCCAGTGTTAAGTGTTGCCTCCAGTGCTACGTGTTGCCTCTAGTGCTACGTGTTGCCTCCAGTGTTACGTGTTGCCTCCAGTGCTACGTGTTGCCTCCAGTGCTACGTGTTGCCTCCAGTGTTACGTGTTGCCTCCAGTGTTACGTGTTGCCTCCAGTGCTACGTGTTGCCTCCAGTGCTACGTGTTGCCTCCAGATGTTAAGGTGTTGCCTCCAGTGCTACGTATTGCCTCCAGTGCTACGTGTTGCCTCCAGTGTTACGTGTTGCCTCCAGTGCTACGTGTTGCCTCTAGTGCTACGTGTTGCCTCCAGTGTTACATGTTGCCTCCAGTGCTACGTGTTGCCTCCAGTGCTACGTGTTGCCTCCAGTGCTACGTGTTGCCTCTAGTGCTACGTGTTGCCTCCAATCCTACGTGTTGCCTCCAGTATTAAGTGTTGCCTCCAGTGCTAAGTGTTGCTTCCAGTATTAAGTGTTGCCTCCAGTGCTAAGTGTTGCTTCCAGTATTAAGTGTTGCCTCCAGTGTTAAGTGCTGCCTCCAGTGCTAAGTGTTGCCTCCAGTGTTAAGTTTTGCCTCCAGTGTTAAGTGTTGCCTCCAGTGCTAAGTGTTGCCTCCAGTGTTAAGTGTTGCCTCCAGTGCTAAGTTTTGCCTCCAGTGTTAAGTGCTACCTCCAGTGTTAAGTGTTGCCTCCAGTGCTAAGTTTTGCCTCCAGTGCTAAGTGTTGCCTCCAGTGTTAAGTTTTGCCTCCAGTGTTAAGTGTTACCTCCAGTGCTAAGTTTTGCCTCCAGTGCTAAGTGTTGCCTCTAGTGTTAAGTGTTGCCTCCAGTGTTAAGTGTTGCCTCCAGTGCTAAGTTTTGCCTCCAGTGTTAAGTGTTGCCTCCAGTGCTACGTGTTGCCTCCAGTGGTACGTGTTGTTTCTAGTGCTACGTGTTACCTCCAGTGTTACGTGGTGCCTCCAGTGCTACGTGTTGCCTCCAGTGTTAAGTGTTGCCTCCAGTGTTAAGTGTTGCCTCCAGTGCTAAGTTTTGCCTCCAGTGTTAAGTGTTGCCTCCAGTGTTAAGTGTTGCCTCCAGTGTTAAGTGTTGCCTCCAGTGCTAAGTGTTGCCTCCAGTGTTAAGTGTTGCCTCCAGTGCTAAGTTTTGCCTCCAGTGTTAAGTGCTGCCTCCAGTGTTAAGTGTTGCCTCCAGTGCTAAGTTTTGCCTCCAGTGCTAAGTGTTGCCTCCAGTGCTAAGTTTTGCCTCCAGTGTTAAGTGTTGCCTCCAGTGTTAAGTTTTGCCTCCAGTGTTAAGTGTTACCTCCAGTGCTAAGTTTTGCCTCCAGTGCTAAGTGTTGCCTCTAGTGTTAAGTGTTGCCTCCAGTGTTAAGTGTTGCCTCCAGTGCTAAGTTTTGCCTCCAGTGTTAAGTGTTGCCTCCAGTGCTAAGTTTTGCCTCCAGTGTTAAGTGTTGCCTCTAGTGTTAAGTGTTGCCTCCAGTGTTAAGTGTTGCCTCCAGTGCTAAGTTTTGCCTCCAGTGTTAAGTGTTGCCTCCAGTGTTAAGTGTTGCCTCCAGTGTTAAGTTTTGCCTCCAGTGCTAAGTGTTGCCTCCAGTGCTAAGTTTTGCCTCCAGTGTTAAGTGTTGCCTCCAGTGTTAAGTGTTGCCTCCAGTGTTAAGTTTTGCCTCCAGTGCTAAGTGTTGCCTCCATTGCTAAGTGTTGCCTCCAGTTTTAAGTGTTGCCTCCAGTGTTAAGTGCTGCCTCCAGTGTTAAGTGTTGCCTCCAGTGTTAAGTGTTGCTTCCAGTGCTGAGTGTTGCCTCCAGTGTTAAGTGTTGCCTCCAGCGTTAAGTGTTGCCTCCAGTGCGAAGTGTTGCCTCCAGTGCTACGTTTTGCCTCCAGTGCTACGTGTTGCCTCTAGTGCTACGTGTTGCCTCCAGTGCTACGTGTTGCCTCTAGTGCTACGTGTTGCCTCCAGTCCTACGTGTTACCTCCAGTGCTAAGTGTTGCTTCCAGTGTTAAGTGTTGCCTCCAATGTTAAGTGCTACCTCCAGTGTTAAGTGTTGCCTCCAGTGCTAAGTGTTGCCTCCAGTGTTAAGTGTTGCTTCCAGTGCTAAGTGTTGCCTCCAGTGCTAAGTGTTGCCTCCAGTGTTAAGTGTTGCTTCCAGTGCTAAGTGTTGCCTCCAGTGTTAAGTGCTGTCCCCCGTGCTAAGTGTTGCCTCCAGTGTTAAGTGTTGCTTCCAGTGCTAAGTGTTGCCTCCAGTGTTAAGTGCTGTCCCCCGTGCTAAGTGTTGCCTCCAGTGTTAAGTGTTGCTTCCAGTGCTAAGTGTTGCCTCCAGTGTTAAGTGTTGCCTCCAGCGTTAAGTGTTGCTTCCAGTGCTAAGTGTTGCCTCCGGTGTTAAGTGTTGCCTCCAGCGTTAAGTGTTGCTTCCAGTGCTAAGTGTCGCCTCCAGTGTTAAGTGTTGCCTCCAGTGTTAAGTGTTTCCTCCAGCGTTAAGTGTTGCCTCCAGTGCTAAGTGTTGCCTCCAGTGTTAAGTGTTGCCTCCAGTGCTAAGTGTTGCCTCCAGTACTAAGTTTTGAGTTAGTGTTAAGTGTTGCTTCCAGTGTTAAGAGTTGAGTCAGCGGGTACGTGTTGCCTCCAGTGGTACAGTGCGGTGTTGCCTCTGACAAGACGAACCTCACTAGGGGAAAGGTCACGGCAGGGTTAGCTCCGGAGGGATAATTATCAGATATGGCCAGAGCAAGGTGCGGTCTTGGGTATGAGAGTTTGGTGACCAAACTGGAGTGGTCCACTGAAGAATTGGCGAAGGTCAAGTTGGAGAACTTGAAATTAAGGGAAGAGCTGGCGATGTTAAAAGGAGAGGCTGGACGAGTAAAGCCAGTGGCTGACGAAAAATCAAGCGAGTGGAAAATTGTGAGTAGTGGGAAGACAAAGCTTTTGGTGAAGAAGCACACCAAGGATACGACAACAACGACAACAACAGCTAAGTGTACCAACCCGTTCAGTCCCTTGATAGACGAATTGGACGTTAGTACAGTCAGGGACAGGGATGACAAGGAAGGTATAAAAACTTTAATTGTTGGTGACTCACAGGTAAGGTACATGGACAGGGCCTTTTGTGGTAAAAACAAAAATAGGATGAGGGTGTGTTTGCCAGGAGCTGGGGTGGGGGATATAATTGACAGGATGGACAATATCTTGTCTGGTAATGGGAACAAACCCATTATCTGCCTCAGTGCAGGAGGCAATGATATTGGCCGGTGTAGGAGCGAGGAGCTTCTTGATAAGTTCAAGGCAGCCATAGATCGTATTAGGACTAAGGGAGGGATCCCTATCATATGCGGTGTCCTGCCTAGAAGGAGAGTTGGCAGTGAATGGTTGTCAAGGGCAGTTGGTGTTAACGACCGTCTTGACAGATATTGCAAGTCAATATCAGTCCCATTCATTGACAACTGGGACAACTTCTATGGCAGAAGGGACCTTTATGCTAGGGATGGGGTGCACCTGTCTAGGGATGGAGTAGCAACCCTGGCTGGGGCTCTAGAGGGGGCAGTTCAAAAGATATCGAAGTCTTTAAACTGCTAAGAGAACATAGGGGCACGGGGGTGGAGGAGACTGCAGTGGGAGCGGGTAAACAAGGCGAAAGATTACAGGGAAAGAGTGTTAGGAATGATGACATAACTAAATTAGACAGGGAGTTTAAAACTAAACGCGGTAAGGGAAGGACTCAGAACACGACTAACTTAAATGTATATTACGCGAACAGTAGAAGTATGAGAAACAAAATGGATGATATTAGGGCCTTGGTATGTACAGAAGAAATCGATATAATTGCATTCACTGAAACATGGATCAACCTAGACACACGTGAATTACCAGTCGAATACCAAATTGCGGGTTACAAACTGTTCCATACCGATAGGCAGACCAGGAAAGGAGGCGGAGTAGCAATCTATGTTAGGGATAATCTGAAGTGTGAAATAAATAAGGAAATAAAAACTGAGAGGAATACAGAAACAATTTGGATAGAATTAAGCGACGGTCGGGAAAAATTAATCACAGGAGTAATATATAGACCCCCCAATCTTGACAGAGTCAATGAGCGACTTATCTGGGATGAAATGCGCAGGGCTTCCATACACAACAAAGTCTGTATAGTAGGCGACTTTAACCTTGGCCAAATAGATTGGACCGACCTTACGGGAAACTCAGAATCAGAGGATTTTCTCGAGACGATCCAGGACTGTTTCCTAAGTCAACATATAACCGAACCCACACGGGGTAATAATATATTGGATTTAGTTTTGTCAAACAGAGAAAACCACATTAGCAATGTCGAGGTAGGGAACGAACTTGCAAACAGCGATCACAAAGAAATTCGATTCCAGTTAGATTTTCAGGGCAGACGTAAGGAAAATTCCACTAAAGTACCAGATTTCAGAAGGGCAAACTTTGACAGTTTAAAGAGGCAGCTAAGAGAGGGGGTGTCGCGCTTGGCCGTGAACCTGACAGATGACACCGACCTGATAACGAGATCTGAGATTGCCGAGTTCCACGACAATTTAAATAGTGAGTTACTTAATGCACAAAGGCAGAACATACCATACAAAAAACTCAGATCAAACAACAATGACCCTAAATGGATAAATAATTATTTAAAGAACATCATTGGCCAAAGGAAGGCTATAGGTAGAAGGATAAATCGTGGCGAAATTCACCTCCGGGACTATTATAGGGTATTGGCGAGTAGGGTTAAAACCGAGATAAGGAAAGCAAAGAGGAATAATGAGGTAAGGATAGCAAGGGAGGCAAAGACAAACCCCAAAGGATTCTACCAAATGTACCAAACTAAAACACGAGAAAAGATTGGACCAATACGGTCAGACTCCGGCGAGCTCACTGATAACGACGGAGAAATGAGCAATAATTTGAATAAATATTTTTCAACAGTTTTCACCAGCGAAAATTTAAACATGATACCCGAGGCACCGACTCTATTCAGAGATAGTGAAGAAAACAAATTAAGTGAGATAGTAGTGACTAGTAACGATGTTAGTAAGCAAATAGACAAACTAAAGCCTAATAAGTCACCTGGTCCCGATGAGATATTTGCCAGAGTATTAAAGGAATGTAAGGAAGAGCTTAGTATGCCCTTAGCAAAGTTGTTTAACATGTCCTTAAAAACAGGTGTAGTACCAGAATCCTGGAGGATAGCGAATGTAATACCGATCTTCAAGAAGGGGGATAGATCACTATCCTCTAACTACCGCCCAATCAGTCTAACATCAATAGTAGGCAAATTACTGGAAGCAATCATTTCAAACTCTATTCGAAATCACCTGGAGAAGCACAGATTGATCAATGATTCCCAGCATGGCTTCACAAGCGGACGTTCTTGCCTAACTAATCTATTAACATTCTTTTCATCAGTTTTCGAATCAGTGGACGAGGGGCACAATTATGATGTGGTATATCTCGACTTTAGCAAAGCCTTCGACAGAGTACCCCACGAAAGACTAATTAGAAAGGTAGAAGCTCATGGCATCAAAGGTGACATCCTTAAATGGATTAGGGCGTGGTTACAGGACAGGAAACAGCGAGTGAGCATTAACTGCACTAAGTCCCATTGGAGCAACGTCACAAGTGGAGTTCCCCAAGGCTCAGTACTTGGACCATTATTGTTTATTATATACATAAACGACATAGATATCGGCATAGACAGCAACATAAGTAAATTTGCTGATGATACTAAAATAGGACGTGTTATCAAATCTGACGAGGACTCGGCAAAACTACAGGAGGATCTAAACAAATTTTTCGAATGGTCTGAAAAATGGCAGATGAAATTCAACATTGACAAATGTAAAGTACTCAGTATAGGGAATGTAAACAGGGAAACCAGATACCAGATGAACAACGATGCCATAGAGAAATCCGACTGCGAGAGAGATTTAGGAGTAATGATAAGTAGGAACCTTAAGCCAAGTAAACAATGTGTTTTTGCTCGTAACAAGGCTAATAAAGTACTTGGGTTCATACAAAGGAGTGTTAGTTACAAGACTAGCGAGGTCATCCTAAAACTGTATCTTGCTCTTGTGAGACCACACCTGGATTACGCAGTCCAGTTCTGGTCACCGTATTACAGAATGGATATAGAATCCTTGGAAAGAATCCAGAGGAGAATGACAAGACTAATCCCGGGTATCAGGAACCTTGAGTATAGAGACAGGTTAAAGCATCTTAATTTGCACTCCCTTGAGAGACGTAGAGCGAGGGGCGACCTGATAGAGGTGTATAAATGGAAGGCAGGGCTAAACAAAGGGGACATTACAAAGGTACTCAAATTATCCAACCAGGAGCGAACTCGTAACAATGGTTTTAAATTGGACAAATTTAGATTTAGGCGTGAAATAGGTAAACACTGGTTTGGAAACAGAGTAGTGGATGAATGGAACAAGTTACCAAATATCATCATTAACTCGAATACGCTGAATTGCTTCAAACATAGGTTGGATGCTCATATGAGCAATAGGGGTTGGGTGTAAACGGGACTGCCCAGTATGGGCCAATAGGCCCGCTGCAGTTTCCTCCATTCTTATGTTCTTATGTTCTTATGTTCTTACACACAACCAAAGAATTTAATTAATACTTTAATGAACCGGGCTGTAGGAACCTCAGTGACTTTCAAATTAGTTTTTTTTTTACCAAAGTCACATATATTAATAATATATAATTTACTCCCCAACTGAGAATTAATTATTTAAATGTAGTTTCGCTGTTAATAGGCAACGTGTCACTTCACAAAGTTTAAATACACGTCATTACATATGCTCCTGTAATATTAATGGCGCTGATAAAGATATTGTGTGTTTTAATGGGTGACATAAACCATTATATAGAGAACTGTGCCTGTTTATAGACTCGGACACCTCTCGTTATTTACTTCAATAACCGTTAATTGTCATATACTGTGTGTGGTAATTAATGTTAAGCTGATGCTAGTGAGTAATATATCTGCTCATTACAAGGGATTTTTGTTGTGTGTGTGTGTGTGTGTGTGTGTGTGTGGTAATAGAGGTAAATATGTCCATTGTTTCCTATATATGACAACACTAACCCTACTCCACCGTCCATATAGTTACCGTCATCAGCTTATTCCTTTACTCGCGGTGCGTACTGGTGACCACTGTCCACCTGGCCCCTCTAAATTCCCTTTACAGAAACAACAATTTGATGACATGATGGCTGGACGGGTCGTCAGTAACCAGCGGTGATTGTTAGCTAGTTAACGAGGTCATTCACTTGGCAAAATGTCCATTTGTGGTTAACAGTATTGGAGATAGTGATTGGATCCTGGCTCTTGGTGAAGTCATACCTCGGGGTGAGCACGTGAATGTGTTACTGGCCACCCAAAGCCGCTCACCTGCAGGTATTGGCCACCCAGCGCCACCCACGTGCAGGTATTGGCCACCCAGCGCCACTCAGCTGCAGGTATTGGCCACTCAGATACAGATATTAGCCACCCAGAGCCGCTCACCTGCTGATATTGGCCACCCAGCGCCACTCAGCTGCAGGTATTGGCCACCCAGCGCCACTCAGCTGCAGGTATTGGCCACTCAGATGCAGATACTAGCCACCCAGAGCCGATCACCTGCTGATATTGGCCACCCAGCGCCACTCAGCTGCAGGTATTGGCCACCCAGCGCCACCCATCTGCTGGTACAGTTTATAGGCTACTGCTTTGTAAAGGCTGGACAAGACCATAAAGGCCGCCAGAGTTACAGTAAACCTTGACTCATCTTAAGGCTGCTGACGTCTATGTATGTACAGTAAGTTCCTCCCCGTCCCAGCCTGGGTGTTACTATGGATTAACCATGTTTTCCAGGTGATGTTTCCACTGATGATAACGGTACATACAAACATTATCTCGTACCCGAGTTTGTAAATATATTCCACGTTACACAAAGCAGAATAAACATACAGTACTTCTCAATAGCGTCAGTCTTACTATATAAAACTGCACAACTAATACGAACAATGTATTCATGGTGGGATGAGGAATGCTGTTTACTTCACATAAATTATAATACTTACTGGAGGTTAATACTGCGCCTCCTACATTTTTGTTCCATTCTCCTATTTTGAATTTTTATGACAAGTATTATTTGATGACAGTGGAGGCTGGTGTATATGTGCCCGGCGGCCACCACACAGCCTCAGCCTATCACCACACTTCAATAGTGAAATATTTCACCTTGTTTACCTGAGGTGAACATTACTGTAAGCTACATCAAACAACACGTCCCTTTAACCGGCGATCACTGAGGGATGCCTTTAGTGTACCTTGTGTATTGCTAAATGTTTACTTTCTGGTTCATGAATAATCCAGCTTGTGATCTTATAAAAAACAGGTAAACAACAACAGCTAGACAGCACGGGAGAAATTTACCAACGAAATATTTGATGCACACAAGCCTAGTCATTCCTTTATTTCTCTATTCGCTATACAATACTCCTAGTCATCCCTCTGTGGCTTTAACATACCTCAAGCTCCCATATTATGACTCTTAGGGTGCGTTAACTTCTCCACCAGTCGACGAAGTTTCATGTTGTTCTCCCCCAGTCGGAGAGTAACCGACCTGATGTGAGTCTTATCAAAACACAATCCATACTTTATACTCATGTGTAGAAATTCTTATCTTAGGGTAATATTAAATAATACCTTAAGATAAGTTTTATAATCCAGATTTTAATTATTCTTATTAAATTTGCGTTGTTATTGTTCCTGGTGTGTAGTTAACGTGATAGTCTTATTTATATTATTACCATCAGTCTTAGGAATTGTGTTTGCCATGCTATTTTGGGAGGGATGTTATTACTCTGCATTTGTTCACTGCATTACACACACACACACCTGCATATTTACTTAAGCACATATAATCTCTCTCTCTCTCTCTCTCTCTCTCTCTCTCTCTCTCTCTCTCTCTCTGTGAACCCAGGCACTTTACTCTTGACAATTGACCTCAATTTACCCTTCAGCCACAGATATACTGTATATGAAACCCCTCCCCCTGCTCCCTCCCCCTCCCCCTTCCCATCGTCCCCTCCCAGAGTTGAAACCTGGGTTAAATTGTCCTTTGTAAATGCTTCTATTCAGCCACATTGAGTCAGGTGATGAGGATGTACTCATTAGTAATCCTATGAGACTATGAGTTGGTCCAGTCATCAGTACTCAACAGTGCCTTCATACGGTACATCGCTTCCTTCATTCATACATACATACATACATACATACATACATACATACATACACGTTGCAACAGAGCTACCCGTCGTATAAAACGTGTTCCCATTAATCTTATGTCACAATAGATTTAAACTTTATATTTTCAGGACTACGCGACAAAACATTACTGCAGTGGTAAGTGAAGTCAACCTTTTGAGGACGATGGTTTAAACCACAACTCATGAGCACTTACACTGGTCGTGAACACCCGTAATACTTGTTAATGAACAAAAAGCTCTCAGTTCCATTTATTCATGAACACTTTTTAAACTCACTTATCCCAAACCGAAGTTTGAACCTTGACCATATGAACACAGACCAGCAGTCGAAGGAAACACACAGTCAGAAGAGTGAATGACGGCAGCCACAGACAGACAGAAGAATCTGTCAGTAGTGAGTGAGGTGCCTTGTCACACCCAGAGAACCTGGCCGCTGCCTGGAGCTGATAGAAGCCTTGTGATCACTAATGGGTCCCCGTCACCTCGTAAAAGCTTTCGTTATACTGAAATTATAAAAAATAAAAATAAATTGCAACCTAACGTACAGTTGTTCATTATCTAAAAAAAAAAAAATTCTTAACATGGCATAAAGATAATGATTTTTAAGTCATGTGGCTGACTTATACCCTGGAGAGCCACCAGGTGCACGTGTAATACAGGTTTAAAATAATGCAGTGGGGCACAGTGCGAGAGCCAGGCGGAGAAGACGATGAACAAACAGCACGGACCAGTCTGCCTGTCTCTGACGCCGCATGCCATAAAGCTAATCTAACATAATAAAGTGTGGTTCAACCTGATGTGGGTAATGGTGGTAGAATAGAGTTGGAATTGTTGTGCTAATGTCAGTCGTCAGAAACCTCTCTTTATCGCATTACCCAAGGACTGAAATAAAGGCAGTTTTACAGACAATGCCTAGAATTGTGACGTCAGGTAGTCAGCCTTGGTCCTGGCGACTAGTTCTTGTTTCCTTCTACGTCACACGTCACAGATTGTCCCTGATACTCACCTGACAGTCATCATGTTGACGTGTGAGCCGACCTGACACAAGACGTCAACTTTCATAACTCCCAACACTTCTCAGTCATTGTCTCCCCAAAATATGATGTTCCTCTCATTATTTCCTTAACCTTCTTTCCTTTTCTCCCCGAACCTCCTTTCGTCTCCCCAACTTTTCTTCTGTTAATAAAACTTCTCTTCTGTCTAACTTTCTGTCTACCCCCCCCCCTCTCCTTAACCGCCCCCGCCCATTTATCAATCAAACTATCTATTTATTCTTGTTTCCCCAACCTAACCTAACCATCTCTGTGGCTCGCAGATCTTTTCTTATTCTCCTCTGTTATCTCCCATCTCTATCTCTTTTCTCTACTCCTAATCTTCCAAGCTTTACTTTATTACTCCATTATTTTCCCAGCCGTGTGTCTGTCACAGCTGCTGTTCCTCTTAACTGCCGGCTCTCCGTCCAGTACCATTATCAGTGGGTGAGTCTCCTCCAGGGTCCTTCATCTCTATTGTTATCCTTAAATGAATCCCCATGAATATTCTCTTGGGGTATCGGTCACCCACACCTATGCTGTTTCCCTGCCGTGTGAGAGTTCTGCATCCTGCGTGTTTTCTCTTTTGTCCTGTTGTCCTCACGTGTTTTCTCTTTTGTCCTGTTGTCCTCACGTGTTTTCTCTTTTGTCCTGTTGTCCTCACGTTTGCGTACATCAGCCTGAGTGAAGTGTCTCATCTTTTCACTTGTCGTCGCGTCTACGAATACATCAAGGTAACGCGAGGAACGGGAGAGCGTCTCATCGTTTACCAGGTGTATGGGAACCCAGCAGCCTAATGTAAGATATTAGAATACCAAGCGTCTCATATAACCCTTCTTCCTCAGGTATAATGCAGCAAGACAACTCCGAGCAGGTGATCCTCGACCCCAAGTTGATCGCCAAGCACTACCTAAAGACGTGGTTCTTCCTCGACCTCATCTCCTCGGTGCCCCTCGACTACATCTTTCTCATATTCAACCAGGTAAAGAGGGTCCATGGCGGCGGCCTCCTCCCTTCTACACTCCATGTTGGTAGTCAGTGTTACGGTGTCGTGGTATTTTATATAGTGTTACCTCGGTGGTCCCGTGTGTACGTATCTCACTGATTATCTTCATTGTCACTCTCCTCTCAGACAACAGTTGTGCATGGGAGACGTTCATTATATTTTTTGGTAATTGTAGATATAAGTGTTATTGTTCACTTGGTTGGGTCACATTATTACAACTGGTCTGGTGTTGTGGTGTGAATGAAGCAGCGCCGCGTCTCAATGTCTTGATCAAACACTTGGTGGCATTAACGTAACCAAGTAATTTACGGACTCCATAAATTAATAAAATTATATAATCTATAAAAGGGGATAATTATTAAGCTGTCGTTTTTTTTTTGTTAAATCCGAAACAAAGAAATGAGATCTAAATTAAAGTATTAATAAGACTCGCTACTTAGATTATTTCCGCCGTGTGTGGATGTTGCCAGATGGGTGTTTCTTTCAGCATTAAATAGCAAAGTTTAACAGCCATGCGTAATGTTGTGACAGTTTTAAAGACATTCAACGGTTATAAAATTAATGTTTGTCAGTCATATTATAATTTGAAATACCGAAAAAAATATCTATCAATAGAGATGAAGCACTGACTGATTGAGTAAATCTTTTCTTATGAAACTATCATTAAATGTAAACAGTAATTCACAAATATCTTCATACGCCTAAACAGACATAAATTCCTCTTTGATAACATTTCTGTACGCCAATAGTATCTTTGTTTGGTGATAATGACAGAATCTATCCCGTTTTGATACATTTCTCTTCATAACCTAAAAATAATTTTGTTATCAGATGTACTACAACAAACAAATCAGACAGATATACAATTTATTGCTCACTTCCTGTGGTCCAGATTAAAAAATAATAATTGACAACGATTTACGGTATTAAATTCATACATGTTCTAATTAACTGTAATTTACTGCCATAAAAACTGTAAAAGAGATATTATTCACGCTGGTCTCATCGTTCACGTCCTGTGGTCTGGATACCTAAAAGAAAAAAAGTAGAGGTGATCAAGGCAAGACGCCACAAGGGCCTCAGACGCTGATTAATGGAACACGGCGATGACTTGATTGAACCTCCCGGCTATATATCTCTCAGTGTCTCCCAGATCCTTCTGTGGCCTTGTGTATATAGAGGGTGATGGTGCTTATAGATCCTTCTCGTTACTCACCTCAGTCTCTCGTGTGTGTGTTTAAGAGTACATCATCGTCTGTTGTTTGGACTTCTCTCCAACTTATCTTCAAGGTTTTCTAACTTTTACTTGAAGCTTATCTAAAACTTTCTTCGTTGCCCTGACCTCTTTCAGTGCTTACTACGTTGTCTTAGCTTCTTTCAGGAGCTTCCTACATTATCCTAGCTTCTTTCAGAGGCTTCCTACATTATCCTAGCTTCTTTCAGAGGCTTCCTACATTATCCTAGCTTCTTTCAGAGGCTTCCTACATTATCCTAGCTTCTTTCAGAGGCTTCCTACATTATCCTACCTTCTTTCAGAGGCTTCCTACATTATCCTAGCTTCTTTTAGGGGCTTCCTACATTATCCTACCTTCTTTCAGAGGCTTCCTTCGTTATCCTAGCTTCTTTCAGGAGCTTCCTACATTATCCTACCTTCTTTCAGAGGCTTCCTTCGTTATCCTAGCTTCTTTCAGGGGCTTCCTACGTTATCCTACCTTCTTTCAGGGGCTTCCTTCGTTATCCTAGCTTCTTTCAGGGGCTTCCTACATTCTCCTAGTGCCTGATAGTGACCTGGTATACATTTTGTTAGTCTCATTCAGTACTTAAGACTTGGTACTGTTTATAGTCACTGGCGTTTCTCTTTCTGTTAACTCAAGTGCATCCAATACCTCAGATACCTTTGAAGATGTCGTAGTTCCTTTGGGGATATTGTAGTTACCTTTGAGGATATTGTAGTTAATTTTGAAGAGATTGATGTTACTTTTGAGGATAGTGAAGTTGCTTTATTCAGGAACAGATTATGTACCTGTAGTTCCCCTAGGCGTGTCATGTCTCCCTCACTATTTCTCTTACCTCGGTCTCCTTAATTATCTCTCGGTCTCCTCAATTATCTCTCGGTCTCCTCAATTATCTCTCGATCTCCTCAATTATCTCTCGGTCTCCTCAATTATCTCTCGGTCTCCTCAATTATCTCTTGGTCTCCTCAATTATCTCTCGGTCTCCTCAATTATCTCTCTCTCGGTCTCCTCAATTATCTCTCGGTCTTCTCAATTATCTCTCGGTCTCCTCAATTATCTCTTGGTCTCCTCAATTATCTCTCGGTCTCCTCAATTATCTCTCGGTCTCCTCAATTATCTCTCGGTCTTCTCAATTATCTCTCGGTCTCTTTAATTATCTCTCGGTCTCCTCAATTATCTCTCGGTCTCTTCAATTATCTCTCGGTCTCCTCAATTATCTCTCGGTCTTCTCAATTATCTCTCGGTCTCTTTAATTATCTCTCGGTCTCTTTAATTATCCCTAGGTCTCCTTAATTATCTCTCTGGCTCTTTAATTATCTCTCGGTCTTTTTAGTTATCTCTCGGTCTCCTCAATTATCTCTCGGTCTCTTCAATTATCTCTCGGTCTCTTTAATTATCTCTCGGTCTCCTCAATTATTTCTCGGTCTCTTTAATTAGTTCTCTTGGTTGTCTCCTAATGTTCTCTTGGTATCCTAGTATCTTAAGGGTGTCGTTCGAATCCCTTAACTTCTCTTGTCTTCCGCCACTTAAGGTCACTCAAGTCACTTACTAAGTGTCACTTGAGTATTTAGTGGCGTGTAAGTACCTGGGAGTCACTTAATATCCAATGACTTACTTGGTGTCAACAGTCACTTAACTTCACTAAATATATAAGAAAAATCATTGAAGTTAACTTGATTATTTTGTTTTGTTTTGTTAAGTGTCTGGGCCACTTTGGGTTTGAACAAAGAGTGCTAAACATCCTTGGCTATCCGTTGGTCTCGTATCTCTACAAAATGCGTCTTACCATGTAAATTTAGTCTGTTATGCGTTATTGAACTCTTGCAATAGTAGTTGTTAAGATAATTTGTGAATTAATCATAAAATGTGATTCTTGATATCTAAATTATGGTCGACTTGTTATCTATGTTATCATCATCTGTTTTAATGATTATTATCGAGATTAAATGAGTAGTCATGCTTGTTGCGTCTTATTTATTTTTATTTTTTTTTTAAGTTCATGTGATTATAATCCTACGAAGTTAGGTTGATGTCCTTGATATGTCAAATCCTTTGTACTAACACCACCACCCCTGTACTAACACCACCACCCCTGTACTAACACCACCACCCCTGTACTAACACCACCACCCCTGTACTAACACCACCACCCCTGTACTAACACCACCACCCCTGTACTAACACCACCACCCCCTGTACTAACACCACCACCCCTGTACTAACACCACCACCCCTGTACTAACACCACCACCCCTGTACTAACACCACCACCCCTGTACTAACACCACCACCCCTGTACTAACACCACCACCCCTGTACTAACACCACCACCACCCCTGTACTAACACCACCACCCCTGTACTAACACCACCACCCCTGTACTAACACCACCACCCCTGTACTAACACCACCACCACCCCTGTACTAACACCACCACCCCTGTACTAACACCACCACCCCTGTACTAACACCACCACCCCTGTACTAACACCACCACCCCTGTACTAACACCACCACCCCTGTACTAACACCACCACCCCTGTACTAACACCACCACCCCTGTACTAACACCACCACCACCTGTACTAACACCACCACCCCTGTACTAACACCACCACCCCCTGTACTAACACCACCACCCCTGTACTAACACCACCACCCCTGTACTAACACCACCACCACCCCTGTACTAACACCACCACCCCTGTACTAACACCACCACCCCTGTACTAACACCACCACCACCCCTGTACTAACACCACCACCCCTGTACTAACACCACCACCACCCCTGTACTAACACCACCACCACCCTGTACTAACACCACCACCCCTGTACTAACACCACCACCCCTGTACTAACACCACCACCCCTGTACTAACACCACCACCCCTGTACTAACACCACCACCACCTGTACTAACACCACCACCCCTGTACTAACACCACCACCCCCTGTACTAACACCACCACCCCTGTACTAACACCACCACCCCTGTACTAACACCACCACCCCTGTACTAACACCACCACCACCCCTGTACTAACACCACCACCCCTGTACTAACACCACCACCACCCCTGTACTAACACCACCACCACCCCTGTACTAACACCACCACCCCTGTACTAACACCACCACCCCTGTACTAACACCACCACCCCCTGTACTAACACCACCACCCCTGTACTAACACCACCACCCCTGTACTAACACCACCACCCCTGTACTAACACCACCACCCCTGTACTAACACCACCACCCCTGTACTAACACCACCACCCCTGTACTAACACCACCACCACCCCTGTACTAACACCACCACCCCTGTACTAACACCACCACCCCTGTACTAACACCACCACCCCTGTACTAACACCACCACCACCCCTGTACTAACACCACCACCCCTGTACTAACACCACCACCCCTTCTACTAACACCACCACCACCCCTGTACTAACACCACCACCACCCCTGTACTAACACCACCACCCCTGTACTAACACCACCACCCCTGTATTAACACTACCACCCCTGTACTAACACCACCACCACCCCTGTACTAACACCACCACCCCTGTACTAACACCACCACCCCTGTACTAACACTACCACCCCTGTACTAACACCACCACCCCTGTACTAACACCACCACTCCTGTACTAACACCACCACCCCTGTACTAACACCACCACCCCTGTACTAACACCACCACCCCTGTACTAACACCACCACCCCTGTACTAACACCACCACCCCTGTACTAACACCACCACCCCTGTACTAACACCACCACCACCCCTGTACTAACACCACCACCCCTGTACTAACACCACCACCACCCCTGTACTAACACCACCACCCCTGTACTAACACCACCACCACCCCTGTACTAACACCACCACCCCTGTACTAACACCACCACCCCTGTACTAACACCACCACCACCCCTGTACTAACACCACCACCCCTGTACTAACACCACCACCACCCCTGTACTAACACCACCACCACCCCTGTACTAACACCACCACCCCTGTACTAACACCACCACCCCTGTACTAACACCACCACCCCTGTACTAACACCACCACCCCTGTACTAACACCACCACCCCTGTACTAACACCACCACCCCTATTAAAGCTTCTCTCCGTGGTACAGCTTACTCATCGTTGCCTCGGCTTAAAAATGTTGTAGCTTCCTCGTAGTATTTGGTCGACACGTGTTAAGTTAACCTCTCTCTCTCACACAGTAAAATGGTGTGAAAATAAACTACAGTATATAGATTGTATTTGTTCAGTAATGTGCTAACACTCTTCTGTGCTTTACGCTTGAAGATATTGTAATGTTTTCCTGTATTGTGGAGTTTCAACACTTTAGGATTGTGGCAACGTATCTTAGTTTTGTATCCCACCTAGACGATTCTGAAAACTCATAAATCTCACAGAAGAAACCGATTGAATATGTTTGTACGAGGGACGACGATAGTACTATTCGTTATCTTGCGAAGTTATAACTCTGTCGACATTTTACATCAGTGCGTGACCTCTAAGTCTGTCGCGTGATAGAGATTTTATTCGTAATATTGGTACAAACTTCTGGTAAATGTCAATTATTAATCTCATCGGAGTGTGATTATGATTTTCTCTTCTTCGAGTTAGTTCGCCATACTGTGTTAGTCCCAGACCAAACTTGATTCGGTAAGTTGGTAGCCTCGCCCCCGGCACAGCATGAGGGCAAGAGGTGCAGCCGAGGAGGGAGGTGCATCGTCGTCTGGTCCAACTTTTCTCATAGGCTTGTACAATATATTTACCTCGTAACTTATGGTATAAGAACGTATACTACTGTCTCACGTAATCCACAGCACAAAAATACGGTATCAAAATTGGCACCAAAAATTGCATTGTGCCTCCAGACCTAGATGCGTTTTATTGTATCCTCGGTAAGATGAAAATTAATGTGTGAATCTTTGAGAAGCTGGAGGTTGGGCTGCAGTTATTGCTGTGTATCTTAACTACTGTATTTTGCTTTGTATAGTGTACATGTAGGATTGTTTCTTTAGCTCTATATACTTGACAACGCAGATTCTGGATAATGACTGTCTCTAATACCTTAGTATTTATTTCAAAATCTTTTACTCTTTAGACCAAAATTTTTCTAACATCCTTCACCTGGCACTCTCCTCTGTGTTGTGGTGCGAGAGAGTAGCAGCGCCCACCTCACCTCCACGTGTTCCTAATGTAATGTTTTCTTCCGTTTCTCTCTGCAGTATCGCGACAAAGAGGTATAAACCCGGCCAGCCTTATGTTAGAGGGGAGACTTCTTAGTTGTTGTTTGATTTGTCGTAGTTAACCTTGAGAAGCATGCCGCTACCAGTGCTCCTAGGATAGCTCTCTTAACTCTATTTTTTTTTAATAGTTACTAAGTGTTGGGCAGCCAAGCATGAGAGGAGTGAAGTTACTCCTTAAAACTAACACAGCTGAAAGATTTACTCCACCAAACATACAAATTTTGCTATCATATTTTCATCATATTGATATTTTTTTCTTACACTACTGGAGATCTAAACAGAACATTGCAACTGTATTTATGTGAAAGTAAAATAATACACGGTTAATCATTCTTGTAGTTATCTGCCAGTAGGGTAGACCAAGCTGTGCAGGGTGCTCCTTCTGTTAGGTCACGTGGTGTCCTGTGGCGATATTAACACATACAAAAGCCCCGAATCCTGTGATTGTTACGAAGATTTAAGGTAAACTTATTGAAGCAGGTCTTATGCCCACCCAGTTCAGAAATTCAAAGTTGGAAAGATACTGTTTCTGGCGCACGTGTGTGTGTGTGTGTGTGTGTGTGTGTGTGTGTGTGTGTGTGTGTGTGTGTGTGTGTGTGTGTGTCTATCTGTCTGTCTGTCTGACTATCTGTGTGTGTGTGTGTGTGTGTGTGTGTTAACATTAGAAGCCAACTCTGATCCCACCACAGGCATGATCCTTAAACTCGGGCTTGATTCCAGTTTGCTGCCACAGATCTCATGGCCATAGTCTGGGTCATGAAGGACTGACTACATGTATTTAAACACTACAAGAAGTAACACGATAAGATTTGCTGTTGAAAAAATAATAATAAATAACATTTAGTTAATAGATAATTTCTTATGTATATATAAATCAGGACTGCTGCAGCAACACTGATAACACAACCTGAGCTCACTCTCAGTACGAAAACAAGACACACGCACTCTCCAGTCAGTACATGAGACACACACTCTCTCTCTCTAACCAGTACATTAAACACACTTTTTACAACGAGCACATATTGAACGGCAGCTGCCTCAGCGATCCTGCATGGTGTGACACGTGTTGTGAGAGTTTGGTGGGATCTTGGTGTACTCCCAGGGACCCTGTGTCCAGCATGGGAGGACCAACTATGTGTCCCGCGACAGACAAAACTGCTATTTCTGAACGTCTGCAACACCAGAAGCTCTTGCATGGCACTGTATACTACTGGTGGTCGATGCAGGATGATGTGCAACTTGACCTACCTTGACAGTCACAATGATCTTCACCTTAGTAGTGTACCGCACCTTATTCTTCCGGGTTCATTAAAAGCTTTCCTTTACAGTTATTCCTTAGCATTTTCTTTGGCTTACATGACAAGGCGTTTCAAAGACTAGTAATATATCACTCCTGTTGAGTGACATTATCATTATGAGTTTAGTTTAGTTTTTTATTATACCATATGTTACTAGTCCCCCAACAGGTATATGTAGGACCTATTATTATTATTATTATTATTATTATTATTATTATTATTATTATTTTTATTATTATTATTAGTATTATTAATATTATTATTATTATTATTATCATTATTATTAGTAGTAGTAGTAGTAGTATTAGTATCATTATTATTATTATTATTATTATTATTATTATTATTATTATCATTATTATTATTATTATTATTATTATTATTTCTATATTATTATTATTATTATTATATTATTATTATTATTATTATTATTATTATTATTATTATTATATTTTTTTCTATATTATTATTATTATTATTATTATTATTATTATTATTATTATTATTATTATTATTGTTGTTATTATTATTATTATTTCTATATTGTTATTATTATTATTATTATTATTATTATTATTATTATTATGATTATTCAAACTTGGTAAACATCACTCATCAAAAAAGATATATATATATATATATATATATATATATATATATATATATATATATATATATATATATATATATATATATATACAGTATATCAGGGTTCTCAACCAGGGGGGAAAAACTGGTTCGGGAGCAAGAGATATGTTCGATGAGAAATCAATCACAGAATTTTGGCCCTTGATGTGCGATTCCTACCCAAAAGTGGCAGAAAGGGCTATCCGTGCATTGCTTCCGTTTGTGTCGATATATCTTTGTGAGCCAGGCTTTTCAAATCTGTTGCAAATTAAAACGAAGTAACGTAGTAGATTAGAGGTAGAAAATGACCTGCGTTGTGCCCTTTCAAGCACTCCTCCGCGTATCCCAGAATTGGCGAAGAAAAAACAATCACAGGTTTCTCATTGACTGTAATCTTCATCTGAATAAAATTAATTACAAATTTACAATATCCTGGTATTCTATTGAACTTTTTGTTTATTGCATTATGCTTCAGTTTGGTCTGTTAATTAATTCATTATAAATATAAAAAAATCTATTTTACTTTTGTTCAAGTTTTATAAATCCATCAACATTTTCAATTGGCATTTAATTTGTAAAACTCCACTTTAAAAATAATCCATGTAAAATTGTAAATGTCTAAGTACTAATTTGGAAAAAAGAAAGGATTTTCAGTATTATATGCATATTATTTGGAGTGCACTTTTTGAGGCAGACAATCTTGGAAAGGAGGGGGAATGACATTCTGACATATGGTGAAAGGGGTGCATGGGGCAAACAAGGTTGAGAACCACTGATATATATATATATATATATATATATATATATATATATATATATATATATATTATCTGTGCGCATGAATTTATAATGTATATAAACATATAGGAGACACCTTGGGATCATAAGGTGTTGTGTGACGGTGTAAAATTTGGCTGCCACCGGCCGCCAGGCGCCTCCCCATCCTTCACCCACCCTGGGTATGACCCCACATAAACCACCTGAGCTGCACGACACACGCCTGAGCGTGAATGATCACTCTCTCCAGAGCGTTAAAATTCCATTCCCTCCCAACGTAAGTTTGTCATTGTAACACTTCCCTTACGCTCGTCTCCCCCGTCCCTACCCCCCCCCCCCCTCCCTATCAGAAAAATATCGTTAAACCCACGACCGGTGGGGGCTAATTGGCCAGCTGGTCAGTGGGTGTTTATGGCTGACGTGAGGCTACACTCCTGCCGCCCATCAGCAGGTGAGTAAGACGTTGTTTGTGCACGAGGCAAGACCTGCATCATTGGCATGTGCTTGTCTCTCGTTAATTCAGGTTGTTGTTATGAAGCAATTATATTTCAGGTTAATTGGCAGGTACTGAGGTAAACACCCACCTACGCTCAGTGACAGGGTGAGTAGCCAGCAACGAGGAGGAACTGTCTCGTGTTGTGGGGGAGACATAAGTTCCTCCTGTTATATGACCAAGCGTGGGAGAGTGGCCACCACCCCTCCCTTACACCTACCACTTGAGTCATCTCGTAAACATTTGTCTTTATCTTTTAAAATTTTCACTCATATATTTGTCTGCCAAGAAAATAGTTAAAATTATGTACACATGACATGATTTTCAACAACTTTGTTTTTTCTTAAAGTTAGAGAAATCACTGAATTTCTGTTATGTGTTGAGCTCATTATGACGTACAGTACTTTATAAATTCTTGAATAATATAAACATAAAAGAAAGTTTTAATCTTTCTATCATTTACTCTTAAATCAATAATGCGTTATTTCGCAGATAATTTATTAATCTCGTTCGTGTATTTGTCTCCTCTCCGGCAGGATTTTAGTGAAAGTTTCCAGATCCTACATGCGGGTCGGGCGCTACGGATCCTACGGCTCGCAAAACTACTCTCCTTGGTTCGCCTCCTCCGCCTCTCCCGGCTCGTCCGATACGTGTCGCAATGGGAGGAGGTCTATGTAAGCAGCGTCAGTGTTACCCCTCTTTATTCTTTCTCTCGCCCTCACTCAATCTCACACACAATTACACTGAGCTTCACAGATATGCTATTATGTATGCTAGAACATAGCCTCATGCCTAGATAACCCACGCCTGTGTACAAGATAGAGCAAATACATACATAATACAAGCCCTCCAATAAGAGCATGCGCGCTAAGGCTGGCCAGTCGTAAGCCTTGTTGCGCCAGAGAACACACCGTGTTTAGTTGCAGTTCTACGCATACCACAGTTGTGCTCATGCTGCAAGCGACCTACCCATATTGTCACACCACTTACCCTGCCCCGTTGTTACCCTCGATGCAGAAGTCGTCTACAGAAAGTGACGTGGCGAGGCACTGACCTCAAGGCACCAAGGATACTTGCTCCCCGCTATACCCTCACAGGACTTGTGGACCATGCTAGTGTAGTCAGTATTCGAGTAAACAGAACGTTAGGTTCTTGAAGCTTCTTATTTATGAGTTCGACTGCAAGACAGTTTTCTTTGCCGTCACTTACAAATTAACCTGCTGCTCAGGTTAATTATAACTCACGGCCATAGCATCTCAGACAAGTTATGAGATTTATCTGTACGATTTGGCGTCAACAGTTGGAAGTGTGTTGCTATACTGCAGACGGTGATAGAGTCCTTTGTCATAGAGGGATACTGAACTACGTGTCTAATCTCCCGTACTTCCAAAATCTTAGTAATTGAAGGCAAACTTTAATAAAATAAGTTATGAGATAATTAAAATGCTATATCGAACCTATTAAAAGAACTTTAAGTACCTTAAACTTTAATAGACATCAATATGTACCTCTTCTATTGAGAAACTAGATGGGCTGACCGCTGAAGTACTGAATATGCATCAGTACTTCCTTACTAACAGAAGACAGCGCCGAGCAGGCCAGCGGCCTCAGTAGGCTGGGAGGGTCGTTGTGAAAGTAGGTTAATATACTGTTAATATACGTATTACTGAGTCTCACCAACAAAGTTCTTTAAGTGTGTACACTATCTAGATTAGTACATTCACAATAATTAGAAATTATGAGCTCCTCTCTCAGGTGGATCTATTGGACTGTCTTCACGCAGTACAATGTTCTTAAAAAAATATAAGAATAAATATTGTGTTACAGAAGGTACGTTGTTGTCTTGCTGCTATCACCAAATAATTTATCTTAGGTCTTAGGTTATTCACTAATATATGCTTGAGTTATTTTTATATTAGTCTTTATCGCATATATCTAGTTGAATATATGATAGTCTCAATACCATGCAGCATATGGCGTTCTAAACCGCACGTGTAATAGTCACATATACAGTATGATAAACATGATCTAACAATCCTGTATATCATTTACGTGTACAGGAATTATGTAAATATATGCTGGACACGTAAAGTGAGAATTTTGAGTATCTTACGTTGCATATAGATAACTGTATAGTTTATTTCCTCGGACCAGTGCTGGCCGGCTTCTTAGAAATATATATATATATATATATATATATATATATATATATATATATATATATATATATATATATATATATATATATATATATATAATATAAAGAAAGCTTAACTAACCTTGTACTCGAAAATTATTATTTATTTAGTGTTGGGTTTAAATAAACTATTAGGCTTTAGTTGCGCAAAGTCTGACAAGTTATTGAGCTGAGACTAGCCCGGAGGACCCTCCCAGCAGTGAAATCTTGAGCCACACACCTTGCAACTGGTACGAGTGGAGACAACCTCACGCAAGTCAGCAGAGATAGAAATGGGTCAGTGGTAGCCCTGGCGATGGTCACGTCTAGACGCACAATGACCACGAACTGTCAGTGATATCTGGAAGTCTGTCTGAGTTTTCTGTAACCTGTACATATCTACAGTATGATGTTAATTCATGTAATTATTAGTACACTCGTTACTGTTAACAAATGCAAAGGACCTGAGTTCAATTCAAGGACTTGATAAAACTTAGGGCAAGTTCCGTTGCTCCTGTATGCCTCTGTTTACTAGCAGGAACCTTGGGCCTGGATATAAATCAGTTAACGGATCGTGTTCTCTGGTTATGGTGAGTCAGAGCAGCTGGTGAGTTGTTCTCTCGTGCTAACACAAACTCACGTTTCGTGTAACCATGGGTGTGGTACAGTAGTTGTGTGTACAACAACTTTTAAAACTTAAATACCTCTCTAGATGGTCTTAGGTACGGCCATCCTCGATTTCGAGAAACTATGACGCAAAAGGTATAGCATTATGGTAAAGAGGTGTTCCCGGACGAGATTCGAACCCCAGGTTAGTAGAACGCTCATCTCAGACAATATTCATCCCACTAACTGGCAAACGACACAGGCAGCATGCGTCGTCCTCCACTGGTGCTGCCCGACTTCTTTAAGGGTGTACCACAGTATAGATGGCTGTCACTCATGACAACTTTCTTATGGTGGAAATCTTTTAACACAACTTATCAGCTCTAAGTGTGGTCCACTGTGTAATAGTTACTTGTACATAATATGTGCACATTGTGCCCAGTTTGTAACCTCATAAGCTCGATTAGCAAAATTCTGTAAACCCAAATGGTTGCGGTTCACACATAGTGTTTATAAAGTCCCTTGGTGTTTATGTTCACAGATTACAATGAGGAACCAAAGCATGGGTGCATTCTCCATAACTGTAGTCTGCTTTGACTTAAACTTGTCACGAGGAATTACAAAGAACTCATCACGGGCGGCAGTTATGTACAGAAAATGATAGATTTTACACCTAAGCTTTGGTCCCTCAAGGAATTCTGTGAACACGAACATCAGGGGATTTGTAAATACCTTGTAGACTGTAGATGACACTAGTAGGTTGTCCCGCACTATCTCGCCAGGTGAGTGTCAGTGTCAGGTCGCTGGTGGAGTGAGTATCGCCTGGTAGTCGTAATCCTGACCCAGCGATGTACGAGTATGTATCTCTAAAATAACTGAGTAGGTGCTTTTGAAGTAGTGACGGTGGCGACAACAGTGTCATTATGTCCATGATTTAGAAAATGGAATTATCATCAGGTCACTAGTTCTTGCTTCGGGTATAGGCGAAGTAGAAAAACAAATGTAGACATTGCTGTATCATGGACTTCCTCCTCCTTTGACGTATTGTCAGAAGAAAAATTATTGATACTAAAGGCCAAATCGTCAACACAGGCTGGTAAGAGTTCCCTCTCGGTCAATTATCGAGTCAGTCAGTCTTGATTGGCGTTCATGAAGGTGACTGACGCAGCTACAAAGAAAATGTCTGTGCAGTGCCGCGTGGTGTGCTCGTAGTAGAATCCAAGCAAATACCTTAGTGCCTGGCGGTGCCGCTCGTTCGCCCGTCCCTGCTTCCTTAATGCTATATATAATTATATTATATATATAAATATTTTTGTAGTATATAATAATCCTGTTGATGCGGTTTACCCTCAGCATAGTGGGCTTTTGTCAAGTAATAAAAGTAATCATAGTACTTAACACCCAACTTAGAATTATTACTCTTCGTAGATCTATTCCTGTTGCCCGTCGCCCCTCTCTGCCCCCAGCCCCTCCCCGGCGATGTGAAGTCACTACTACTACTACTACTACACACCCTGTTGGTTGTTACCCCCCGCCCCGTCCTCGCTCAGGCCAGCCATCCTCAGACTATACAACCCGGTTACTTAGAGCTACACGCCCTCGGTTCTACACCTTATATGTATATAATGACCCCACGCTGTACTCCCCGATGACTTCAGCTCTACATACCGACCACCTCAGCTATTCACATCCGATAAAATCCAGTCATACACCCGATAAAATCCAGCCATACACCTACTAAAAATTCAGCCATACACCCGATAAAATCCAGCCATACATCCGATAAAACCCAGCCATACACCCGATAAAATCCAGCCATACACCCGATAAAATCCAGCCATACACCCGACGAAACCATGCTTTTATACCCGATAAATCTAGCCATACACCTATTAAATCCAGTTATACACTCGGTGCCATACACAATACTTATGGTAGAGACACCCTTCAGCCAACCGTCTAAAATCTCTCTCTCTCTCTCTCTCTCTCTCTCTCTCTCTCTCTCTCTCTCTCTCTCTCTCTCCTCTCCTTCGGCAGTTTTTTCAACCTTCCTGTCTTTCCTCGGCGCCTCTTGTAGGAGATCACCTTCAGTCAGCATCAACACTCCACACTCATGTCCTCCCTGTCAGACTCTTCTCTCCTCCCTGGCACACAGTATCTAGGTTTTCTCGCCCTTTCCCTGTTTAGCCACCTCCTTCTTTCGTACTTGTTATTCCTCTCTTCCAGCTACTTAATTTGTTTGTAGATCTTCTGAATATATTTGGTCATATTGGACTCCGCGTCGGGCAGTGTCTCTGATCCTGCTGCTGGACCACTGCCTGTCTGGTGCCACGAGTCGACTATGAGCTATATAATGTACCCGTATTTGTAGACATTTTGTAACGTATGTGATTCTTGTTCCACATGAGCTTCTCCTTTAAAGGTATGGATCCTTTTCTATGAATTGAAGAGCGTTGGCTGTAACGTCTTATGCTTTATTCCTGCGATATTTTTCGCTGTCTCTCTCTTGTCTTTATTGCGTCTCCTGCTCTGAGTGTGGGGGAGAGACCGTGGCACTTCACACTGCTGGCTTCTTGCTTCATTCGTTATGACCTTAATCTTGTATTCTTTAACGCTTATGTGAAACAGGACTCATATGTGCTCCTTCTTCTTTTAACTGCCACTGGTTTGCCTTACAATGTGTCGATTCTTGTTAGTTTTGTCTTAAAATTCAGCTCTCGGAGTTCATGAAAGATGACGACTGTTAGCCGTGGGATATTGGCGGGTCGTTCGCTGCATAGAGCTGCAGTCACTTCAACTTGTATTGAGGCTGAGGTTAATTGCCATGACCCGAGCTCTCTAGGATCATGACAGAGAACCTTAGCCATTGTGTTCCCATGAGTCAAGCTCTTTGTGGCCAGCTGTGAAGGAAAGCCAAGGTGTAGCAGTGGATGACTTAACACCAGCTGTTTATAATATCCTATATTTCACAACTCACGAAGGCATTTAACATTCTATTATGATTCTATTGCACTGCTTTGCAAGCCCATAATTCCCATTGTATATAATCATTACCATGTGAACGTGAGTCTTTGGGTGTGACTGAAGGTTGGTGGCAAGGTGAGGTGAGGTGGAGAGTGACGCTCAGCCACCCTGAACGTGTATGGAGGTACAGTACAACACCGCCTCACCCTGCCACGCCCAGCAACAACACCGTAACAACAGCTTCTCGGGGTAGGGGGAGGGGGGGTGTAATCTTGAATATTGTGTGTCCCAAGTTCGGGTGTGACCAGAGGCCGCCTTTAGTGCTCGCTAGTAACCCTAACTTGAGACACACCTTGGCCCTATGCAGCGTGCGTAGACAACATCCCTCTGCCTTGTGGCTCCTTTCTGTCTGGTTCAGGGCTTGTTGCATCTGGGCCGAGTCCATCTTGCATTCGTGAGCCATTAAAGTGTATATATGATAGTTGTGGTAATACGCGTACAGTGTGAGGCAGGCCTGTGCTTGTGTGACTTAACCTAGACTTGGGCTCACCAACCAACCATCCCCCAAGCGGTTCGTTCTGACTCTGCCTCTCCTTCCCCTCAACCTGGCCTTTATCTCTTTGCCTTTTACTTTTTTCCTCGGTTCTAGATACTTACGAACCACCGCAAAAAGCACAGTGAGAGACGGAGTCCGGCTGGTGGCTCAGATGCCCTGAACAGACGTAAAAGGAAGCCGTACAATGTTTACAATATTCCATTTTTTAAGGTAAATTAATCCCTCTTACCTTAGGATGTACAGTACCGACCTTACCCCCTTGCCTGTCCGTCGTCCCGTCTTCCTGTCAGTCGCCTGCCTGTCTGTCCTAGTTGTTTGTTCCACATACATGTTATGGCTTAGCCTCTCCTCGACGCCTTATCTGCATGTCCCTGCATCCCGCTTTTGCCCGAACTATGGTCTAAAGTCTAAAGGCTCATTTTAACTCTACTTTTTTCTCAAGACAGATTTTTCCCCAGATTATATTTCTTACTATTTTTGCTGTCAGGATACTACATTAATTTGTGCCACCGTGAACAGGTTTTATTGCTTCTTTTCTTTTTTTGGCTTGTTCTCAAAGGTTAGAGAGAGCACAAGGAGACGGGGCCAGTAGTGTCGCCCACTGCATGGCTGCTCATTGGTGGTTAATCTAGGCTTCTAACACGTGGGCCACTCACAGGGATTAATGGAGCTCCAGAATGTAAAGACAAGTTTGAGATCCATTCATGCTCACTCCGGGGCCCTTTTTTGTCATGTTCAAAGGCCCCTGGGCAAGCACATCATCAATCGAGTGGCCTGATACCAGGGAGTAACTGAAGTCATGCATTTAGACGACTGTTAATTCCATTTACCTCACTCAGGGGTCAGCTTGTCTCAGCGACACCAGAGCGAGAATAAAAAATCGGTTGTTTATTCACAGAGAATAACTAAAAAAGGAAAAATTTAATGAGGAATTAATACTCCGCACTAATGCTCACTTTGGGGCCATTGTTCTCGGTTGGTTACGTCCTATAGCGGCCCCTGAGTGAGCATGGCATTAATCGACTATTTTACCTTCAGAACCGGGCTACTGTCTGCTTTGTCTAATCGAGAGAAACCATTCTCCTCTGGCCAGCAAGTGCCTGGTGCAGAAATGGTAACTTTTGCTCCAGAGCTGCCCCGCGTGCGCACATCCTGCCTTTGGTCATCATTCATAGTTTTCTTGATGTCAAGTGTCAGTTAAGATCGTGTATTCCCTCTTTACTCTTTTTAGAGCTCCTCATTCATGAGTTTTACCATCTCGATGTGTACTGTATACAGCAAAGGGACTACAAGACAGTCTTCATTTGTACTCTTGTTATAGTTATTGTCGTCTTGGAACCTGACCAAAAGACAGAAACAACTTCGTTAAATATAATTTGTGAGTTAAGTGTGTGTGTGTGTGTGTGTCACCAGGGAGCTGCCTCCACAGGTGGCGGCCTTCACTACCCTGCAGGTGTGACCCCAGCCAAAGGTACCAGCTATAACAGGTACTGCCAGTACCCTCAGGATCACACACCTTACACAACACCGACCTGGAAGTATCAGTAACTCATAGCCGTAAATACACATCCGCTGAGGCCGAGAAGTTCACTCAATTCATCAAGTCTAAGAGAGATCGTTCAGGCACCTCACCTTCATGTCTAGTGTGTTTAAATAAAAGGAACAAGCCAAGTTAATAGCAAAAGATCGTCCTCGGGTCGCTACTAAGAGAAAACTAGGAGACGTACTCAGCTGACACACAGTATCTAATCTAGAAAATCTAAAGGTAGTTACTCACAACTTGATGAATGACTCTCGACCTGGTGACCTTTACCTCTGACTGATCTTGACCAATAGCAAGGGACATTGCTCGCCGTGGAAAAGTTTGGTCTGTGATTCTAACACTTGACCAACCTCGATTAAATACAAGAGGTCTCCAGAGACAACCGTCAAAAATCTAATGTGAAAATCTTGCAGATGACTCAAAACATTTTGAAGGTCGATCATTGCCCCTCTTCTGACCTCGGTAGTCAGCACTCACATTTACCCTTATACTTGACCTTTGATTGACCTGGAGGAGAAACAATAGTGTTACAGGCATAAATCCCGGGAAGCTGGTCTGAAGATCAGAACTCTGGCATAGATCAAAAGTCAGGCAGGCATAACAGCCCGCCTCTTAGACACTAATTGGAGAAAATATCCATAAATCATAATTGAGAGATTACAACTGAAATCAGGATGAATAACTTTTAGTTCCACCAAGTACGAACAAAACGACTTCAAACGACGACGATATAGAAACAAATCTGATATTAAATTCAAACACTCGTGACTTAGACCACTCGGTGATTAACAACAGAGACACAGACAGAGAGACAGACAAACATTAGCGACAAGTCAATGTTCATAGCGAATCTTCACTTAGTCATGCATGTATATATATAAGTAGTGAGGAACGGTTTAGTCATAGACAAAAGTGCGGGAGGTTAGTGCCGGGGAAGTCGGGACCAGACACCACTCGCCTTCATTACATATATGAGTACAAGCTTATAGTGTACAGTGGAGTGAGAGCTTCTGGCGGGAGGAAGTTAGCGAATTCAGTACCTAGCGTAAAGAAAATTATCCAACCTGAGCTCCTGTAGTGAGGGAATTAGTGAAAGAGTTAACTGGTATAAGTAAATGTCACATCATTAGTTAAGGTGTTCTAGAAACTGACTCCATAGCTAGTTAAGGTGACTCCCGAGAAGGAGATAATTAGTTAGCGTCATCCCATGAGGTGAGATAACCTGGGTGGGCCACGTCCCTCAAGTGGGAAAGTTTGCTCGTCTGGGGCCTTTGCTTGGGAGCATTAGTTTGGGTTTGTGTGGGAGAGTTGGCCAGCGTGGACCCTGGCATGTCAGTGTGAGTAGGTTAATTTGACTTCTTGAAGAGAGTTATCACTGTGGCGCCTCACGTACCAGAGACCCCCGTCACGACTTGGCCTACGCTCTGCACTCCGTCTTAATGTACTAAATTTTCCCTATTCCTAAAATCATAAATATTCTCCCGTGCAAGCATAAAGTTATGTGAATACTTCCTTTAAGATTCATATGAATAAGAATATCTTCAAAGCTGTGGACGATGCAGCAGATGTGCTTAATATTGAATGTCAACATTGGTTTTGGAGCCTTCAACGGGTGTGAGTTCTACACAGTACACACGCACGAAGAAGAATTCGGTCACTTGATGTTTGTGTTACGTTATATTCTCTTACTACGGACAACGTGCGTCCTCGAGATTACACTGGAGATGTCACACAATCCTCTTACCTTCACCAAGAGAGTCAGGTGCGACAGACTCTGACAAGGTGTTGAGGAGACGTTTGTGTATGAGTGTATCCCCCCGAGCCACCACTACTGCCGCCAAGTAGCCCTCTACATCCACCTTAATTCTTACTTCTTGTTTATATCTTTGAAGGTTTACTAACAACGGGAAAACTTTCAGATAAAACTAATATAAACAGTTTCCATGTGCTTGATTAACTGCATTTATCAAATGGTATAGATCATAATTATGAAATGAATCCATTTTATTTTACATTGACATTCTAGAGAAAGGAGTTTTGGACACTCGCCGTCTTGCATGTGCATGCAATACACTTTACTTCTTGCTTCTCACAAGTATGTGATAAAGCATTGCTTGGAAAGAAACACATACACAGACAATTCATAATCAACTCATCTAGGAGTCATAGAGTCTTATTTAAATTCCGAATACAGTTTAGCTGTGATGTTTGCGTTGTCATGTGGAGCGATGCTTCATCTTGTGGTGCTCACGCATATGAGTCCAGAAGTGTTCGGAATTTAAGCCAGACAACCATACCAAGGTTAGTCTAGAAAGCAGCTTCAGGAAATAAAGTTAAAACAAGGAGTGTCAAGTTTGCAATCACCAGTAAAATAATTGTAATACATCATGAAGTTCTGTGATTTAATGACAGTATAAGTACCTCGGTTTGTTTCTGTCTCTTGGTAACAGAAGTTGGTAATGAACACACTTGAATAACTAATGATCATGGGTATGATAGGTCACTGTGGTTCACCTTGTGAAAGCCGCACCTACCGGGACAAGTGCCAGCTGCTATCCTGAATGGCCTCCTCCTGCCTTTCCCACATACAGTTCCTCAACATGGCGTCCGTCTTCATGCGCATCTTTAATCTCATCTCCATGATGCTCCTGATCGGCCACTGGTCAGGGTGTCTACAGTTCCTCGTCCCAATGCTTCAGGGTTTCCCTTCCAATTCTTGGGTGGCAATCAACGAGCTTCAGGTGAGACCCAACCTGACGTCCACCTGTACCCCCTCACCCCCTCTCTCGCCAGTGGAAGGTAAGCTATTAAGGACGTTTGAGTCTCATTAACCGGGAAGTTATGGTGGGTAGTGGCGGTGAGTGGTGTCTCCCTGCTTCATTGTTTGGTGAGAGGAAGTGTCTTAACTATTGGGTTTTGATGCTTATTAAGTGTGTTGACTTCTCTTCCTTCTCCACCCTGACTGGTTAGTGAGTGTTAACTGTGGCTCTTCCCCAACCTGACTGGTTGGTGAGTGTTAACTGTAGCTCTTCCCCACCATGACTGGTTGGTGAGTGTTAACTGTGGCTCTTCTCCACCCTGACTGGTTGGTGAGTGTTAACTGTGGCTCTTCTCCACCCTGACTGGTTGGTGAGTGTTAACTGTGGCTCTTCCCCACCATGACTGGTTGGTAGGAGTTAACTGTGGCTCTTCTTCACCCTGACTGGTTGGTGAGTGTTAACTGTGGCTCTTCTCCATCCTGACTGGTTAGTGAGTGTTAACTGTGGCTCTTCTCCATCGTGACTGGTTGGTGAGTGTTAACTGTGGCTCTTCACCATTGTGACTGGTTGGCGAGTGTTAACCGTGGCTCTTCTCCACCCTGACTGGTTGGTGGGTGTTAACTGATGCTCTTCTCCATCGAGACTGATTGGTGAGTGTTAACTGTGGCTCTTCTCCACCCTGACTGGTTGGTGAATGTTAACTGTGGCTCTTCTCCACACTGACTGATTGGTGAGTGTTAACTGTGGCTGTTCTCCACCCTGACTGGTTAGTGAGTGTTAACTGTGGCTCTTCTCCACCCTGACTAGTTGGTGAGTGTTAACTGTGGCTCCTCTCCACCCTGACTGGTTGGTGGGTGTTAACTGTGGCTCATCCCCACCCTGACTGATTGGTGAGTGTTAACTGTGGCTCTTCTCCACCCTGACTGGTTGGTGAGTGTTAACTGTGGCTCTTCTCCACCCTAACTGGTTAGTGAGTGTTAACTGTGGCTCTTCTCCACCCTAACTGGTTAGTGAGTGTTAACTGTGACTCTTCTCCACCCTGACTGGTTGGCGAGTGTAAACTGTGGCTCTTCTCCACCCTGACTAGTTGGTGAGTGTTAACTGTGGCTCTTCTTCACCCTGACTGATTGGTGAGTGTTAACTGTGGCTCTTCTCCACCCTAACTGGTTAGTGAGTGTTAACTGTGGCTCTTCTCCACCCTGACTAGTTGGTGAGTGTTAACTGTGGCTCCTCTCCACCATCACTGGTTGGTGAGTGTTAACTGTGGCTCTTCTCCACCCTGACTGGCTGGTGAGTGTTAACTGTGGCTCTTTTCCACCCTGACTGGATGGTGAGTGTTAACTGTGGCTCTTCTCCACCCTGACTGGTTGGTGGGTGTTAACTGTGGTTCATCCCCACCCTGACTGATTGGTGAGTGTTAACTGTGGCTCTTCTCCACCCTGACTGGTTGGTGAGTGTTAACTGTGGCTTCTCTCCACCATCATTGGTTGGTGAGTGTTAACTGTGGCTCTTCTCCACCATCATTGGTTGGTGAGTGTTAACTGTGGCTCCTCTCCACCATCATTGGTTGGTGAGTGTTGACTGTGGCTCCTCTCCACCCTGACTGGTTGGTGAGTGTTAACTGTGGCACTTCTCCGCCCTGACTGGTTAGTGAGTGTTAACTGTGGCTCTTCTCCACCCTGACTGGTTGGCGAGTGTTAACTGTGGCTCTTTTCCATCGTGACTGGTTGGCGAGTGTTAACTGTGGCTCCTCTCCATCATGACTGGTTGGTGAGTGTTAACTGTGGCTCTTCACCATTGTGACTGGTTAGCGAGTGTTCACCGTGGCTCTTCTCCACCCTGACTGGTTAGCGAGTGTTAACTGTGGCTCTTCTCCATTGTGAATGGTTGGAGAGTGTTAACTGTGGCTCTTCTCCACTCCTGACTGGTTGGTGATTGTTAACTGTGGCTCTTCTCCACCCTGACTGGTTGGTGAGTGTTAACTGTGGCTCTTTTCCACCCTGACTGGTTGGTGAGTGTTAACTGTGGCTCTTCACCCTGACTGGTTGGTGAATGTTAGCTGTGGCTCTTCTCCACACTGACTGGTTGGCGAGTGTTAACTGTGGCTCTTCTCCATCGTGACTGGTTGGTGAGTGTTAACTGTGGCACTTCTCCACCCTGACTGGTTAGTGAGTGTTAACTGTGGCTCTTCTCCACCCTGACTGGTTGGTGGGTGTTAACTGTGGCTCTTCTCCATCGTGACTGGTTGGTGAGTGTTAGCTGTGGCTCTTCTCCACCCTAACTGGTTAGTGAGTGTTAACTGTGGCTCTTCTCCACCCTAACTGGTCAGTGAGTGTTAACCGTGGCTCTTCTCCACCCTGACTGGTTGGCGAGTGTTAACTGTGGCACTTCTCTACCCTGACTGGTTGGTGAGTGTTAACTGTGGCTCTTCTCCACCATCACTGGTTGGTGAGTGTTAACTGTAGCTCTTCTCCACCCTGACTGGTTGGTGAGTGTTAACTGTGGCTTCTCTCCACCATCATTGGTTGGTGAGTGTTGACTGTGGCTCCTCTCCACCATCATTGGTTGGTGAGTGTTAACTGTGGCTCTTCTCCACCATCACTGGTTGGTGAGTGTTAACTGTGTCTCTTCTCCACCATCACTGGTTGGTGAGTACTAACTGTGGCTCTTCTCCACCATCACTGGTTGGTGAGTACTAACTGTGGCTCTTCTCCACCCTGACTGGTTGGTGAGTGTTAACTATGGCTCTTCTCCACCATCACTGGTTGGTGAGTGTTAACTGTGGCTCTTCTCCACCATCACTGGTTGGTGAGTGTTAACTGTGGCTCTTCTCCACCATCACTGGTTGGTGAGTACTAACTGTGGCTCTTCTCCACCCTGACTGGTTGGTGAGTGTTAACTGTGGCTTCTCTCCACCATCATTGGTTGGTGAGTGTTAACTGTGGCTCTTCTCCACCATCACTGGTTGGTGAGTGTTAACTGTGGCTCTTAATCATGACTGGTAAAATAACTGTTGTTCCTTATGTGAAATATTCCCTTCTCTCCCTTCTACTGACCCGGCGAGCTTCCCCCAGACGTGCTGTTATGTGTAAGTTTAATTAAATCGAGGACATGGATGAATTAATTACATAATAATGATAATGATACTACTACTACGAATAATAATAATAATAATAATAATAATAATAATAATAATAATAATAATAATAATAACAACCCATTAGTAGTAACACGTTTTCCAGAGCTATCAATACGGTTTTGGCTGGTTTTGATTTTTTTTAAGACAAACACATTGTAAACAAGTGTCTGGGTTTATCTCTTCATGATAAATTACAATTTTTTGTCGAAAGTGATCGGGGAAAAAAAAGGCATATTTGCTAAGTATTATAATTCTCGCTTATGCTAGTTACTGTAAGGCCACCTTTAGTATACTTGGATTCTAAAACTCACCTGTATTAAGCCTGTTGTGGATGGTATTAAAAGCAGAAAGGTAAAAAGAGCATCAACAATATCTCTAAGGTTGGTAAATGACGTAGGTATGTTGCCATTAACAAATAGACCTAAAATTAGTATCACGAAACCAAAGTTCAAGTCTTTAATTGCTCGATGACTATTATGTTTCCAAGATTATTCAGGCACAAGACGGTACAGGATGTTATACCTCTACACTCTCTTGATGAACAGCCATAGTTTACAGTCGTGGCTTGTAAGTGGTAAAAGAAACCCAAGAAGACGAAAAGTTATCCGGTATAAACGCTAGATAAGTGTTGTGTCCTTCACTTCAAACCATCCAGTTAAGACTTGGTACACTTAAGCATCAAAAACATAACATATTGAAGGAGACGTGTTTAGAATGTACCTACTGTACATACATTTTGCTCGTTTCGAAAAAAATCGTATTTTTCTGTCATACTTCACAAAATTTCTTCATTTAGCCTGAAAACACATAAAAAAAATTGTTTCACAGCATGCACGTCAAGTACCTCTGGAGGCTTGTGTCCTTGATAAAAATAGTTGAGACAAATGTATAACCCGGCCAAGCCAGCGCCTGCAGCAGTAAATTGGTAGTACAAGTAACACGGTCAATTCAGCATCCGGAGCAGTAACTTGGTAGTACAAGTAACCAGGCCAAGCCAGCATCCGGAGTAGTAAGTTGGTATCACAAGTAACACAAACCACCACCACTACAACCAGCAGGAAGTAGAACAAGCCACTACCTTTACCGACATTAACTTGAAACTACGTGAGACACAATCCATAACTACCACCACCACCAACAACACCACCACCACTATCACCATCACCACCGCCGCCGCCGCCACCAACACAAACAACACCACCACCACCACCACCAACAACAACAACAACAACAACAACAACACCAACACCACCACTGCCACCAACACCACCACCACCAGTAATACTTCAGCGCTACAATTAACATCAGCTTTTGCTAAGTGTGTGAACATACTTGGTCCCTGAATCATATAATAAGTATGTACACGAAATACTAGTAAAGTGATGACCCACTGTAAAATCCTCATGTATATGGTGTGTTGTACGATGTTGTGACACAACACCTGACACATGACACACAGTAATGTATACCTCTGATACATGACACACAGCACTGTATACCTCTGACACATGACACATAGCACTGTATACCTCTGACACATGACACACAGTACTGTATACCTCTGACACACGGCACACAGCATTGTATACCTCTGACACATGACACAGTACTGTATACCTCTGACACATGACACATAGCACTATACCACTGACACATGACACACAGCACTGTATACCTCTGACACATGACACACAGCACTGTATGCCTCTGACACATGACACACAGCACTGTATACCTCTGACACATGACACACAGCACTGTACACCTCTGACACATGACACATAGCACTGTATACCTCTGACACATGACACACAGTACTGTATACCTCTGACACACGACACACAGCATTGTATACCTCTGACACATGACACAGTACTGTATACCTCTGACACATGACACATAGCACTATACCTCTGACACATGACACACAGCACTGTATACCTCTGACACATGACACACAGCACTGTATGCCTCTGACACATGACACACAGCACTGTATACCTCTGACATATGACACACAGCACTGTATACCTCTGACACATGACACACAGCACTGTATACCTCTGACACATGACATACAGCACTGTATACCTCTGACACATGACACAGAGCACTGTATACCTCTGACGCATGACACACAACACTGTATATCTCTGACACATGACACACAGCACTGTATACCTCTGACACATGACAGACAGCACTGTATACCTCTGACACATGACACACAGCACTGTATACCTCTGACACATGACACACAGCACTGTATACCTCTGACACATGACACACAGTACTGCATACCTCTGACACATGACACACAGAATTGTATACCTCTGACACATGACACACAGCACTGTATACCTCTGACACATGACACACAGTACTGCATACCTGTGACACATGACATACAGAACTGTACACCTCTGACACATGACACACAGTACTGTATACCTCTGACACATGACACACAGAACTGTATACCTCTGACACATGACACACAGAACTGTATACCTCTGACACATGACACACAGCACTGTATACCTCTGACCCATGACACACAGCACTGTATACCTCTGACACATGACACACAGCACTGTATACCTCTGACACATGACAGACAGCACTGTATACCTCTGACACATGACACAGAGCACTGTATACCTCTGACGCATGACACACAACACTGTATATCTCTGACACATGACACACAGCACTGTATACCTCTGACACATGACAGACAGCACTGTATACCTCTGACACATGACACACAGCACTGTATACCTCTGACACATGACACACAGCACTGTATACCTCTTAACACATGACACACAGTACTGCATACCTCTGACACATGACACACAGTACTGTATACCTCTGACACATGACACACAGCACTGTATACCTCTGACACATGACACACAGTACTGCATACCTGTGACACATGACATACAGAACTGTACACCTCTGACACATGACACACAGTACTGTATACCTCTGACACATGACACACAGAACTGTATACCTCTGACACATGACACATAGAACTGTATACCTCTGACACATGACACACAGCACTGTATACCTCTGACCCATGACACACAGCACTGTATACCTCTGACACATGACACACAGCACTGTATACCTCTGACACATGACAGACAGCACTGTATACCTCTGACGCATGACACAGCACTGTATACCTCTGACACATGACACACAGCACTGTATACCTCTGACACATGACACACAGCACTGTATACCTCTGACACATGACACACAGCACTGTATACCTCTGACACATGACACACAGCACTGTATACCTCTGACGCATGACACAGCACTGTATACCTCTGACACATGACACACAGCACTGTATACCTCTGACACATGACACACAGTACTGCATACCTCTGACACATGACACACAGAACTGTATACCTCTGACACATGACACACAGCACTGTATACCTCTGACACATGACACACAGCACTGTATACCACTGACACATGACACACAGCACTGTATACCTTTGACACATGACACACAGCACTGTTTACTACTGACACATGACACACAGCACTGTATACCACTGACACATGACACAGCACTGTGTACCTCTGACACATGACACACAGCACTGTATACCTCTGACACATGACACACAGCACTGTTTACCTCTGTTCTGTTCTTTCACCTACTCTCTTCCTTCTTTTTATCAATGATTTACTTCACACTACAACTAATTCTGTCCATTCTTACGCTGATGATTCAACTCTTCACTCTTCTTCACATTTTCCCTTCCCCCTAATTCTCAAACTAGATCTGTTTCTAGAGCTGATATCATTTCATCTATCAATGCAGATCTGTGCAGCATCTCCGAATGGGGAGGTAGAAACTTGGTTAAATTCAAGCGTAATAAAACTCAGCATTTACCAATTACACTTTCCAAATTAGATCATCTCCCACCAATCACATTTCAGGTCGCTATCCTTCTGCCAAATTCTAAAATATATATTCTAGGCCTCACCATTTCCTCTAATATGTCATGGAAGCCACACATCCTCAACATTGCTAAAGCTGCCTCCTGAAAGCTGGGAATGCTGCACAGATGCCGTAGCTACTTCACTCCTGAGCAGTTGCTTCATTTATATAAGTTATAAGGGATTCATTCGTCCTAACTTAGGGTATGCTCTCATGTCTGGGGTGGCTCTTCTTCTTCTGCCCAACTGTTAGATAGGGTGAAATCAAAGGCATTTCATCTTATTAACTCTCCTCCTTTAGTTGACAATCTCTCTTCCCTTTTTATTCGTCGCAATGTTGCTTCGCTCTTTCTCTTTTACAGGTACTTTAACGGGCAACGTTCGGTGGATTTGGCATCCTGTGTACCGCCGACAAGGCCGTGGGCTCTTAACACACGTCTTGCCTGCGGTGCCCACCGTTTCTCTGTGAATGTTGGTCACACTACTGTAGAATAACCCGTTATAGTACTTCCTTCATTCCTCACACAGCCAAACTGTGGAATGATCTGCTTTCTTCAGTGTTTCCATACTCATACAATGTCTCACTTTAAAAAGCTGGTTTTCCAGCATCTTCGTGGTGTAGTTTGGTATAACCTTTTCCTTTTCTGTTCTTAATTTCTTTCTATTCTTATTTTTTCGCCCCCTAGGCCCCGTTGTGGGTCGATAACCTGTGCCCGGATGGGCACTGTATACCACTGACGCATGACACAACACTGAATATCCCTGACACATGACACATATAATTTGCATTACTCTTTACTGCTAGCAGGAGGTTTATGTAATCTTAACTTGTGACAAGGAACTACTCAGAGTAAGTTGGTCTCCCCTCACCAGCACGATGGTACACAAGATGTATTTTAAATGTGTTTGCTGGTTTTTTTTGTGAATTTTGTATTAATAAATTTGCTAATATTATCAAGAATCATGTTTTTATTATAATACAACGGATTCTGTATTTGGCAAACATAATTAAGTACCTTGAGATTACAGCTATGAGTTGAGAGGTTGAACCAGTGAATATGTGTCTGAATTCCAGTATGTCTTCAGGTGCCATTTGTATTAAACTTGCATATCGAATGTTCCAAGTTGGCGGGAGATAAGTATATCCAAGCATACAATAAATATTGCATATGTTTAATTTCAGGTGTCGGTGTGGCTCTAATTCTAGGTCCACTGACACATTAAACGTTTCTTTACCTACAAACATACACGGATTCAAAAACAGTAATTGCCATCGTTGTACCCCTACTGTGACCCATTAATGCTAAGAGTTCCTAGTCCTGTACCACAATAAAAGGTGTCAAACAGGTACGTATATTTAAGATAAAAAAAAATTGCCTTTGGTTAGCATATATGATTATATC
Organism: Homarus gammarus; assembly: GCA_958450375.1. Classification (NCBI taxonomy): domain Eukaryota; kingdom Metazoa; phylum Arthropoda; class Malacostraca; order Decapoda; family Nephropidae; genus Homarus; species Homarus gammarus. The sequence goes on from CAUDMG010000149.1 coordinate 1,240,048, forward strand.
CATTTTACAAACCACTGTAGAGGAAAAGGTGATAATATATTGTGGAGCACTGTTTATTATCCTTTCGACAATTTATTTCCTTGCATTATATATATATATATATGTGCTGATAACCACAAGGAAAGAAGAAAACACGAAGTTCCCAAGCGCTTTCGTGTAATTCACATCTTCAGGGGTGAGTACAGACGAGTCTGTACTCACCCCTGAAGATGTTAATTACACGAAAGCGCTTGGGAACTTCGTGTTTCTTCTTTCCTTGTGGTTATCAGCATATACCTAGATCACTCGCACCTACAGTGATTTACTTGCATATATATATATAAACATATATATATATATGGCACTTTCCCTAATCTCAATGGGTGGTGAGGGAGTGATGACCCACTTCTACACACCTTAATGCCACTGACTACCATTGCAGAATTCCTATTGGTTAGAGCAGTACTCGTGGGCGTTCTTCAAGGCCATGTCACACATGCTGTGTATCGGGTACGGCCGCTTCCCTCCCCAGAACCTAACGGACCTGTGGCTCACCATGATCTCCATGATTTCCGGCGCCACATGCTATGCTCTCTTTATCGGCCACGCCACCAACCTCATCCAATCGCTGGACTCATCCCGCCGGCAGTACCGTGAGCGGGTAGGTGTCTCCGCACTTCGTCCACTCACCTCTTTCTCTTTCTCTTCTCTTTCAGGAGTCCTTTTGGTTAGAGCAATACTCTTGGGCGTTATTTAAAGCCATGTCACATATGCTGTGTATCGGCTATGGTCGGTTTCCCCCGCAGTCGTTGACCGACATGTGGCTAACAATGCTCTCAATGATCTGCGGCGCGACGTGTTACGCGCTCTTCCTGGGTCACGCAACCAACCTTATCCAGTCTCTGGACAGCTCGCGGAGACAATACCGGGAAAAGGTGAGTACCGGCTCTGCTACCGGCCGTCCTTCCCTTGGCCCGTGTGCCGGGTACCGCGAGCCTTCCGGAGTGTGAGTGTAGTGTGTGGTGCATGATGTGTTGTGCATGACCGCTGGGCTGCTCGTTTGCCGCACCCGCAGCCCTCACCGCTGACAACCCGACCCTCGCCTACCCCGCTGTCGCCATCCGACACATCCCTACCTTACTGACTACACAACCCTCTTATCACACCATACTCTCCTCATCCCCTTACCACGCACTGCCCCACCCCATCCCGCCTCGCCCCACCCCGCCCCGCCCCGCCTGCCGCCACCCCCATGCCCCGACAGCACCCCCGGGGCTGCAGGGAGCACAGGAGGCTGGCCCAGCGTTGGCTAGCGGCCTCAGATGTGACGGCCACCGCGAGAGGGAGGGTGAGTAGACCGCCCGCTTGCAGCAGCGACGAGACCTCCATTACCTTATATCTTCAAGCACATGTTTTAAGGAACAAAATTATTTGCACCTTCATATTCGTACCATGACTTCCGGTTCCTTTATGAAAGAAGTAGACCTGATTCCTTCACCAGAGGTAATCGTCTCACCAGGCCTCCATGAGTTAATCAACTCTCAGGCCTCCAAAAGGGGTGATCATCACTCACATATTCATGAGGGATGGTTGTCTCTCAGTCCTCAATGAGGGATAATCTTCTCTCAGACCTCTCTGAAGGATGACCATCTGTCATTCTCCTGTGAAGGATGATTCTCTCAATCCTTTGTGAGAGATAATTATCTCTCAGACCTTCCAGGAGGGGTGATTATCTCTCAGACCTTCCAGGAGGGGTGATTATCTCTCAGACCTTCCAGGAGGGGTGATTATCTCTCAGTCCTTCCATGAGGGGTGATTATCTCTCAGTCCTTCCATGAGGGGTGATTATCTCTCACTCCTTTCTGGGGGATGATTATCTCTCATTCTCCCAGGAGGGGTGATTATCTCTCACTCCCCACAAGAGGCTGACTATCTCTTATTCAGAACATTTTATCATATATTGCTATTATAAAGCATCTCACAGCCATCTTTTTAAAAGACTGAATATGCCTGCATTTTGTACCACTCTTCCTTCACTTTTACCTGATTTTACACATGAACTGCTTGACATAGCAGAATGCTTTGAATTTTCCACTAAAATATTACAATTTTGGCTTCTGGGGGTGCATGCGAACACGTCAGCACTTCAGTGGCAGTAGACAAGGGAGAGACTCAATTGTTCAAAACTTCTCTTGCACATTAGATTAAATATAATACATATATAGTTGCAAATACATCAAGTAAATGTTCCAAGTTAAACAGTCATGGTGCACCAGTAAGCATCAGTTGTGATCAAGTCCATGATTCAGCGTTGGCCTTCACGCCAGCGGTAGCCCTTGTACAGCAGCTCCTCCACCTGTTTTATGGAAGTGCTACCAGAACTGTTGGATAGTTTTTCTCTAGATGTACTTTCTTGTCCATATATGAACTCATTATAAGTAATTAACCCTAAATTCATTTTATTTGTTAAGACATAGATATAAATGTAATATTGCTAAACACCAACTATAGCCTCAGTAATTATAATCATAATAAGCTGCCCACAGTCACAGCTTGTTTTATGTAAAGCACAAGAAATTTAGATAAATTAAAACCACACTTAATAATGTCCACCAACAGACGCATGCACCGCCCTCCACAAGACGGGACGTGGGCTTGGGTCTTGTCACAGCCTATCAGATCCCATAACATGTCAAACGCTGCCACTGACGCGGGCGTGTTAGTCTCTTAGTGGAAGTTTGTCCAGGGAAGGCCATACGGTAGCAGAGTCGGCTGCTCACCTACTTTTGTATGATCAGATCAGTCATATTTTGAGACCTGTCCACCATACTTTTTTCGATCTCATTGTTTCACCGACCTTAGAACTGAAGATTTTTTTAACTAGTCTTTTACCTTGGTTTTCTCAGTCACATTCCGACTATTCTTCCATGTGTAAACCCTGCCGAGTTGTTCCAAACTGATAGATAAACAAACTACTGTTGTTTCCCAGTGCCTCTCTGGTTCCTCCTTACCAAGGAGACAAAAGGTACTGCAGATGAAAATGAGTTTTGTGTCTATCAAGAGTTTAGGCACATTTTCGGCAGTGGCTAAAGATATGAAATCTCGACTGTTCTACACCTAAACTGTATATCTCGACGTTCACCGTAAAATTACTGAAACTGTTGTGTCTGATGCGACCGTTCTCTGACTGGATGATTTTTTTTTTAGAGGACCAAGCCACACTTTGGAGCTCTCGACTCTTTTCAGTCAAGACGCCGAGAGTTTTGTTGCTGTCCACCGCCCGGCTCTCCGCCATCTTCAGCCGCCACTGTCTTAGCTAACACACTCTCTGATAGTGCCACCCTCACGGACTTCCTGGTGTGTGCTGCTTCCCAGCAGAGACTCTGACGCCGACGGCAGACAGTCTGGGAGAGTCCAGACTGCAGAGATGGTGACCAGCGTGTGGAAGGTCAGGTGGCAGCCGGACTGTGAGTGAGGCAGTAAATCTGTGTGTTGGATTTATTCATAATAGGCAGATCGTTCAGACTCTCAGGTATTAGACCGAACCTTCACCTATTTCTCGCTTGTAACTTTCTCCACCTCCAAAAGTAAATAAATACAGAGTCTTATGAGCTCTACCTTTTGTGAAGACTATGATGACGTGGTACGTGGGGGTTCAGCGGTGTTGCGGGTTGGGGAAGCAAACCTATCCTCGGGTACTGCTAGAGTAGAAACCCGTCGGCTGCACCACTCCTAGTCTTGTCCTATGTAGAGCTCTCTAGACACCCTCTTAGCTCTCTTTCAGCAGCCCACCGGCCGTGCTGAGACCCACATCTTCCCAGTTCAGCCAGCGTGGGGCACCACCAGTAACCTCCACAACATTTATTCCGTATTTTCTGTATTTGTCACATTCACAGTTATAGATTGTTTCATCCATGGTTCACAAGAAGACTGATATCGGAATTATAATTCTATTTCCATTCAGTGTAAAAATTTCACTGTGACGGTCTGTGTTTACTGGTCACAGGACGTGGCGCCCACTAGCGTCGTCAAAGACGGGTCCAATACCTGCATCGTGCCACCCTAACCTGGCTTTAGCTTGTCATCTTCCTCCTTGTTGTCGTATAATGAAGGTTTGCATGATCATGGGTAGACTAATCTACTGTAGTCGAGTAGAAATGGGTTAGCAATGAGGATCTTAGCAATCCCTTAGTGCTTATCTAGCTGACCAGGGCGCCGCCCCCCAGGAGCCGTGCCCGGTATGCACGCTCCTCGACCACTCCTGCTGGGGGGCTGGTCGTTGCCCCAGCAAGTCATGTTTAGTCACGTGTAGTTGCACTTCCCTCTACTCATAACCTAAGTGCCTTCTCTCTCGTAGACCATTCTTAGTCGAGCAACATTTTCTCTTGACAAAAAATAATAATTTTATCACAGCTTATAGAATCGAGTTACTGATCACTGCACGAATATGAAGGCACCCAAAATATTTTCCCTTAATGGTATATCCCGTGAGTCCTTGTGACAGTAATTGCTTCAACTCATAGTCTACCCAGTGATAATAAATGTGTAAAACAAACACGGACGCTGAGAGCGCGGTTACTGGGCAGAAGTTTGTGGCCACAAGAGGAACTGGTGTCCCAGTGGAGTCTCGTACTCCGCACACACAAGATCCAATCCCTCTCTCAAGAGGTGGAATTCTTGTTTGTCAAAAAAATTAAATGAATCATTAGTTCAAGTGTTTATTGAATATATTGTTAGTTTATGTGAGGACTAGCAGTGAGGAGTTGTTTATATTGGTTGATACGGCCGGGAACTGGTTCTTGACGTCACCTTCCTAACATAGTCTCAATGCTTAGTTAAGGCCCAAATTTTTATGATTCTCCTCTCCTAACTATTGCTCTTCCCAGTTTTTTTTATTTCACTCCAAAGGTTGACTTTGATAGCGCTAAACTTTTCATCGAGAATAAAAATTTGTTTCATTTTATCTCATAGACTTACTAAGGCTTTAAGAACATAATTTTAAAACTACAAAAAATTCGGGCCCAGTTAGTTCGCTGTTTATTTTTTCAAGAATTATTTAGAAATAAAATGTGTTGTGTTGCTTTTGGTGTTTGGTAATATGTTTTAAGTTTTCTTATATGAAAAAATATATATATATATTTATAGTTAGTTATTTTTATCATAGAGGAAAGATAAATGTCTGTCATGGAAACAAAGTAATAAAAAGCATAATGTGAAGTTAGAGTTGATGGATATTAATAATAGTCGATATGGTTATAATCTTTTATTTATTTTAAATATTGCACAGGATGCCAGTGCGAAGTGAAGCGTGTGTGTGTGTTTCTTGAGTTGTTTGAACGTGTCTTCTGGTGTAGTTGTTAGTGTTTGTACATGTAAATTTGTTTGTGTGTGTGTGTGTTCAGTTGTTTGAATGTGTATGTGTTCAGTTGTTTGAATGTGTCTTCTTGTGTAGTTGTTAGTGTTTGTACATGAAAATTTGTTTGTTTGTGTGTGTGTGTGTGTGTGTGTGTGTGTGTGTGTGTGTGTGTGTGTGTGTGTGTGTGTGTGTGTTCAGTTGTTTGAATGTGTCTTCTTGTGTAGTTGTAAGTGTTTGTACATGTAAACTTGTTTGTGTGTGTGTAGGTGTGTGTGTATGTGTGTGTATGTGTAGGTGTTCGTATGTAATTATGTTTGAATGAATGTGTTCACCAGTTCACCTTCAACCATGGAACAGTATGTCAGGTTGCGTACAAGATGGCATTCCCCCTCCCACTACCCTCTCCTTCCCCCTCCCACTACCCTCTCCTTCCCCCTCCCACTACCCTCTCCTTCCCCCTCCCACTACCCTCTCCTTCCCCCCTCCCACTACCCTCTCCTTCCCCCCTCCCACTTCCCTGTCCTGCCCCCTCCCACTACCCTCTCCTTCCCCCCTCCCACTACCCTCTCCTTCCCCCTCCCACTACCCTCTCCTTCCCCCTCCCACTACCCTCTCCTTCCCCCTCCCACTACCCTCTCCTTCCCCCTCCCACTACCCCCTCCTTCCCCCTCCCACTACCCCCTCCCACTACCCTCTCCTTCCCCCCTCCCACTACCCTCTCCTTCCCCCTCCCACTACCCTCTCCTTCCCCCTCCCACTGCCCTCTCCTTCCCCCTCCCACTACCCTCTCCTTCCCCCCTCCCACTACCCTCTCCTTCCCCCCTCCCACTTCCCTGTCCTGCCCCCTCCCACTACCCTCTCCTTCCCCCCTCCCACTTCCCTGTCCTGCCCCCTCCCACTTCCCTGTCCTGCCCCCTCCCACTACCCTCTCCTTCCCCCCTCCCACTACCCTCTCCTTCCCCCTCCCACTACCCTCTCCTTCCCCCTCCCACTACCCTCTCCTTCCCCCTCCCACTACCCTCTCCTTCCCCCTCCTACTACCCCCTCCTTCCCCCTCCCACTACCCCCTCCCACTACCCTCTCCTTCCCCCCTCCCACTACCCTCTCCTTCCCCCTCCCACTACCCTCTCCTTCCCCCTCCCACTACCCTCTCCTTCCCCCACCCCGACTACCCTCTCCTTCCCCCACCCCCACTACCCTCTCCTTCCCCCACCCCCACTACCCTCTCATTCCCCCACCCCCACTACCCTCTCATTCCCCCTCCCACTACCCTCTCCTTCCCCCTCCCACTACCCTCTCCTTCCCTCCTCCCACTTCCCTCTCCTTCCCCCCTCCCACTACCCTCTCCTTCCCCCCTCCCACTACCCTCTCCTTCCCCCCTCCCACTACACTCTCCTTCCCCCTCCCACTACCCTCTCCTTCCCCCCTCCCACTACCCTCTCCTTCCCCCTCCCACTACTCTCTCCTTCCCCCTCCCACTTCCCTCTCATTCCCCCTCCCACTACCCTCTCCTTCCCCCTCTCACTACTCTCTCCTTCCCCCTCCCACTACCCTCTCCTTCCCCCTCCCACTACCCTCTCCTTCCCCCTCCCACTACCCTCTCCTTCCCCCTCCCACTGCCCTCTCCTTCCCCCTCCCACTACCCTCTCCTTCCCCCTCCCACTACCCTCTCCTTCCCCCCTCCCACTACCCTCTCCTTCCCCCCTCCCACTACCCTCTCCTTCCCCCCTCCCACAACCCACTACTTCCCCCACCCACTATCCTCTCCTTCCCCCTCCCACTCCCCCATCCTTCCCCCTCCCACTACCCTCTCCTTCCCCCTCCCACTACCCTCTCCTTCCCCCCTCCCACTACCCTCTCCTTCCCCCCTCCCACTACCCTCTCCGTCCCCCTCCCACTACCCTCTCCTTCCCCCTCCCGCTACCCTTTCCTTCCCCCTCCCTCTACCCTCTCCTTCCCCCTCCCTCTACCCTCTCCTTCCCCCTCCCACTACCCTCTCCTTCCCCCCTCCCACTACTCTCTCCTTCCCCCTCCCACTACTCTCTCCTTCCCCCTCCCACTACCCTCTCCTTCCCCCTCCCACTACCCTCTCCTTCCCCCTCCCACTACCCTCTCCTTCCCCCTCCCACTACCCTCTCCTTCCCCCACCCCTACTACCCTCTCCTTCCCCCACCCCCACTACCCTCTCATTCCCCCTCCCACTACCCTCTCCTTCCCCCACCCCTACTACCCTCTCCTTCCCCCACCCTCACTACCCTCTCCTTCCCCCTCCCACTACCCTCTCATTCCCCCTCCCACTACCCTCTCATTCCCCCTCCCACTACCCTCTCCTTCCCCCACCCCTACTACCCTCTCCTTCCCCCACCCCCACTACCCTCTCCTTCCCCCTCCCACTACCCTCTCCTTCCCCCTCCCACTACCCTCTCATTCCCCCTCCCACTACCCTCTCCTTCCCCCTCCCACTACCCTCTCCTTCCCCCTCCCGCTACCCTCTCATTCCCCCTCCCACTACCCTCTCCTTCCCCCACCCCTACTACCCTCTCCTTCCCCCACCCCCACTACCCTCTCCTTCCCCCTCCCACTACCCTCTCCTTCCCCCACCCCTACTACCCTCTCTTTCCCCCACCCCCACTACCCTCTCATTCCCCCTCCCACTACCCTCTCCTTCCCCCTCCCACTACCCTCTCCTTCCCCCTCCCACTACCCTCTCCTTCCCCCTCCCACTACCCTCTCCTTCCCCCTCCCACTACCCTCTCCTTCCCCCTCCCACTACCCTCTCCTTCCCCCTCCCACTATCCTATCCTTCCCCCCTCCCAATACCCTTTCCTTCCCCCCTCCCACTTCCCTGTTCTGCCCCCTCCCGCTACCCTCTCATTCCCCCTCCCACTACCCTCTCCTTCCCCCTCCCACTACCCTCTCCTTCCCCCCTCCTACTACCCTCTCCTTCCCCCTCCCACTACCCTCTCCTTCCCCCTCCCACTACCCTCTCCTTCCCCCACCCCTACTACCCTCTCCTTCCCCCACCCCCACTACCCTCTCCTTCCCCCCCTCCCACTACCCTCTCCTTCCCCCCCTCCCACTACCCTCTCCTTCCCCCTCCCACTATCCTCTTCTTCCCCCTCCCACTACTCTCTCCTTCCCCCTCCCACTACCCTCTCCTTCCCCCACCCCCACTACCCTTTATCCCTCCCTCGCTCTTCCTGCCACCTCCCCCCATCACTAGTACTTACCATCACGTCCATCACTTGGAGACTGGACCAGTGCCTCCCCCATCACCCACTGACCGGACCAGTACCTCCCCCATCACCCACTGACCGGACCAGTGCCTCCCCCATCACCCACTGACCGGACCAGTACCTCCCCCATCACCCACTGACAGGGCCAGTACCTCCCCCATCACCCAGTGACCGGACCAGTACCTCCCCCATCACCCACTGACCGGACCAGTACCTCCCCCATCACCCACTGACAGGGCCAGTACCTCCCCCATCACCCACTGACCGGACCAGTACCTCCCCCATCACCCACTGACCGGACCAGTACCTCCCCCATCACCCACTGACCGGACCAGTACCTCCCCCATCACCCACTGACCGGACCAGTACCTCCCCCATCACCCAGTGACCGGACCAGTACCTCCCCTATCACCCACTGACCGGACCAGTACCTCCCCCATCACCCACTGACCGGACCAGTACCTCCCCCATCACCCACTGACCGAACCAGTACCTCCCCCATTACCCAGTGACCGGACCAGTACCTCCCCCATCACCCAGTGACCGGACCAGTACCTCCCCCATCACCCACTGACCGGACCAGTACCTCCCCCATCACCCACTGACCGGACCAGTACCTCCCCCATCACCCACTGACCGGACCAGTACCTCCCCCATCACCCACTGACCGGACCAGTACCTCCCCCATCACCCACTGACCGGACCAGTACCTCCCCCATCACCCAGTGACTGGACCAGTACCTCCCCCATCACCCAGTGACTGGACCAGTACCTCCCCCATCACCCAGTGACTGGACCAGTACCTCCCCCATCACCCACTGACCGGACCAGTACCTCCCCCATCACCCAGTGACTGGACCAGTACCTCCCCCATCACCCAGTGACTGGACCAGTACATCCCCCATCACCCAGTGACCGGGCCAGCACCTCCCCCATCACCCAGTGACCGGACCAATACCTCCCCCATCACTCAGTGACCGGACCAGTACCTCCCCCATCACCCACTGACCGGACCAGTACCTCCCCCATCACCCAGTGACCGGACCAGTTCCCTCCCCATCACCCACTGACCGGACCAGTACCTCCCCCATCACCCAGTGACCGGACCAGTACCTCCCCCATCACCCAGTGACCGGACCAATACCTTCCCCATCACCCAGTGACCGGACCAGTACCTCCCCCATCACCCAGTGACCGGACCAGTACCTCCCCTATCACCCAGTGACCGGACCAGTACCTCCCCCATCACCCAGTGACCGGACCAATACCTCCCCCATCACCCAGTGACCGGACCAGTACCTCCCCCATCACCCAGTGACCGGACCAATACCTCCCCCATCACCCAGTGACCGGACCAGTACCTCCCCCATCACCCAGTGACCGGACCAGTACCTCCCCCATCACCCAGTGACCGGACCAGTACCTCCCCCATCACCCAGTGACCGGACCAGTACCTCCCCCATCACCCAGCGACCGGACCAGTACCTCCCCCATCACCCAGCGACCGGATCAGTACCTTCCCTATCACCCAGCGACCGGACCAGTACCTTCCCCATCACCCAGTGACTGGACCAGTACCCCCCTCCCCCACTCCGTCCTCATCTGCTGAAGACAGGGTACATGAGGGTGTGCGTTTGGGTTACAGTTGAAGCAGGTGGAGGAGTACATGGCATACCGGAAGCTGCCGCGGGAGCTCCGGACGAGAATCACCGAGTACTTCGAGCACCGCTACCAGGGCAAGTTCTTCGACGAAGAGATGATCCTGGGAGAACTCTCGGAAAAACTCCGCGAGGTAGGTTCTCTTCCCTCCAGCCATGCTCATTATTGAGTCAAAGAGGAGACATGGCCGCTTTGGCCATCCTCCATCCTGACCACACATAAACTCACGGTTGTTTGTCAGCTGTGCCCCAGACACACCTCACTGTCTTCCTCCACTGCAGACACACTTCACTGTCTTCCTCTACTACAGACACACCTCGCTGTCTTCCTCTACTACAGACACACTTCACTGTCTTCCTCTACTACAGACACACCTCGCTGTCTTCCTCTACTACAGACACACCTCACTGTCTTCCTCTACTACAGACACACTTCACTGTCTTCCTCTACTACAGACACACCTCGCTGTCTTCCTCTACTACAAACACACTTCACTGTCTTCCTCTACTACAGACACACCTCGCTGTCTTCCTCTACTACAGACACACCTCGCTGTCTTCCTCTACTACAGACACACTTCACTGTCTTCCTCTACTACAGACACACTTCACTGTCTTCCTCTACTACAGACACACCTCACTGTCTTCCTCTACTACAGACACACCTCGCTGTCTTCCTCTACTACAGACACACTTCACTGTCTTCCTCTACTACAGACACACCTCGCTGTCTTCCTCTACTACAGACACACTTCACTGTCTTCCTCTACTACAGACACACCTCACTGTCTTCCTCTACTACAGACACACCTCGCTGTCTTCCTCTACTACAGACACACCTCACTGTCTTCCTCTACTACAGACACACCTCGCTGTCTTCCTCTACTACAGACACACTTCACTGTCTTCCTCTACTACAGACACACCTCGCTGTCTTCCTCTACTACAGACACACCTCACTGTCTTCCTCTACTACAGACACACCTCACTGTCTTCCTCTACTACAGACACACCTCACTGTCTTCCTCTACTACAGACACACCTCGCTGTCTTCCTCTACTACAGACACACCTCGCTGTCTTCCTCTACTACAGACACACCTCACTGTCTTCCTCTACTACAGACACACCTCACTGTCTTCCTCTACTACAGACACACCTCACTGTCTTCCTCTACTACAGACACACCTCACTGTCTTCCTCTACTACAGACACACCTCACTGTCTTCCTCTACTACAGACACACCTCACTGTCTTCCTCTACTACAGACACACCTCACTGTCTTCCTCTACTACAGACACACTTCACTGTCTTCCTCTACTACAGACACACCTCGCTGTCTTCCTCTACTACAGACACACCTCACTGTCTTCCTCTACTACAGACACACCTCGCTGTCTTCCTCTACTACAGACACACCTCGCTGTCTTCCTCTACTACAGACACACCTCACTGTCTTCCTCTACTACAGACACACCTCACTGTCTTCCTCTACTACAGACACACCTCACTGTCTTCCTCTACTACAGACACACTTCACTGTCTTCCTCTACTACAGACACACCTCACTGTCTTCCTCTACTACAGACACACCTCACTGTCTTCCTCTACTACAGACACACCTCACTGTCTTCCTCTACTACAGACACACCTCACTGTCTTCCTCTACTACAGACACACTTCACTGTCTTCCTCTACTACAGACACACTTCACTGTCTTCCTCTACTACAGACACACCTCACTGTCTTCCTCTACTACAGACACACCTCACTGTCTTCCTCTACTACAGACACACCTCACTGTCTTCCTCTACTACAGACACACCTCGCTGTCTTTACCAAGTATTACTGTATTAAGTCTCTCTCTCTCTCTCTCCTACAACACTACCACATTATGTCTTTCTCCGACAACACTACCACATCATGTCTTTCGTCTACAACACTATCACATCATGTCTTTCGTCTACAACACTATCACATCATGTCTCTCGTCTACAACACTACCACATCATGTCTTTCTCCGACAACACTACCACATCATGTCTTTCGTCTACAACACTATCACATCATGTCTTTCGTCTACAACATTACCACATCATGTCTCTCGTCTACAACACTACCACATCATGTCTTTCGTCTACAACACTACCACATCATGTCTTTCGTCTACAACACTACCACATCATGTCTTTCGTCTACAACACTACCACATCATGTCTTTCTTCTACGGTACTAAGAACTTTATCTCACACATTTGTTTTTCCTTTTGAAGTAGTGTTAATTTTCCTGACACTTATCAACTTTCTTCGTGGTCAGGTGTGCAGTACCTCCATCTTTCCGTCCTCTGCAGCGCTGTACATTATAGGAGCCCACAGGTTACCTAATCTCACTTTCAATTTCAATAATTATCAGTTACATAATACATTTTTCGATCTAATTGTATTTATTTTTTTTCACTCTATGATTTATTGTGGTTCGTTAAAATAGTTACAGTGGGTAGTGACATCATTTTGTAAGATGAGGATGCATTTATATCAATCGAAGTAAATTAACGAGCTTCAGTAAACTGGGTCTTTAGGCGAGCATTCTAGATTAGTAAATACAGCAGTCACCAACAAGTAGAATAAAGTGAAATGCATCTCTTGTTATCCAGTTCTTGGCTGGAGTGAACGTATAGTATAGTGGTGTGCAGCGCTGTACCAGGATTCTAAAATATTCCTACTTCATTTTTCTCGTAACTTTAAGTATAAGAACAAATTTAGCTGTCAGACTTGAGCAACAACTTTAAAAGAATTCCTAAAATATCATCAGAGTTATATATGGGTTTCACTTCACTAAATGCATTAATAAGCTCACTTATCAGTTAGGAGAGAAATTTTGACATACAATATCTTTTATAAATTTTTCCCAAGGATGGTGAGGTGATGAACCCCTATGTTTGTATTGTTCATTACTTACTCTGTCCATAACACGGTCTAATCCTCTTCTCTCCTCTACTTTATTCATATTGTACTTCTTTCTTTTTTTCTAATACGTTTGCTTTCATTCTTAGATCCTCTTGCAGTTTGGTCTCATCCATTTTATAAATATATTCACTTTTTTATCTACTTGTATATGAAAGATTTACTTATACTTTACATCCTGTCTGTGGTTACATCCTACATCCTTACAACCTCCTGCGGTTAATTTCCCTTCCTTTCCTCAGTATTTCTTCCTTGTCGCAAATTTCAATTCCACCTTTATTGCTTTCCTCTATCCTGGCACTTAACCCCAGGGCTGGGCTCTTAAAGCTTCCTACGTTAAATTTCCATCCAAACTGAGGAGAATTACAAAGAGAGCGACCAAAGTGGCGTCAAGGGGTGTAACTTGTGTAGCTGCTTCCTCATATCTCACTGACAAGGGAAGTATAAGGACCAACACGAATCAGGTCCATGCGTTACCTTCATCATCATCTTTGTTCTTAACTTTTAACGCTGTCTTAGCAACTCAGTTTTGTTTTGTTTTTTGTATCTGAACAGTCATTTCCGAATCCCCGAATCCGCTACATAATTTACCATAATAATTACAGTTATAGTTACAAGTAATGAAACTCGATGCGCGTGATACTTACAACAGTGAGGACTTTTGTCATCGATTTAATTGTTCATTGATATTATTATCTGCAGATAAATTATTATACAAACATTCATCTGGGCTTGTGAAATGTCGGTGTTTAAATTCACGGAGAACATGACTGCCCAGACTTTGTTTACACAAGATTGTGACTTAGCGTGATGATACATTACAGGGGTATAAACATTCCGAACACGTTGTTGACGGGCCAAGCAAGGAGAAGTATATAATCATTATAAAGCGACTTACGTGAACACACCAAAGAAATAAACATCTCTCTAGTTCTTCAAAGAGTGGTTTACCTTATACACTCTAGTTGTTTAGTTTATGTTGTTGTTGTCCAACTAGTGAAGGAAGCACGTGTGTCTAGTCTGAAGTTACTATCAATAAGCCAGAACTTTACACGAGGTGATAACTGAGTATTGGTGGAGAGAGCATGGTCACTAGGCCTCGGGTTTTCGAAGATTCGCGTGTGATTTTCTCCCCTGGAACTAAATATGGGAGAAAGCATCCAATTAAGATAGTCTCATTGTAATTTCGACTCCATTTTGCCCACAGCCTCTGTGCTGTATTTAAAGTCAGCCTGTGAGTTGTGCATAGCTCCTCTTAGAGACGTGAGTACAAGCAACGTAAGACTCTTAAAAAGACTCCAGCCAGGTTCTTGGCCTCCTTCCCCCAACTGTGGTCCTCCTCACTCCCACACCTGACCACCTTGCTCCCTCTCCTCTTATCTTGTTTTCCAAGTCTTACCTCACAAAAAATCTGATTACTACCATTTGTTTAAGTTGTCTTTAGTCAAGTTTGGGAATTAATATTTTAGGCTCTCCGTGTACATTACAACTGTTGTTTATTTAAAGAGAAATACAAATGTGATATATTTATCTTTTTCTGGTGAATTTTTGAATGAGCAGAGATTTGCTATTCATTAACTATTAAAAAAAAAGTTATTGGAGAGCAAAAAAATGCATATACTGTCATCTGAAGTTGTGTTATCAGACTTTAAAGTTATAAGCATTTGATCAGGAGGTACCACAGTAAGAATTGACATTCAGTAATGAACTCATGACCATTCAAAGTTCCCATACAACCATAATTAAGCCACACTCTCACACGTAACTACCATAAACTGTCTTTAGTCTAGGTCAGGGAAAAGACACAGGCTGCCTCCTTATCCGTCTGTCTGTCTATCTCCCTGTAGCATTAACTTGAAATACGATAGTCTATGAGTGCTCAGGTGTGGATGTCAACAGTATAATACAGATGTGTGACTGGCCTAGCCAACTATAAATGCTCTGCTATATTTTTTTATGCTCTTATGTACCTTGTTGACGTATACAAAGTCCTTTTTTAATATCTTTATGATACAATTAAGTCAGTTAGTTAAAGAGAAGACTTACAATAGCAGTCCTACAGACTTGAACAGGGATTTAGTGCTGTCAGTGGGATTCATGAAAAATGACAGTATTGTCTAATGCTGGTTAAGTTAACTGCTCCAAAAAACAAATAATAAGGAATTTTTTTGTCAGCATATGATGACTCACTCACTTAACAACTGTAAATTAGTAATCAGGTGTATTAATGGGCAGTGTTACAATGATAGTTACTACTGTCTTCCTCTGAGTACACTTGACGCCAGCCAGAACAAAGTCGCCCGAAACGCCCCAGTGTGGTACAATCAAGCCGCTCAAATTTAGGTCAATCAGTGGTTGTGCAGCAAACTGCTTGGCAGCTAATATGTACTGCATAATTATATAATTCATATTGGCTAAAATTTGAATATCATTGCACCGCCTTGAGTCGCACCGGCCATATTTGTTTTGGGCTTGAAAGTTCGATCCCTTTCACATTTTTAGCAAGCTATTCAGTCCTCTACATCTCTTTTGCAATTGTAATTTTAGATAATCCCAAACTACAGATTTTTTGGGATGATTGGCTGTTTAATTTATATTTTTCATTCTGTGCATATTTCTATGGTTTTAATAATATTTTATTCCCTTTTCAATCTACTGTACACTCTATGAATATGATCTAGACTTAACCTGCTCCTTACATTCCGGTCACAACCTAGAGATACCAAGCTGAGCTCAGACTCGGCAGTCCGCCTCAGCTGCTTTGGCCTTGTTTCAGACGCCCTTTTTCTACAGATATTGCTAAAAGTTATCTGCTTACTAGCCATTATTTTCCTACACTCACTTCTTTCACATATACTATCACAATTTGTACTACCCTGCAGTTGTGTAAATGCTTAAAAATTATTCAAGTTTACAATTTTTTCTAACTGCTAGCAATGCTGCTGTCACAAAAAATCCATACTAAGGAAGTGAATCCTTGAAGAGGAATGAGCTTATTATGTCTTGTGATAATAAGGAGAATAATGTATCATTCAGTCACATTAAAAAATAAAGTCTTTACTTGACTGAGGTCACGTTATTACTGATTCCCTGTTTCCCAGTGAAATATTCTTAACATTCAAAATTTCCCGCCGCCCTCACCCACCAGCGGCTCCTGACCCCTTGTCTTATCTGTTACAACTTGCAGGACGTTATCAATTTCAACTGCCGATCTTTGGTGGCGTCCGTACCCTTTTTTGCCAATGCTGACCCTGGCTTCGTCTCAGAGGTCGTCACAAAACTTAAATACGAGGTCTTCTTGCCAGGTTGGTGTCCCTTAGGCCGCAGCACGAACACTTTCTCAATCTCCCGCTGCTGCACAGTCTGGCTCCGTCAACAAAGTGACCGCAGTCTGGCTCGCCCCTCACACCACCAGTAAGGGGGGGGGGGGGGGACAACCTACACCTCATACACACTTCAACATCTCACTTGGACTTTAAAATATTAGACATTTAGGATGGAATGAGGGTTTAATAATTTACACCTTCTAATGAACAATTTGAATTCCTTTCTATTAAAATACATGAGGATTGATGTATTCATAAAAGTATAATCCAAAGTACAAACTGTATCATGCTTCCTAACGTAATTCTAACATGAAACATTTGCAGTGGCTCAAAGAGGAGAGAGAGAGAGGGAAGGTTGGCAAAAGACATAGTGATGCAACTGGTGACGTGAGAGAGAAGTGACTTCACGGAGGTCTGAGTATACATGGAAGAGGTGTGAGTATACATGAAGGAGGTGTGAGTATACGTGCAGGAAGTGTGAGCATACTTGAAGGTGTGATTATACATGGAGGAGGTGTGAGTATACATGGAGGTGTGAGTATACTTAGAGAAGATGTGAGTATTCATGGAGGAAATGTGATTATACTTCGAGGTGTGATTATACATGGAGGAGGTGTGAGTATACTTGGACGAGGTGTGAGTATACTTGGAGGAGGTGTGAGTATACTTGGAGAAGGTGTGAGTATACTTGGAGGAGGTGTGAGTATACTTGGAGGAGGTGTAAGTATACTTGGAGGAGGTGTGAGTATACTTGGAGGAGACGTGAGTATACTTGGAGGAGGTGTGAGTATACTTGGAGGAGGTGTGAATATACTTGGAGGAGGCTGTGAGTGTACTTGGAGGATGTGTGAGTATACTTGGAGGAGATGTGAGTATACTTGGAGGAGGTGTGAGTATACTTGGAGGTGGTGTGAGTATACTTGGATGAGGTGTGAGTATACTTGGAGGAGGTGTGAATATACTTGGAGGCGGTGTGAGTAGGCCTATAGGAGGTGTGATTAGGCCTGGGGGAGGTATGAGTAGGCCTGGAGGAGGTGTGAGTAGGCCTGTAGGGGGTGTGAGTCGACCTGTAGGGGTGTGAGTGGGCCTAGAGGAGGTGTGAGTAGGCCTGGAGGAGGTGTGAGTAGGCCTTTAGGAGTTGTGAGTAGGCCTGGAGGTGTGAGTAGGCCTGGCGGTGTGAGTAGGCCTTTAGGATTTGTGAGTAGGCCTGGAGGAGGTGTGAGTAGGCCTGGAGGAGGTGTGAGTACCCCTGGATAAGGTGTGAGTAGTGGAGGTGTGAGTAGGCCCTTAGGAGGTAAGAGGATTACCATTCCTACACCTGCGTCACATATGTCTGTTTCTAATGGAAGAGGCAACACATAGTTTGGGGAGGCTGCGGGCGACACAATATACTCTCTCTGAAACACAAGGAAGCACTAATGCTTGAAGCAGGTTTATAGCCACAATGATATCATGTAAGGTTCAGCAACCAACATAAAACCATGTAATCTCACCAACGTACAGACAGTCAAGGGACATGTATAAATATGGTCCACCGTTCGAGAGCAAAATATGAAGGAATTTATGTTTTGAAGATGAAAAGCATAATGTTGAAATCAGTGTGCAAATGAGAATGTGACGGTGAGGACGGGGGAAACCCGAAACTGGGAACTTGAAAATAGAGAAACCGGAGCGAGTAATGATAACGTGTACTGTAGGTTTAAGAGAATTTCCAAAGTTTTGACGAAGACTCGGCCATGGTATTTACAGATACAAGGTCTTACAGACATCTGAAACTTGTTAGCGAAAATGCTTAATGTTAACTGCCAGATGAAACACCAGTAACTATAGTAAGTACTGCAGACGAAGAACTGGGACAGTGCGATTCCCTAATGTAGTTTGTTTACCCGTTAGATGTCGAATAGACCGTGTACTATATTCCTGTATTTCTTGTTTTTAAATAATTTTGGTGCAGTCAGAATTTTCAGTAAATTTCACTTCTAAAAATGTAAAAACGACGCCCTAAGCTTATAATTTTATGTTAAGTTTCTGAGAGACGCTACCACAAGTAGAAGATATCAAACTGCAATAATTGAGAACATCTTCAGAATGTGAGAGTAAATTGGGGAGGGGGAGGGGAGACAAAACAGCAGCAGCCAGGATGAGGTTGTGTAAGTGGCGAGAAAATGAAATAATTTGTGTAAAATCTCAAGCCTATAATTTTATTTTATTGATTTACTACGATACAAGAAGAAATACACTATGTAAGATTCGAAGCTAAAGAATTTAATTATTTTCTTTGATGTATTGAAAGTGGGTCTTATAGACATACTTTAACTGCCCCCGCACACTGTACACAAGGAGGCAGCATGACCGGTGTTGCAGTGACTGTCGTCACTTCAAAATTTTACAGCACTCCTAAGAAGTCTTGTTAAAAATGTTCCTCTTGCTTGTGTGGCAGTCAATTACTATACGTTTTTTCCTGTAGGAGTTGTAAGGAAAATTACACACACACACACACACACACACACACACACACACACACACACACACACACACACTCCACGAACGATAGAAGCTGTAGGGTCATGTTTAAAGCAAGAGTAGGAAACCCCCCTCCATCAAGTAAGACAAGTAAGTGAACGCGAGGAAACAGAAAAAAAGAAAACGGAAAATACGGTATCAACCTTTTTTGACAATATCGCGTGTGAGAGCGAAATGCGGGAACAGCCATGTGTGGGAGTATATATTAGATTAGGTGGAAAAGGGTAAACGGGTGGGAACAGTAAAGAGGCCGTGAAACGAGTCCTCCCTTTATTACTTGAACCTCCCACTGTGTCTGTATGAATGTGGGCGGAACGCCCAACTACTCTTACACGCGAAAATAGATTGTCCACATAAAACTAGAGGATACGATTGGGGTAAGTCTCACTATTGAGCCTCAAGGATGTGTGTTTGTGGTGGTGGAGTGTCTGTGTGTGTATAGGGGGATGATGAGTCTGAGGGGAAGGGTAAGTGTGGGACCCAATATGACAGAGAGGCTGGTGTAACTACTGCCACCAGCTCATCACCTGCCAGCCTTGCACCACTCAAGGTCTCCGTTCTGTCAATATTGCCATTGTTGACAGAAAAGTTTTTTTCAATACTATCAAGAAAATTGTTTTAAGAGTGTTATTACGATGTTGGTAGTCACATATTTTTTTATGGTTATAATATTAACTGATGCCTGAATTACGCAATAGCAAGACGAAACGCTTAAGGAAAATTTATATCCATGTCTCACAAAAGTGATCTATAATATCTCTAAAACAAAAATTTCACTACATTCTTAAGTTTCCCAAAACAATGTGAATTACAGTAAACTATAAGTACTGATATACAGGTGACGTATTACTGTTATTTCCGACCATACACACACACACACACACACACGTCACTCAACAAAGCTATTGGTGATGGGTTTACATATCTTGAGACTAGTCCACACAAGTGGTAAACATCTTTGTAAAAATGTCCACGCACATCCCAAGTGGGCCAGACTGGGCAGCGCGGCGCTTCTCAGCCACACGCAAGTGCTAGATGAGTGGGCGCCCCCTCCCTCTGCCCTGCTGCTATGGAACGCCCTGGACATTGAGGAGGAGAGCAGAGAGTGAGCGTCAGTGACTGGTAGGGCGAGGGAGGCGGCGCCCGGTACACAGCGGTGACCTCACCTGTCCCACAGATACTCTACAGTTTCTTCCGTGTGGTCGGGACACATCACTTGCCTTCATTCTAGTTTAGTATAGTCATAGGTAATGATATATGTAGACTCTAATCTGAAGTTTTCAATCACCTCCCAGGACGTGATAAACTTCAACTGCAGGGCCTTAGTTGCTTCCGTGCCATTTTTTGCCAATGCCGATGCACGCTTTGTGACCGACGTGGTTACCAAGCTGAGATACGAGGTGTACCAACCAGGTAGAGTAGTGGCAAGGGCCACGCCGAGGGCAACGAGTGTAGCATCACGTAGAAAAGATGGCACTGAGCCGCGGGCCACAGACAGCTGCAGATCATGACCGTAACGTTGCCTCATGTTGAAGACCACTAGCGTGATCAGTCACTTTATTATAATGTTAGGTCATGCTTCAGTCTCCGTAGGCCTGCGGCTCACACAGCAGCGGACCAGCTGCAGTGATGGCCGCTCGTTTGTATCTGAGTCTGTGTATTTCCTCTCCTTGTGGCACTATGTGGAAGCGGCTAGCTCCTGACTCAGTATAACCCAGGACACAGGGTGACCTAGCGAGTGTAGATAGAGCAGAAAACATCTCCCAATTTTTGTTCCACAATAGTATTGGCCTAACAACCTCACCACAGCAAATACTTGTATATAGCATTGTAACTTTTCTATAAAAACAAAAATAAAAAAAATATCCCCTTTATACTGTTTATATTAAGTTTCCTTTCATCCAAAATCAAAATTACTTCCTAAGCGGGTGTCTCAGCTTCACAAGATATTCAGTCAATTTAAAACTGGTACGATTCACTAACCACAACCATGTGTTAGTGTTTATCATACTAGTGGGACTATCTGTACGTAAGAAATGATGAGTATTGATACGATCAACTGAGACACTCGGTTTGACCTAAGCTTGTGGTAAATCTAACAGCAACCTCTATCTGGGTGGTAGATCCTTTTGTCTGTACCTTAGCATTGGCATTGGTCATTCCTCTGCCTGGTGTCTTTCACTTCCTCAACCTACTAAGATTCTTCGTATATAAACCCTAATTTCTACTTGTCAATGTCATCTCCTTTAGCATGAGTCTGCATGATGTGCTGTTCAGATTTTAAGACAAGTTTTGTTAGTCTATGACAGTTTCTGATTTTTAATGATATCTTCAATTCATAAACCTATTGTAAGATAGACACTGTCCTCAAGATCAGCTAAGCATGAACTTCAGCTTTGGTTTTGTTCACTTCTACTTCAGTCATGGAATTTTTTACTCAAATCCCCAATATTTTCTGTCACCTATTATTACTACATGCACAAAGGGGACATGAAAGTCATGTGGTTCTCAACCCACAGTCCTAAAGCATCCCTCTAGCATGACCATGAAGAATGACCAGATTGATCAATGCACTGTTTATATAGGGAAGATCAGGTCTTTTGCTTTTGTTGTCAACACGTTCATCAGTTCATGATGGCTAATACTCTTATCTATTGTTCAGGTGACATTATCATCAAGGAAGGTACCATTGGGAACAAGATGTACTTCATTCAAGAGGGTATCGTCGATATCGTCATGTCCAATGGGGAGGTGGCAACGTCTCTCAGTGACGGCTCGTATTTCGGCGAGATCTGTTTACTTACCAACGCACGACGAACAGCATCAGTGCGAGCTGAGACTTACTGTAACCTCTTCAGCCTCAGTGTGGAACATTTCAACACTGTCCTCGATTCCTATCCGCTCATGCGACGGACTATGGAAAGTGTGGCAGCTGAGAGGTGAGATTCAGATTTTCACAAACAATATTTTTAGGGTAAGGCTTGTTTTATGGAGAACTTACTAGTAGTATGAATGGGCCTATGAGTTGACCCAAGAGACAATTGTTAGATTCTTATGCAAATTTTTGACGGCCTCATGTGATGCAGGTATGTATTATGAAGAAGACTGAACGTGTTAATGAGCACAAAATGGTCCACAACTCCACAGGAAGAGCCATTTGTTGTAGTAGTCGTGTACACAAAACTGACCTAATTGGTACATTTAAGCTAAATCACATGAATGACATCCAAGTAATTGACATTAAAATTTCGCTGAGACTACTTTAAATAGATACCTTCACTTAACACTTAATGCAGTAGAGTAACTTCTGAGAAAATTAGTTTGTGAAGGTTTGATGCTAATTGTGGATATAATTTGGAGTAATTATACATTTTCATTTACAAGCAACATTCAACTTACAAACCTCTGAGAATCCAGTCCCTGTGGTTCAATATACGTAAATATAATAACACGTACAGTCCCATTCACAAATGCATTTTCAAGGACTCGTCAGGTTTTGTGCAGTGTGGCAGACCTGTGTTTGTTTACATTCGACAGGAGGAAAGTAGCAATAGTAAAAATACTATGGAATCAAATGAAAACAACATTAAAACAAATATCTGAAAGATAATGATTTGTGGAATGTTTATGTGACCAGCCCCTTTCAACGCACTGGTGAAGGGGACTGTACTGTTCATTGAGGGATAATTAGGAAATGGTAGAGGAGCTTCAATCCAGCACTAGTTTGGCCTGAAACACTTAAGTATACTAAGGAAGGTCTCCTAAGTGTGTGTGTGTTATATATATATATATATATATATATATATATATATATATATATATATATATATATATATATATATATATATGCAAGTAAATCACTGTAGGTGCGCGTGATCTAGGTATATGCTGATAACCACCAGGAAAGAAGAAAACACGAAGTTCCCAAGCGCTTTCGTGTAATTCACACGAAAGCGCTTGGGAACTTCGTGTTTTCTTCTTTCCTGGTGGTTATCAGCATATATATATATATATATATATATATATATATATATATATATATATATATATATATATATATATATATATATATACCGTACAGCGGTAATTCTTTGTCGAAATTTAGTGAAATAAAGAAATTATATATTATTAAGAATTACGTTAATGTTTGTACTATTATTAATGTACATATTTTAACAGGTTAAATAAGATAGGCAAGAATCCATCAATTGTCAGCAACCGGGAGGACCTGACGAACGACTGCAAGACAGTGAACGCCATTGTCAACGCGTTAGCCTCAGTCGCGTCGACTGAGCAGTGTGATGGAGGCACCAGTTCAGAGGAGTCAATGATGGGTCAGGATGCCTCCAGCCTTAAAGGTCGCCACCATCACAACCTGCTTGACCTCGGCTCCATAGGAAAAGCTCTTGCCAAAGGTCATTTACCTAGACCGAAGAGTGAGAACAACTTCGCTCTGTCACTAGATACGCCCTCTCCCCTAAATCGCAACCGCCCTTCATTTCACAAGTCCGACACTTTCCATAAAGACACTTCGTTTCAATAGCATGTGGCCCCCGCCCATGCACTTATGCTAGTGGGCGCCACGGCTGATCTATTTTGTACTATCATGAAACACGGGGAGAGAGCGAGTGACCTGCACCAACAGCGTGTGAATAAGACAAACTTCCAGGGACACAGTGAACAATCTTTGTGATCTGTAATTATAGTGAATATTGTAGGTAAGAAGTTGCTAGTGTATTTATTAGGTGCTCAAAACAATGAGAACCTCTGCTGATGAGTAGTTTGTTGGTATTCCCCCTCAGTGCATAACGAGGACGCACATTGATAACAACCACGACAAGCTTCTGCCACACCTGAACTAACAATAAAAAAGGTACTATTGTTGTGTTGTTATTGCTTCAAATGATTATCTGTTATTAAGAGAAGGTGCCAAAATCCAAGGAGATCTGGCAATTTTGAGTGGCGGTCAAGTCTGTGTTCCTGACAAACATCTTTTAAAAAAAAGGAGAAAAGCAATAATATAATCAAAGCGCATTCTTGTTGAGTGAAGTCAAGGCATGACATGGGTACAACATATCTACACGGGGTGATACATGTGTTATTACTACGTTAATGTTTTGTAAAGTTTTACATTATATGAATAACAAATTTGGAACGTGTTTACCTCTGGCATTATAGCCGAGGCGTATATTTGTTGTAAAATGGAGTTTTTATATAAGAGTGTTTTATCAAATCTAGCCATAAGGTCCCAGCAGCCTAGCTGTGTGGTGCCCATGTATGCTGTATGGAGCTCTTATACGCAGTATAGAGCTCTGTGTTGAGCTCATTCATGTTGTTAGGAGCTCATAAACTAATAATGAGGTCTTTTATGCTTTACAGAGCTCATAAACCTATAATGAGCTCATTATGCTGTATAGGGCTTATGTAAGCTGTATAAAGCTCCTGTATGCGTTAGAGCTCATATAGGTTGCATAAGACTCATGTATACTGTATGACACTCATACACAGTATAAAGCTCATGTATCCTATACTGAGCTCTTGTATGGTGTATAGGCCTCATGTATACTGTATGTATAAAGGATTTGTATGCCATATAGAGCTCAGCGTTTAATGCAAATGGACATACTGTATATGCCTTGATAAATGTGGAGGATTAGGGCGGTCAGGAACAGTAGACGGTTGGACGCTGGAGTAAGCTGCTTCTTGTCATGGGGGTCTTGTTCACCCCTACTGTGATTGATGCAACAGTTCATCTCACCACCTTACCGCTAACACCACTGATATCCTTTTTGTCACTTGTACAACACTCATACTGTACACACAGAGAGAGAGAGAATAAACAAAAATAAACTACCAATATTCCTAACCCCCTCAATATATAATAAAGTTGAAATATAGTTTTTAATGTTATAGAGATATTTTCAAAATCCCTTATGTTTTCCTACCACTTATTCTTTGTATTTCTAACGACTATTGTACATACAAAAATTTTCTACTGTGTATATAAATACATAATGGCAGAGTACTCTTGCATCAGGGATTGTTAGAAAATATTGGTAACATAACACTTCTTCTGTAAAGTTGTACAACCTAGTTGTTCAGTGGTGCAGGCGATCTCATCCCTCATTGTACCAGACACATCTTCAGTGACTCATGCCCATCATCTCATAGTCATGCCAAGTCAGAGTTTATTTTCGCTCGTCAGTGAGGATAGTAAAAATATGCAATAATTAATGTCCACATGTAGAACCATAAGCTCAACTAGGGGCCCTAGGACAGTAGTGCTAATTTTGACATTGCTTTCTAGCTTTAGACCAAAGCTCACATCTTGCAGCCACACCAAGAAAACAGCAAGCAAGCAAGCACTCAAGAAGTTGTGCTAAAACCCCATAGACTCATTGTGAAAGTGCTTCTTGTAGGTTAACTCATTGAAATTATGTTTTATGTGTGAGTGAATGTAATAGTGAATAGCCAGTGCGACACCAACATCTCTTTTTGTCTGCAGCAAAAACCCAAACATTCAACTAGTAGGACCAAGAAAGCAATGTGAAAATCTTCCTTTTGTTTTCCTCTCACTTGCCAGTGTAGTGATTCACGTAGTCAAAGTGCCTCAAGTACTAATGCTGTAGAGTTTAATCTTCTGCAACAACTGAGCATCCTCTCCTCAGCCTCTCATCAGTCATGCTACTGGCAGATTAGGTCAGAGTTTCCATGGCAACCATCTTGTTTATGAAACTTTTTTCTTGATAACTTTGTACTCAGAGACACGATTTTCTTCTTTCTATTAATGCTCTTGGGTTGTAGTAACATATAAACAGGGCGGGTACAAGTCTTCAGTCATTCGTTGGTTTGTCATGGATATTCTGCCTAAATAGATATTGCACATTGTTTTAGGTGAAAATGATAAACTATTGAAAGCCATAAAATTGTTAAATACATGCTCCTTTTCTTTGTTAGATAAGCATGTAAGGGATACTTATTTTAAAATGTTAGATATTTCACACAAAAGTGTTGGTTAAAGTTTAGGCCATGCTAAGCTGTCCTTCCATTTTTTTATGATATTCATATAACTGTCTTGACAGGTATTGTTTCAGCTCCCTAAAAGCAGTAATAAGCTTACTACTAACATAATAGACTTGCATAATGTACAACTGCATAAGATAATTATTATAGGATATTATATTTGCAGGAGAAGATTTTCCTTTAATTTTTCACGAATATATATATATATATATATATATATATATATATATATATATATATATATATATATATATATATATATATATATATATATATATATATATATATATATATATACAGTATATATATATATATACACACCATATCTGTTCTGGGGAAGCACTAAGTTAAGGGCAAGTTGATCAACTTAACCAAGTCTTCACAAGACACTCTGTACCATTTAGCATTATGTTGTTTTCTTCATTCTGTAACAAAATCCAGTTGTAAGTGAAGTATATTACATTACAGCAAATCTCTCAATCTAAAACCCAACAACTGCTGCCTAACACTGTTATGTCGATTATTTAAATAAATTATAATCCACCAGCAGGACAATTAGTTGCACGAGAAGGCCTTGTCTTTAACTTAAGTGTGCTCATTTATACTGTTATTTCTCCTCCGACTTTATTAAGAGTTTTTTTTTTAATCTGGAGCCGGACGAGAATGATGTACATAATAAAAAAAGAGAATAATTTAGTTTGTGAATCCCTCTTGTAAAACTAAATGAACACTAGAGCTATCTTTGTTCAACCAAACACTTTGCCTTCATTGTTGTAAATTATCTTGGAATAAGAGAGGGCCTAATACTGTCGGTTTGATGGATAATAATTTCCATTTTACATCCTCTGATAATTGAACAAGGTAATTTATGTCTTTTCTATGATTATATTTTTTTCAATATTACCTTATGTGCTAGCATATTGCTAGCTTATGTAAATAATTTACATTATGCAGAGGTTATTAGTTACTGTTAGTTTTACTTATCCCTAAAGTTACTGCTTACAAAGGTTGAGAAGTACAAATGTCGAAAGAGGAAACAAAAATTATGTCATATGTAAGAAGCTGGATGCAGGCAACACCACAGCCTCCACCACCTCAACCTGGCACATAGCACACCTTCCTCCACCAGCCCAACCACATCTGGCAACACAGCACACCTTCCTCCACCAGCCCAACCACACCTGGCAACACAGCACACCTTCTTCCACCATTCCAACCACACCTGGCTGCACAGCACACCTTCCTCCACCAGCCCAACCACACCTGGCAACACAGCACACCTTCCACCATTCGAACCACACCTGGCTGCACAGCAAACCTTCCTCCATCATCTCAACCACACCTGGCAACACAGCACACCTTCTTCCACCATTCCAACCACACCTGGCAACACAGCACACCTTCCACTATTCCAACCACACCTGGCAACACAGCACACCTTCTTCCACCATTCCAACCACACCTGGCTGCACAGCAACCCTTCCTCCATCATCTCAACCACACCTGGCAACACAGCAACCCTTCCTCCATCATCTCAACCACACCTGGCAACGCAGCAACCCTTCCTCCATCATCTCAACCACACCTGGCAACACAGCAACCCTTCCTCCATCATCTCAACCACACCTGGCAACACAGCAACCCTTCCTCCATCATCTCAACCACACCTGGCAACACAGCAACCCTTCCTCCATCATCTCAACCACACCTGGCAACACAGCAACCCTTCCTCCATCATCTCAACCACACCTGGCAACACAGCAACCCTTCCTCCATCATCTCAACCACACCTGGCAACACAGCAACCCTTCCTCCATCATCTCAACCACACCTGGCAACACAGCAACCCTTCCTCCATCATCTCAACCACACCTGGCAACACAGCAACCCTTCCTCCATCATCTCAACCACACCTGGCAGCACAGCAACCCTTCCTCCATCATCTCAACCACACCTGGCAACACAGCAACCCTTCCTCCATCATCTCAACCACACCTGGCAACACAGCAACCCTTCCTCCATCATCTCAACCACACCTGGCAACACAGCAACCCTTCCTCCATCATCTCAACCACACCTGGCAACACAGCAATCCTTCCTCCATCATCTCAACCACACCTAGCAACACAGCAACCCTTCCTCCATCATCTCAACCACACCTGGCAACACAGCACCTCAACCACATTTAAATGAATGGTGTAACAAACAAGTTTTCCCAACGGTTCACCTCGGGTAGCAACTACTCGTACATCTTCAAATTTTGTAAGCAAGTTTAAAAGTTCTAATTTATGTTTTTAGATGCTCTACTGATCAAGATATGACTCAAGATCACACTTTGAATCTGATTTAGTTTAGCCATAGAGCAAACATCACAACCTGCTTCGAAAACTGATGTATCTCCTTTACCGGTGATGGATATACTATACAAGAAAATGAGATACCGTTACGTTGTACCGAACACAAGGCTGACTCGTACGAGAAGCCATTCACACTGCAAGTTTCAGAGACAATAACATCCACATCTTCGTTTGCACCCGACAACACGAGCTGTAACCATAATGAGCGCATGCTGCTGTAAATGTGTACAGTCATTTACAATGGCATTACACGTCACAGAGGAAAGGTCTGGAAATAACTTAGTAGAAACACATTAGTCTGCCATTCTTTTGCTATTAATAGGCCGCTCGGGAATGATTTAACTGACTAGCTGACTGATTACCTGACTAATACATATTATTTGACTGATACTGATCACTTAGTTGTCCTGTCTGCTTGGCATCATACTGCTTCTGAAAGCACACTACTTCCTTGACCCCCTTTCTCTGACAGTAAAAACATATAATCGACTGACTGTGAACGTCCATTATAATCTTGATCCAACTGAGTCTAGGGGCGTGAAGGGCGTGACTGGCCGCTACTTTGCAAGGTCTGGGGGCTTCTATGCTGCTGTTGCTGCAGATTTAGTAGATTTTTTTTTTTTTGGGGGGGGGGGGGTCTGCACATCGGTATGGTTTGTATTCTTGTTATTGTATCCATATTACTTGTACATATAAACATTTACATGTCGACCGAGTTGGATCGTTGTAAGCCATCTCGACACACTGTTGGTGCCAGTTGAGCATTCCGTAATGTCTGTCGAGTGGCGGGTCTTGTTGTCATTTTAACTGTATGACGACACAACAGTCACCATTACGCCACATTTTTGTATCTACAAACACACATAGCCTCACGGCTAATCATATTATAGAGAGTCATTCCTTCACGGCTATTCACCTCGGTAACACGTCTCTCCTAACCAATGGGTTTACTATCAAACCTACCTGAAGGGAACAGACAGGATAGGTGAGTAAAGCACATTGGCTACACGCCTAAACCTTTTACTAGATTGCTGCTGGGTAATCGAGTTAACTTAATGCTATACTTCTACCAGAGCGCCTTCGGACTACTAGACAGTATCACAATACTACAGCTACATACAAACAACCCAACACGTCAGCGGGTAGGTCGGGCTAAATACCCTAAGTAAACAAAGACAAGACAACTTCCAACATTTTGGTGTCTGTTAGTATTTAGAATGGTGAACCTGATGAAGCTAATGTTTAGACTCTCCTAATTTATTATACATCACAGGTTTTTTAAGAATCTATAGCCCCGATATAGTGTCAAGTGGAGAGGTGGTGCAGTCTCTCTTACTTGTGTCTGGTGTCGGGTGGTGCCAAAGGGAAAAATTCATATTTAAATGTCAAATTTCTCCTAAATCTGGAAGAGAATTGACTTTGTGACGAGATCAGCCCACAAGGACATCTATATTGTGCAAATTGATTCCATTTCCACCCTTAGTTATCTTGAACCGATTGACAATTACAAACCACCACCACACGCATACACTAAATAGCAAGCGACGTAAACTAGTTCAACCTGCTCCCAGGTGATGAAAACCCCTGGTGGCAGGTTCATGGACTACAGCTTACCTTTGCCCCAAATTCACCGGCTCTGTCAGTCGTTCTAAAGGTCTTGCACAGACACCTCCTCCGTCACAGGTTCAGCCTGTCTTGACTGCTAAGTGTGGTTATTCCTTGGGTCACCAGAATCTTGTCATTCCATCGTGTGTTTCTTATGATAACGTTTTGGTGAAGGGATTTATATCTTGTTAAAGCAGTGTTTATTTTCTTTTATTTGTTTCTCCCATGTGATTTTATGTTAATATAATTCTACGAGTTATAAATACTTGTTCTTTTAATTGCATTGATTGAGATGATTTGTCTACCACAGAAACTTCACTAAAGCCCCTCGACAACAGTTTAACATCCATAATTCGGGAAAGTTTTCAGTTACTTAACATTAAATTGGGTTGTCTGTCCAGGAGTTTATTAACTTTACGACTCCTTCCCACTACTTAAATTTAAATTAAACCTTTTAATCTCGGATAAACTTTACTTAAATTCCCGTTTTTGTTTTATTTTTAATTTTGGTAAACAAATAAACTTTAACAAATTTCCCCATTGTTCGAATTTTCTAAAATCAGTCGGTCACTTAACGTAAATACTGCATATCTTCTTTTTTACAAATCAATGGGATTAAGTCTGCTTAATAAATTTTGTGATGTTATTATTGCTATTAAGTATTGGAGAAGCACACAATGTAGCAAAGTGGAATTCAAATCTTAAAATCACGTCTGCGGTAAACTAACGCTGAGTTGTCCATATTCTCACGCGACCAAACTTTACCCTAACTTCAAATTTTCAAATCATTACGACTACCTCTACTTCAATCTTATATTACAATTAAATCTTGGTATCAAAAACTTAAGTAATATGGCTTCATATAATTTCCGTAATTCTGTCGATAGGCCTTCGGTTCGCAAATTAGGGTGTAATAACAGCTTCTTAGTACTGTAACTGTATAACACATTAATGGGGAGAACATAATATCCCTACCTTTACTAACTGTGTATCTGTTGGGTGACTTTTACCGTTGTATAACGACTTGTGAAGCTGTCATATATGTAACAACCTTCCTGGGTTGTCACCACTTGTAACAATCACTTGTGAAGCTGTTACCTTATATTCTAAACGTACTAAAATATAGATCAAGGTTTATTGGGTCTTCAGTCACGAAATCCAATAGGTTTCTTTTGTGTATTTATTATAAAGGTTTCTATGTACACTTTCAAAAAGGATTATCACCGTAACTTAATCACAGTAGCTATGTGTATTAAATGAGGATGGAGGCTATGTTAAAGTAGCACCTCTGAATACGGAGCACCTCAACGATGGCTCTAAATACCGTCTTCCTCTCATCAGGGTTATCAAATTACTGCCCGAAATAGGTGGCCAGGGAACCAGATACTTGTCCCTTAGCTCAGCACTAAGTGACGTGATTTCCCGTGGGCACACCTTATCACCTGCTCTGAACATGAACCTCATAGCTAGTGGAAAGTTACAGGGGATGATAGTTATACAAGCCTAATGTAAATAACCCACATTTATATAAATACCTCTGCCTATAAGACGGGGGTAATGCAAGGGAAAGGTAATTTAACGAAACTATTGGCGTCAACTTCTCACAATAACGAAACTTCGGCTCCTTCGAGTTCGACGAAACGACTGCTGAAAGAGGTTTTCGTTAAAGGACTCATCCGCCTGGGGTTATCTCCTTCCCACACCAGAATTAAACCTGGATCAGAGTAATCCTGTGGGAGAGGTCCACTTGGGTCATGGCGAAGGACAGAGAGAGGAAATATCCCGGGTCCGGAGTGACTTTACATCATCCCCAATGGACAGAACATCCTCTAGCACAGTGGTCCCCAACCTGTAGTTCGAGCGCCCGCGGAACCATATTATGGAGCCCACAAGGGTTTATTAGAATATTGAGAATTATTTGGGATTCTTTGTAAGAGTGAAAATAATGAAAATATGTAATAAATTTATACAACTGTCGTGTACAGGACCTGTGTATTTACCCCAAACCGGGCCCAGAGAGAGAGCCAACCTTCTCACTGTGATAAATACACACATCTTATCCAAGAGTAACTGTAAAAAGCATGTAACTGGTAACAGTTAGACGTGTAAAACTGCAAATAACTGTACAATATATATGAGGGTTTTTTCATGTGCAGATTCAAAGTTTTGGCGCCCTCCACTATATTTACAACGATAAATGTGGCCCAGAGCCTAGAAAAGGTTGGAGACCACTGCTGCAGCATAAAGCTTCAGAGACTTGAATTTGATAGGAAGAAAATAGCTTGGAGGAGAGAATCGAAAGATCGTGGTGAAAGAGAGAAGCAAAGAATGGAAAGGAACGAGAAAGAGAACAAATAGCTCTAGCCAATGAGAAATTAATAGAGAAAAAAGAACGAGGGGGAGAACGAGTAGCACTAGCCGAAGAGAAAGAAAGAGAAAAGAACGAGAGAGAAAGAATAGGACTTGAGGAGGAGCGAGAGAAAGATCGTGCACACGAGTTGAAAGTTCTTTGGGAAAAAGACGGTCTTGCCTAGGAACATGGACCTCTTTCCAGTTATCCCAGGAAATTGGATTAGCCCCAAATTTCTCGGAATCTGATCCCGAGGATTTCTTCCACCAGTTCGAGCCAACTGGCGAGCATCTGAATTGGCCTAAAAGTGAGTGGGTGTGGATCATTCAAAGCATACTTAGTGGAAGAGCTGCACTTTTGACGAACTCGCTCATTTGATCTGGGACGGGGAGTTTAAGAGGCGAAATCCATTCCAGCTCATAATTTATTTAGATGACCTAATGAAATCAGCCCAGTTGACAAATCAGTACGCAGTCGTACATAGGCTGAACACGCTTTCAGGCGAAAAATATCTTAATGTAAACACCTCGGTTGGTATCCCTGGGACTCGGTGATAAGACTCGATTAAAGGTTTTTCCTAGTCCTACACCGAATAAAGTCACTTGTTCTTATTGTGAGAAAGATGGTCATCGTGTCCCTCAATGTTGGGACTCACTTTGTCGAAAATCCCCTCATTTTGGACAAGTCAAAACCCCTCTCCGGCTTGGTATAAACCAGTAACGACTATCAATATCCAGAGTCCGAATTCCAGTGTGGATCCATTTAAAAAAATTTAATTCCTTGGGTAAGTTTATTTCACTGTTACAGATAAACAATATCCTGTAACTATTCTAAGGTACAGTCTCGTTCAAGATTCTTCGAACACTGCTGGAGACAGCTGGCAACGTGAGGCCATTTGTTTACTATAGTACGTAGTATAATACGAAACAACAAAGCCCAACCATCAATTAAGCAACGGGGAACTAAGTAACCAATCACCGATCACTTTTAGATTCATTCATAATTTTTACTAGGTACTATAGTAAACAAAAGTCCTCGAGATGCCAGCTGTCTCCAGCAGTGTTCGAAGAATCTTGAACGAGACTGTAAAGGGGCAGTTCAAATCCTTCTGTCGAAAAGAGCTCTGTCTGGTATAGAGAAAAACCATACTGCTAGTTATGTGTTCATACACGATGTCTTTCTATAATTTTCCAAAAGATTTTCCATAAATGTTCTCAAATTTTCTCAAAAATTTCTCAAATTTTCTCAAAAATTTCTCAAATTTTCCAAAAATTGTCTCAAGTTTTCCAAAGAATATCTAAAATTTTCCAAAAATTGCCTCAAGTTTTCCAAAGATGTTCTCAAATTTTTCGAAAATTTTCTGATTTTTCAAAAAAATTTCAAAAAATTTCTCAAATTTTCCGAAATTTTTCACAAATTTTCCGAAAATTTTCTCAAATTTTCCAACAAATTTCTCGAATTTTCCAATAAATTTCTCGAATTTTCCAAAAATTTTCTCGACTGTTCCAAAAAATTTCACATTTCCCAAAATATTTCTCAATTTTTCCAAAATTTTCTCAAATTTTCCTAAAATTTTCTCAGATTTTTCAAAAAATTTCAAAATTTTTCTCAAATTTTCTACAATTTTCCGAAAATTTTCCAAAATTTTTCCAAAAATTTTCAAAAAATTTCTCAAATTTTCCCAAAAAATTCAAATTTTCCAAAAAATTTCTAAAATTTTCCAAAAATTTTCTCAAATTTTCTAAAATTTTCCAAAAATTTTTCACATTTTCTCAAATTTTCAGAGAAAATTTTCTAACATTTTTCAAAAATTATGTAACTGCAATTTTATCTTGATATATGGACTTTAAACTGAGGAGCGAGTCTTCCGCGGTGGTGTTGCTAGCGATAGCTCTACACAGCTGGTGGTCGCGATGGTCCCCCCACCCGCCGTTGGGCTTTACGAGCTTGACAGATATCGCCGCCTTGTTCAGCACCTGGAGGGAGGCCGGGAACAGCCACTGTGCATTTGCATGATAACTCTTCGCTGCAGACTGGACTTCTGACTTAGTATCACATGCATTTCTATTTGTGTGTGTACCACTGTGGACATAAATCAGGATACAAAGTTATTGTAACGTTCAGTAATTTCTATATTAACAAAATTATCCTGTATTTATTATAATATGTAATTTCATTTAAAAATTAGTTTTGGGCTTCATTACGTATGATTAAATTTGGAAGTCGAGGGTAAATCGAGCTTATATTTACAAACTTAAAACACAAAATCTATCATTTTTCCTGGCACATACCAGCTACCAACATGAAGGACCCTTGACAGAGAGACACCCAGCATCGTCAGCTTGGGTCTAGTACAATAGAGGACCAGCTTATTCAGCGTCCAGTCCCAGTTGTAGTCGTCGAAGGTGCAGAAGAGTTCACGACATTCTTTTATGAGATTCCAAGCATTTCTGTTTAAAGAGTAGCCTAAGTTGTGTGTCGTCACCAGCCAGTCACTAATCGTAACCTGTGTGATGGGAGAATAAATTTTAGTGAAACTGTTGAGGAAATTTTGAAATGTATTGTACTTCGTGAGAAAATAAATCGGCAAAGTACAGTATATAGATGGTTCGTTATTTAATAAAAGATATATGAATGGATTATGAATGGGTTATATTTTTGTGAAACTGTACTGAAAAAAAAAACTTCGATTCCACTGGTTGTCCCTGAGCCTCCATGTTAGCACTATGGTAGAAGCAGAAGGATGCGGCAGCAAAGCGAATAAAACGTTCACGTCTTGTCCTAAGGGTCACTGGATCGCGCCCGGGCATTCCCCAGTTCGCCCAGCTGTAAATCGGTACCTACAATAACTTTATAGGTGAGAAAGTGAAGGCGGTGAGTGCAATGCCGACTTGAGCCGTACCACTTTATGGCTTGTCAACTCCCGATTGATCTATTAATGAGTTCTCTCTTTCATAGCTTCCATTACCTATCATTTCGTCCTTTTTGCTTTGTTTCATGTGTTTTACCAGAATGCGGGTGTTTGCTATGACAACCCTCCCTTGCTCTACACGGCCAGGATTTTCAGAGTAAGGTGACGACTGTCATTTTTATCACACGAGAGAATAACAAGTGACGAAACTGTTGGCTGGAGATTCCATTCAAGGTATCTCTCTCTCTCTCTCTCTCTCTCTCTCATCCAGGGAAAGGTAGCTATATACTCTCAGAAGTGCACCTTATGTGGGTTTAACAAATTTAACCGAGATCATACAGCAATGTAAAACTAAATTAATTGGTCAAGAAAGCCGTTCGTCAAACCGGACTAAAAATCTGATTCTAAATGAAAATTAAATCGTGTGTTCATAAAATGCAACATGAGGCAGTAATGTGCAGCGCATAACGAATGTAAATAAATCTGCGGTGCGTCATTCACAGAACAAACACAGCAATTACGAAAGTATCAAGGCGAAAAAGACTCACGGTATTTCTTTGGAGGAAACCATTGAGTTTGTTATAGTTTCCCAGGGCGATCACTTGACAATGGCGACAGAGGGTGTCCTTGTCCCGAAGGAGTCGGTGCAGGACATGGAGGAGGTCAGGGGCAAGGTAATGGTCCTCCTCCAAGAACACCACCCATCCTGCCGACTCCCGGGTCACCCTCACCTCCTCGAACACCCTACAGTGGGATAAACACGGCTCACGTGCCTTAGTGACCATTGATCACTGATTTGGTTCTGTGGTTTATTGTGAGTTTAAAAAATGGTCAGGTTAAGGTGCTATTAATAAGACAGTTAATGGGAGAAATCATTGGTAGGTTTGCTAGTTGATGGGCTGAAGGGATTAAAACAGAAATCAAGAGTTTGTATCTGACAGTGAAGGTATAAGGCGACACTCTCTTGTACTTTGTTTTGTGTACATCTTGTTGAGTAGTGACTGTAGTATGTTAGTATTGGTTTGCAGTTTAATATTGTTAGTAGTTTGTCGGAAGAGAACAAGTAGATGGTAAAATCCCTGACAGGAAAAGAGAAGCAATTAGAAAATAGCTCTCTCTCTCTCTCTCTCTCTCTCTCTCTCTCTCTCTCTCTCTCTCTCTCTCTCTCTCTCTCTCTCTCACCTGTGTATCTTCCACCACCAGTGATGTTTGATCTGGGTAAGAGGAGCCTCCCTGTAGTGCCCATACGTGTCGGGGTGGCCGAGACACTTGCCACTACTCTGTCTGTGAGAGACATCCAACTATAACTCTGTGGCCGAAACTGTCACTAAAACTGGAACTGAAGCTAAAATCGTAACTGTAAATGAATTTATACCTGTATTTGTAACTGCAGTTGAAGCCGTAGCTGAAATTGTAACAGGCTGCAATTTAGTTTTAAAATGGTTGATGACAAGTGTATCCGTGACCCTAAAATACCCTAGTTGCCCAAGCGAAGTACTGTAATATATTATAGCATCGTCAACATCCACCTACTGACCTGGATGTATTCCTAGCACAGTCTCTGGGGTCGATCCCAGGAAAGGTGTGGGCGTGAAGCTGGATGCTGAATGGAAAGAACATCTGCATCGCGCGGAAGTCCTTGATGTTCCTGACCAGAGCGTTGATGGCGGGGTCCCAAAGGTCGTGGCTAAAGATCACTAACGTCTCGTTGATGCCTGTCACTGCCTTCATCGTCTCCAGCAGATAGCGTAGGTTCTCCAGGCGCTTGTGGACCTAGAGAAGGCAAAGGGGTGACCAGGATGTGGCAGACAGTAAAAAAAACACTGGTAATACTGTACTGTATATGGTGCGTCTGGCCATTGTGATGAAGTTTGTCCAAGTTGCACTAAGCGTCTTGGTGACCGCCATGAACCCAGACAATAAACTATTATAATTACTGTTTATTAAAGCTGTGCACTACATTCTGTCCCTCACTGAGAGCCCGTAGTTGATTTATTTGTCACTTGCGAGGATGATTTTTTTAAGATAAAGTTAATTATTAGGAGTTAAATACTTTATCTTACCCCCTCCTCCAATACTCGATAAGAATTCTTTTTTTTTCCATCTCATTATATATTTTAGTTGTTAAAGGGAGAGGCGGCCTCACTAACTATTTCCAGGTTGTTCAAGAAATCAATTTTCTCTCCCTTCTTCCAAAGAAAGACACAAAGAATACGTATCAACATGGGCGTACTCTACCTGCACCACAAGAACAGTGGTGTTAGGAAGAATTGGACCAAATGTTTCTTGGTTCAGGATCAGCTGATCGTCGTTCGCTTGTTTTACCTTCTGCTTCACATTGTTTACTTCCTCTTCACTCAGTAACGCCTCAGACTGATCGATCGTGTGGGAGAGTTTAATGTCGTTTACCTGTATGGGCAAGACCTGTTGTGTTTAGTTAATAGGCGATTCGACCAATAAACATAAGAACCTTACTACAAATTCAATCCAGCATTTACGAATTTAACCTGAGAGGGTGAGAGCGACTGTAATTGCCCAATAGGTGATGAGAAGACCATTTAACAAAAGAAATTACAGTACATAATTATCCAGTATTCATGAAAGCCCAAAATCAAATGCAAAAGGGCCATTGTCTGCAGAGTCTGAACAGCTATATTTTATATAGACAACAGGAACATTAATATTATGCACCACCTCAGGAAGACAAGGACTCTTTTTTTTTCTCAAACAAAGTCTCACTTGTGAAATATTTCGACGAACTTGTAGTGGACGTCTCCCCTACAACTGCGTAGCTACATCCCACCTGCTACGTCTTCCCTAGCAACCAAACTAGCGGCCCAAGGGGGGGGGGGGCGTCACCAGATGCCACAGTATCCTAGCAACAGAGCCAAAAGACCGGCCACTTCCCGGGTTTTCCCACCATGACTCACAGATGACTCATGGCTGCTGTGTATATAAGCTCTGTCTCTCCAATGAGATTCATTCTGCTCTCGGTTCCTGAACACGCAACACCTCCTCCAAGCAAGCTCCTCGCTGTCCCGTTCTCATTCAACCTGGAGGCCAGCAACAGGCAACATCTTCTCTAACGAAGCTCCTGCACCTCTACCTCCTTCAACACGCTACTCACCGAACGTGCCTACTGAGCAGCTCCTCACCACACGGCACCTCCAGCACCAGACTGTCTATCATATAACTTATATTATACAAGAAAACCACCTTAGAGTTTCCATCCATCCTGAGTGCAAGACAACATTATATCACGAAACCCTACAAACTCCTTCATCCTTCAGTATTTCTCCTTCATCCTCCGGTATTTCTCCTTTATCCTCCGGCATTTCTCCTTTATCCTCCGGTATTTCTCCTTTATCCTCCGATATTTCTCCTTTCTCCTCTGGTATTTCTCCTTTATCCTCCGGCATTTCTCCTTTATCCTCCGATATTTCTCCTTTCTCCTCTGGTATTTCTCCTTCACCCTCCGGTATTTCTCCTTTATCCTCCGGTATTTCTCCTTTATCCTCCAGTTTTTCTCCTTTCTCCTCTGGTAATTTTGGTCTATCTGTCCTTACATTTTGTTTTTCTCTCACCAATTCTTGACCATCTTTAGGCCTTTCTCGACCCTCTAGTGACATCTTTGCCTCACCACCTGCTTTCAGTTTCCCCTTTAATGTTCGTTTTCTTTCTCCCTCAAATGTCATTCTTGGATCGCTTTCTCTCTCTCTCCCTATTTTTGTTCCATCATCCATTGGCATTTTTGTTCCATTGTCCACTGGTATTTTCAATATAGCTTTCGATGACACTGGATTTCCTTTTCCCTCGCCCCTCATCTTCTATGTTATTAACATTGCTTCTACCTTTGCATCATCGCCCTTTACTTTGACACTGCTTCTCGTCGTCTTTTTGTTCAACCTTGTTTCTTCTTTCAATTTTCTTTCCTTACTTTTCTTTATTTTGTTCGTGTTTCGGTTTCTTTTAAGCCTCGTCTTTCTCGCTTCTCCCTCCTCTGCGTCTCTTCTCTTGCTACCTAACATACCACCATTGGCTTGGGTCTCGTTCTTGACTCCCTTTTGTCTTCCTAGCTGAAATTTACATATATTGTTTTATTAGATCTTATAACTATTATTATTATCATCACAAGAACGTGTTAGGTTAGGTTACGTTAGGTTACGTTAGGCTACCTTAGGTTACGTTACGTTAAAGTAAGTTAAATTAAGCTTAGTAAACTCAATTTAGTGTTAAGATGGTTATAATCATCAGATAAGATAAGCTGGGGTGTCTAACGTTCTAGTAATAAAAAAAATTATTATTATAGTTGCAGAGAAACACATATAGCGTAGTGCTGAGTATACCTATACTGTACCAATGTCTTATCCACTGTTTGTATAACAGAGCAGGTGTCAGGAATCTTGGAATAATGATTTACTCGTATACATTGGTGGCAGCACTGCATATCTCGTGGTAATACGTAAAAGTAAAAATATGAGACCTTACCCCATCGCAGCTAATAAAAAAACACAGCTACACTATCAAAATTCTGAAGAAACGATATATGATTGCTGTTTAGTTGAAATAATAAGAGTAAGCTATGCACATCCTGGTATAAGTGTATCACAAAGGGATTGTGAAATTGAGACCGCGTTACTAACCGGTAATAGCGACTGATGTTGTCATAAGACACCTCACTACATATTTATAACCTGAGACAACTTACACTACAGTGAGATGTTTTGGCCAAAACCTTGTCCCAACTGAATTGCACTTGCATAATAGCACCAGTGATAACACGGCCATGCTTAGACAGCCTAAATACAGCTCTAAAACTCTAAGATTTAACAAATATATCTATTCTTTAGCTTATAGATGGACGATGGTAGAGATTGAAGATCAAGTGGACCATGAGGGCTTCTTGGAATGAGTTATGTCATGATGACTTTCAAGTCTTGAGAAGAAGAATTAATAAAGTATTTTTGTTGACAGGAATAACTAGAACATCTAGTGGTTTGCTGGTTCTTGTTTTCCTCATGTACTGCGTACATTAGTACTTGTCTCTATAATCTCTTTTCATTCATATTACAGCTGCATAACAATCAAACTCATCACGCTAAGGGAATATCTACGTTTTTCTAGTGGGGACATGTCACAGAAAACGGTAAGCATTTGGAAGGGGTAATTTATATGCTGTATGTTGTTTTATGCAAATTATACCAGTGTCCGTACATAAAATCTTAAGTATGTATACAGATAGTATTAATGGAGAACTCAAGGTACACTCGGAAACCATAATCTCTAGCCCACCTGGGTGGAATACTGAAGGTTAGAACAGTGTCTTTTCTGGACGGGGGCCAACTCGAACTATCACGAGGCAACACAAGCACGAACACACACAGTCATAGTATGGCTGTATAGATGACATTATGTATAAATATTGTATATGGCATTTTATACTCTGCATTATCTTCATTATATATGAACACGAAGAAAAAATACCATAGGTTGTAGTTACGAAAGTATGAATGGAAATAAACACTCACAACGTATACAGCACTTGTGTGTGTGTGTGTGCCAGACCACGATGCTTCCCATCATTCGCATAACTACATGAAAAATCGTGTTTAATTTAACTACATAGTTCAAAAACCTTAAATTACATGTGGATCAGTCACTCCTCATTTTACACACTTATAGTGTAATACTTTGACCACCCCCTCTGGGCACATGGAGGCCCACGGTAACTCTCACGGGGCAACATACGCACGAACACACAAGTTATGATATGAACCCTTCCAGGCTTCACTATCATTATCATGTTATATTCATCGTGCTCTGTATCTTGGTAACGAGTCATAGTATCAATACATGAGTGTTATTAGTATAATATTGTAACTTTTACCCTACAGTTATTGTTGTAAAAATCATGGACAGGAAGGATACATAAATTGTATATCAAGTGTATGGTTTGCTCAAAGCCACCCAAAGTCAGACAACGCGTCACACAAAGTTACACTGTGTGTGTGTGTGTTCTGTAACATTACGCTTCATCATTAGTAGGTAAGATGTTTCATAAAGAGGTTTCTCCCATTCGTCGTTGTGAGCATCGTCCCAGAGCACATTGTTTCCATCAAAACCATGGTTCATCCTTATTTCCCTTCTTCCGTGTAACTATATCCATATGGCTAAGTGCTTGCTTTTCATTTCTTTATTTACCAAAATAATGTGGATCAGTTACTCGTTATTTAACACATACATGCACTTAGAGCAGCAAGATTATTTTGTAGGCATGACTATTGGTTAATTGAAACCCCAAAAATATTTTTCACATTTATTATGCATAAACATTGTTAATATATCTGTGTGATTATTGTAGTATATGACATATATTTAATGTCTGGACAGATTCCCAAGAGTTATGCATATTAATGCATAGATTTTGTAAGTATATTTATGAGAAGTGACGTAAAACCACATAGTGAAATACCTGGACAAATTCCCGAGAGTTAGGAAACGAAGTTTATGTGGCCCCAACGAGGTTGCACCAGAGAGCTAACACCCCTGCCACCCCCTACAAGGCACCGTCGTGGGCGGAGATTTAATTCTTGACCACAGGTTAATACCGTGTCCAACCTCCATCTGCTGCTTTAACTTCACGCAATCTGGTGGGCATGGAATCTACCAGATTGCTGC
The DNA here is from genome assembly GCA_958450375.1 of Homarus gammarus. NCBI lineage: Eukaryota > Metazoa > Arthropoda > Malacostraca > Decapoda > Nephropidae > Homarus > Homarus gammarus. Next base: position 1,282,013 of record CAUDMG010000149.1, read on the forward strand.
AGATGTTCGGTCTCCTCCTTATTCCCTCCCACACATTATGTGCATGTCTCCTCACTGCTTCACTCGTTTTCTCCTCAACATCCCATTCAACAACCATTGGCGCCCATAGATTTTCTATTGGATTACAATCGGCTCCTTTAGGGGGCCAGTCCAATACAATAATCTGTGGGTGCGCCTCAAACCAACGCTTGACCGCCTGACTGCGGTCTTGCACCATACATATAGGCTGTGGGTCTGGGATGGCATATGAGTTGCTGGGGGGATGGTTAGCAGTCCTGTTGAACTGGCAGGTAGACAAAATAGAAAACTCACAGCCAAGCTGTAAGAAAATCCATGGACAATGAGACATTAGTAAAATATACTAGGTCATTTTAGCGAGTGCACACACACACTCTATCCAGACCTATTGGTCCTTGCAAGGCTGTTTGGTTATGCTCTGCTAACTAGTTTGCTAGGGTGAGGGAAAGTATATATATACATATATATATATATGAAGATAATGCAGAGTATAAAATGCCATATACAATATTTATACATAATATCATCTATACAGCCGTACTATGACTGTGTGTGTTCGTGCGTGTGTTGCCTCGTGACAGTTAGAGTGGGCCGCCGTCCAGAAAGGCCACTGTACTAACCTCCAGCACCGACCCAGGTGGGCTAGAGAATATGGTTTCCGAGTGTACCTATATAATGAGTGGTAAGGCCCAAATGGTACGGACTAGTGTACTATTGTGAATAAGTATGACCGTGTCTCAAGGTTTGGGTATTTGTCTGTGTACAATAAGTAAAAAGAGCTACCTCAGGTGTTAGATGAAAATATGGGAGAACAATGATGCGGAAAAAGGATAAATTTACCAGGCATATATGAAGTATTGGGGTTGACCCATAAGCTATACTCCAAGGAAAATATCTTATGTACCTCTGTGTGAGCTTAATACACATCGTTACCAACATGTGACGAATAGTCACGGACAGTGTAAATGATTCGAGAATCTTATGAAAGTGGTAAACAAAGGCAAAGTGTGGGGGAATGAATCATAAATAGGGAATAAAGTGAATTTAATATACCCAAGCCAAGAATCAAGGCCGTTTGTTTGCTCTGGCGCCTAAATCGCCCGCGGCTGCAGTTTCGAGGTAGTAAGGAGATACACTTTTCTTTTATCCTCTTCACCACTGATCGGCTCGTTATCTGCTTGGGCGATCGGTCACGTCTCTGTTACACACTGTTGGCAAGTACTGGGCATGCACCGGCTCCTGAATGTACCTGAACCTGCTCCAGTGTTGGTCAAGTCTGGTCTTGAAAGAGCTCACACTCTGTACCGTCACAACACTTTCTGGTAGATTGTTCCAAAAGTTCACAACTCTCACTCCGAAAAAGTTTGCCATCACAGTTTTCTGGACTTGCGGTTTCTTCAATCTTGAGCTGTGACCCCTTGTGAGGTAAGCGTCCGCCAGCTCCAAGTAAGGACATTCGACTGAGTATTGCCCCTTGAGATGCTTATACACCTCAATTAGGTCACCCCTTGCCCGTCTGTAGTATAAGCTAGGCAAGTTCAGGCGCTCCAATCTCTCAGGGTAGCTGAGGTGCCGAAGTGCAGGCACCAGTCTGGTGGCCCTCCTTTGAACATTTTCAACCAACGGACAATCCCTAGCATATATCGAGGACCAGACGGGGTGACAGCACTCCAGATGGGGAAGGATAATCACTCTTGAAGATCGTTACGAGGGACGGACCGTCTAGATATCTGAACGACCTTCTTATAAGACCCAATAATTTATTTGTCTGATTTACCTTCTTCTCGCAATGGCCCGAGAACTTCAGATCATTGTCAACATACACACCTCGGTTCTTCTCACATTCAGTCTCAAATAGTGCAGTTTCTTCATCCCGTTAGGACATATGATACGCCTCATTACCGTTGGAACGCCCCAGGTGCATCCTCTTACACCTCGTGACATTGAATCTCAGCAGCCATTTCTTCGATCATTCTTGGAGCCCACAGAGATCCTTCTGCAGCTCTTCACAGTCCGCTTTGTTCTTGATTTCCCGAAATAACTTGGCGTCATCGGCAAACCTTTGTATAGAGAAGTGTACAACGTCAGGAATGTTATTTATGAAACAAACAAACAACAGCAGACCCAATACACTGCCCTGTGGTACCTCGCTTGTGATAGGTACAGCTGATGATTTCGTGCCATTAATCACGACACACTGCTTGCGGTCATGTAGAAAGTCTTCTATCCACGCTAGGACATTTCCCCGAATTCCGTACCCTTCCAGTTTGATTTTCAGCCTTTCGTGGGGTACACTGTCGAAAGCCTTGGCAAAATCTAGGTATATATTGTCGATATTGCCACCCCGTTCCAGAGTATGGGTCCAAATATCCAATACTTTGAGCAACTGTGTTAAGCAGGAGCGCCCCGGCATGAAACCGTGTTGGCAATCCTTTACAAGGTTGTTTCGTAGTAGATGTTCTATCGCGGCATCTCTGATAATACTCTCAAGTACTTTACATATTATACAAAGTAATTTACCCGAATCTGACAAACCAGACACTTACTGTAGTATGTAATATAAACATGGTGATTTTTAAGCATTGGCACCCGTAGGCCTAGTCGGTAAGAGAGGCGGAGACTTGCCCTCAGTCACTCCCACCATCTTATAGGTCAGTAAAAGCTAGTGTTATGTCATGAGTACTTAAAGAGGCATATCTAGCATTTTATATGCATCTCACACCCTTGCATTATGCTATTTTTAATATAATAAGTTAACTAATAGGTTTTGTAATGTTGTGTGTAATACAAAGGCTTTAGGAAGGAGATAGGAAGGAACTTGTTCACAAATAGGGTGGTAGACGAATGGAACAAGCTTAGCAACTTTGTAGTCAGTGCTGGAACGCTGGAAAGCTTTAAAAGGAGGCTAGATAGATTCATGGATGATAGAGAGTGCTAGTAACTCTCGACAAGAGCTGCCATGCACAGGCCAACCGGCCTATTGCAGACTCCTTATTTTCTTATGTTCTTATGTTTACGCGCCTGTGTGTGGGTGGGAGAGTGAGCGGTGAGGATCATGGACACAGAAAAGTGATGCCGGAGGGAATGGTTGGCCCAGCAACCACTGTTTACTTTGAGGAACCCACCTGGTGGTGTGGGTAATGCTTATGGCCGCTAAGCAACCTCCACTAAGGATCTCTGGATATCTCGCACTTCAGCACCCTGGGTGTGAAGAGGTGTTGGTGATACTTGAAGTGCTCACGGTCGCTACTTTAAGCGACCTAATGATATCGGACGCAGAACTAGTCCTGGTATGAATGTCTGGGAAGGATCTCATCTACCTAACAAGAGTAGAGTGTGAGACGGGTGCCTGCTGTTTGTACTTTGGTGCTAAGAATGAGCTGCATTACCTGTATACAGTATATTGTGTGTATCACTGAAACTTCCTTATTCGGGTGATATTGAGTGTGTTAGTGCTATTGAGTATTTTGGTGATATTGGGGAAGGAATGACATAGATAAGGAGGTCAATTATTTTGTATGGAGAGCGAAGACCTTAATTAATTATTTGGAGAATGTTGGGTATTTTTGTGTGGTGCAGCGACACTAAAATAATTGCTTGGGGAAGGTCAACTATTTTTGTATTGTGACTGAATACAAAATTTTTGATGTCGAAATTAAATTACTTAGGATACTGGTTGGTGTTTCACCCTTCCTCCCACTCTCAACTTGATTAATGAAAAACACGAACTCACAGTGCATGGACTGCTTTGCCAGCTACCTATAGAACACTATTTACTGTCCTGTGATCTGGTGGCAGCGACCCTAAGTTAAGAAAACCTTAGTATTAAGTGACCGCAAAAAAGGGCAATATACTCGGAGCTTCGTCTTTCTCCAATGGGGGCTCATGCTGGTCTCTACTCAAGTCGCTCAAATTAGCCTCACCACTATGTTTTCGCGAGAAAATATCTTTGGCCTAATTTGAATTATCTCCTATGCTATTAGTTATAATTGTTTTTATTCGGAAACTTAGTATTTCATTACGAAGTGAGTTTCTATTAGATTTGGTGTTATACAAAACGTAGTAAACAAGATATAAATTTCCACTTCCCGTCAGAGAAGTTCTCTAATTATCCTAGTCGTTTATCAGAGCATATTTAAACACTTCATTAACTCATCCGGATAACTAGGATTATAATGTTATATGCAACTTATTACTCTTATACTTGGTATAAAGAACTACTTACAATTAAATGTACACTACAAACATCGCAATACTTTTCACGACAACACGAAGACCGGGCAACAGTTTCCTCCAAGACAGATTCTTTGTATGTATTTTATTTTACATCCACATAAAAATGCGTTAAAGAGAGAGAGGGAAATATTACCTTTATTGTCTCTTTATCTCCCTGAAATCTGCTGCTCCTCAAGCTAACATCTCTTTGTGTGGGTCGTGGACTCAAGCGATTGGGTAGAGGTTCCGTGCCTCTCGAGTGATCACTGTAGGTAGTAGTGACAATGAACAGCTCTATGCCATTATGTACCGTCTCCATGATCCACGTCAGTAGCAGCAACAGGACACACCACTTCATCCACCTTAGTTTAAGCTGTCTCTTCATATCTGATTGAAAAATGTATACACAAAACTCTCATAAACATATTACTGAAAACTTTTCTATACCCTTTTTTTCCTCGAAATTAATATAATTAATTACTCGGGTTTACTTCTTAAGTCTCCTTAGCACTATGACTTACTGTTTTGGGGGCAGTATGTACTGTATTACTGTATATCTTTATGTTCTTAATAACCTACACTCGTCGATAATTTCAATAAACTCGGCAGCAGTACCCAAGACCGAGTCAATTTAACTTTACAGAATACCATGACTTAATCCCCTGAGACCATAAGAAGTTAAATGGAGATTCAGACTGTGCTGAAATACTGCACCCAAGAAACTCACGTAAGACAATACAAGTCTGCAACACAAGTTGACTCCCACTTAAAAACATTTGTCGATATCTCCAGGTATTACAGAAGTGAGGAAGTGTTATTGGGAAGTGTAAGCGTCTACTACCCATGTTAAACTCATGAAACTAAGCCGTGTGCCAAGTGAGCAGTGTTTGTCGCAGATATTCGAAAAAAAGGTTAAAATTTCGCTCGGTTATATCATCATTATGCTGGATATTAGAGCCCCCCAAAGTTCTTTCTTCTCTGTGCCATGACGCCTCACTAAATCTGGTGAAGGGTAAACAAAGATGTCATGGGTTGCGCTGGGCCTCCCGCACAACCCATCCCAAATGTTTGTTTAGGTAGAGATAAGGTACCCGGCCAGCCGATAGGGGTCATCTCACGCCTCAAAACCACATTTTAGCCAGTAGGCTTTAGACCTTGGGTTATAGAAGACCTCCTGCTCCGCTGATTTAGAACAGGGGCCATACAGTCCTACCAGTGCTACGAGTCTGTGTGCAAATTCCTGAGATTGTTGTTAAGTCCAGCGACAAGTTAACACATCCTGTAAAGGAAGTGATCAATGGTGAGGGCCTGTTTGCTACAAGAGCACTCCAGGCCTGCCTAATAGATCTAAACGATTAATTCTCCAGGTTGACAAACTCTCCCTTATAACGTACGGTACTGTGGCGTGAATGTGAGTGACTGACCTATCCATGCAAATTATAAGTCCAATGTATGGAATTGTGCCAAATAAACGTAAGTGCAATTATCTGCCAAAATCTGTGACCCCTCTATTATTATTATTATCAAAGGTAATGACTGATTGGTTATGACAAGTATAACCAATAACTTAGAGGGATGTTGGAAGTTAATGGAATTCATTAAATCATCATTTATCAAGTGCACAACGCATTGAATGCCGGAAGCAGAGTGAAATTCTACATAGTGATACACCATAATCTCCTAGGTGAGTAACCAGTGTGAAGGTATCTGCGTTCTACGGAAAGAAAACCACTTTCTTGCATTTAAACTTAACAAAAGAAATGGATTATCACACAGACACTCACACACACACACACACACACACACACACACACACACACACACACAAACAAGGCAAAAGGGAGGAAATATTCACGCACAGTGATGACCTCTCTGTTCACCAGTTTTCTTTTAATGGCAGGAGACCAACAAGCATAGTGTAAAAAAACACTGAAACTGCTAAAACCCAACATACACTTGGCCTGTTTGGGGATTACTGGCCACTTCGTTTTTCGGCTTTTTAGACTGGAGCTGTTGTCGTCTTTCTTTTCCTGAATCATTCTTGTGGTTTCTGTTTTCATTCTCGGGTCTTCATTCTTGCACTATACTACTTTGGTGGTCATATTTCTTCTTTCTTCTTGGTATTCTTACGGTTTTCTTTCTTCTTTTTCTTGATGTTGTTGTCTTTGGTTGAGTTATGATATGAATGGGTAATATGATGGTGAATCAATGACAGTCCAGATGAAATGGCCAGTCAGGTGACAAGTTTCTGTGGTTATTTGTTTTTTAGTAATAAGAACAGAAAAACATAAGAATGGAGGAAACTGCAGCAGGACTATTGGTCCCTGTCTTTTTATTTGTGTGGTGTTGTTAACATAAGAGCATAAGAATGGAGGAAATTGCAGGGGGCCTATTGACCCATACTGGGCAGTCCCGTTTATACCCAACCCCTATTGCTCATATGAGCATCCAACCTATGCTTGAAGCTATTCAGCGTATTTGAGTTAATGATGATATTTTGTAACTTGTTCCACTCATCCACTACTCTGTTTCCAAACCAGTGTTTACCAATTTCACGCCGAAATCTAAATTTGTCTAATTTAAAACCATTGCTACCTGTTTGCTCCTGGTTGGATAGTTTGAGTACCTTTGTAATGTCCCCTTTGTTTAACCCTGACTTCCATTTATACACCTCTATCATGTCGCCCCTCACTCTGCATCTCTCGAGGGAGTGCAAATTAAGATTCTTTAACCATTCTCTGTATTCAAGGTTCCTAATGCCCGGGATTAGTCTTGTCATTCTCCTCTGGATTCTTTCCAATGAGTCTATATCCATTCTGTAATACGGTGACCAGAACTGAACTGCGTAATTCAGGTGAGGTCTCACAAGCGCTAGATATAATTTTAAGATGACCTCGCTAGTCTTGTAACTAACACTCCTTTGTATGAACCCAAGTACTTTATTAGCCTTGTTATGAGCAAAAACACATTGTTTACTTGGCTTAAGATTCCTACTTATCATTACTCCTAAATCTCTCTCGCAGTTGGATTCCACAATGGCATCGTTGTTCATCTGGTAACTGGTTTCCCTGTCTACATCTCCTATACTAAGTACTTTACATTTGTCCACATTGAATTTCATCTGCCATTTTTCCGACCATTCGAAAAATTTGTTTAGATCATCCTGTAGTTTCGCAGAGTCCTATTTTAGTGTCATCAGCAAATTTACTTATGTTGCTGTCTATGCCGACATCTATGTCGTTTATGTATATAATAAATAATAATAGTCCAAGTACTGAGCCTTGGGGAACTCCACTACTGACGTTGCTCCAATGCCATTTAGTGCCGTTTATGCTCACTCGCTGTTTCCTGTCCCTTAACCACGCCCTAATCAATTTAAGGATATTACCTTTGATGCCATGCACTTCTACCTTTCTAATTAGTCTTTCGTGGGGGACTCTGTCGAAGGCTTTGCTAAAGTCGAGATATACCACATCATAATTTTGCCCCTCATCCACCGATTCGAAAACTGATGAAAAGAATGTTAATAGATTAGTTAGAAATGAACGCCCCCTTGTGAAGCCATGTTGGGAATCATTGATCAACTTGTGCTTCTCCAGGTGGTTTCGAATAGAGTTTGAAATAATTGATTCTAGTAATTTACCTACTATTGATAATAGACTGATTGGGCGGTAGTTAGAAGATAGTGATCTATCCCCCTTCTTGAAAATCGGTATTACATTCGCTATCCTCCAGGATTCTGGTACTACACCTGTTTTTAATGACATGAACTGTCAGTTTTACTTTGCTTGTGCGGGCTGTATGTAATGGAAAGGTCTGTGATATGTCTCTTGTGTTGTATGTTTTTCATTTCTTTATTTACTTTAATTAATTTATTTATTTATTTTTAATTGATTTACGGTATGTTTACTGTACACACGGGTCTCCTTGTGGAAAGGTACTACAGCATCACTTATGGTGACATCATCTTGCAATAGGTTGGGTACAGTCAGCACGAAGCCTCGCTTGGTCGCTAGCATTACCAGCCGCCGGGGTTCTGGTTCGTACTGGCTGTACTCTGTCAGAATGTGTTTAATGGACATAAACTTGTTGTAAGTGGCACAGTTAGTATGAAAGGGGCTACCTACGTGAGGTTTTAGGTGGGTTAGATAGGTGCAATTTAACCTTAATCTGGCGAGAACCACTTCTTCCTTCCTATTCTTTCTGTATGCTGAGAGCCAGTTTCCTATGTTAATCTTGCAGTTGTTGTGAAGATTTAACCCTGTCTATTCCAGCTGCCACTTGCTTGTTGCATATGTCTTCCCCAAAGACACGACTGCCGTTCCCAGAGTAGATTGGTTGTCCCACCGTCGCTTTTGCTAGTTTGTCTGCCAGTTCATTGCCCAGAATGTTGCAGTGCCCAGGCACCCATATCAACACAATGTTCTTGGCACTCGCATGTGGCTTATTAATAATGTTGCCCTGTACCTTATTGCTGGTAGTGCTACAACTTTGATTTACAACAATTTAAATAATGAATTACTTAATACACAAAAGCAGAACATACCATACAGAAAACTCACATCAAACAACAATGACCCTAAATAGATAAAAACTTATTCAAAGAATATTATTGGACAAAGAAAGGCTATAGGTTGGAGAATAAATCATGGTGAAGTCTACCTCCGAGATTATTATAAGGTATTGGCCGGTAGGGTATATAAGACCGAGATAAGAAAAGCAAAGAGGAATAATGAACTGAAGATAGCAAGGGAGGCGAAGGCAAACACCAAGGGATTCTATCAAATGTATCAAAGTAAAACACCCATAACATTATACACCCATAACACTGAACACCCAAAACACTGTACACCCATAACACTGTACACCCATAATACTGTACATCCATAACATTATACACCCATAACACTGAACACCGATAACACTGTACACCCATAACATTATACACCTATAACACTGAACACCCATAACACTGTACATCCATAACATTATACACCCATAACACTGTACACCCATAACACTGTACATCCATAACACTGTACATCCACAACACTGTACATCCATAACACTGTACATCCATAACACTATACATCCATAACACTGTACAATGTACATCCATAACACTGTACATCCACAACACTGTACATCATAACACTGTACACCCATAACACTGTACATACATAACACTGTACATGCATAACACTGTACATCCATAACACTGTACACCCATAACACTGTACACCCATAACACTGTACATCCATCACACTTTACACCCATAACACTGTACATCCATAACACTGTGCACCCATAAAACTGTACACCCATAGCACTGTACATCCATAACACTCTACACCCATAACACTGTACATCCATAACCCTGTACATCCATAACACTCTACACCCATAACACTGTATGCCCATAACACTGTACATCCATAGCACTGTACACCCATAACACTGTACACGCCATAACACTGTACACCCATAACACTGTACAGTGTACACCCATAACTCTGTTCGCCCATAACACTGTACATCCATAACACAGTACACCCATAACACTGTACACCCATAACACTGTACATCCATAACACTGTACATCCATAACACTTTACACCCATAACACTGTACAGTGTACACCCATAACACTGTATGCCTATAACACTGTATATCCATAACACTGAACACCCATAACACTGTCCATCCATAACACTGTACATCCATAACACTGTACACCCATAACTCTGTACATCCATAACACTGTACATCCATAACACAGTTGTAATAGGCCCCTGTCTCATCAACAGAACGTATTATATAAATGGGTCAATACATCTGATATTATATTCAGATTCACCACCCTGTAACTTTCCACTGTCTATGAGTAAGACATGATATGGACACGTGAGCGGGCAACTCACCCAAGAGGGCGAGACCCATAGCTCAGCATTTCTGTAAGCACGCACTGCGATGCCCCTAAGCTTCAGTAGCTCACCTCAACTCATTTCGTAAGGACGTGACCTAACGTTTATCATACATAAACGCCGTCCCTTTCTCATTCACTCCTAGACAGTGAGACTTACGGTTGATATACACTCAGGAATTATATCTACAACCTTTTATAATAAAACAAAGGAACTACCGTTTGGGTTTCGTTACTAAAAACCCAAATATAAATATATGTGAACGGACTGGTTAATTGGACAAGCAGCCGATTCACAGTACATCCATAACACTGTACACCCATAACACTGTACACCCATAACACTGTACACCCATAAAACTGTACGCCCATAACACTGTACACCCATAACACTGTACATCCATAACACTGTACGCCCATAACACTGTACACCCATAACACTGTCCATCCATAACACTGTACACCCATAACACTGTCCATCCATAACACTGTACACCCATAACACTGTACGCCCATAACACTGTACATCCATAACACTGTACACCCATAACACTGTACATCCATAGCACTGTACACCCATAACACTGTACGCCCATAACACTGTACACCCATAACACTGTACACCCATAACACTGTACGCCCGTAACACTGTACGCCCATAACACTGTACACCCATAACACTGTACACCCATAACACTGTACGCCCATAACACTGTACGCCCATAACACTGTACGCCCGTAACAAAGTACGCCCATAATATTTTACAACCATAACACTGTACACCCATAACACTGTACGCCCGTAACACTGTACACCCATAACACTATACTCCCGTAACACTGTACGGCCTTCGGGCTGCAGAACTTTTTCAATAAACCGTCAATTATTATTATTATTATTTATTATAGTGTCAGATACAAGTTCAGTGGTTGTGATGTCAACACACCTCACTTCTTGTCGCCTTATGCAGAGATGAACTGACATCAGACCTGCATGTCCTTCAGTGCCAACAGCTGTCATCACCAATAGGGACACACGTATATAAAGCATTCTTCTCTTTCCATTTATTAAATTTAATTATTAAAAAATAACGTCATATTTACTCTTATTTCCCTTTGCCTTTATTAATTTTCGTCTCGTTTTCTCGTGCAAAAATAAATAAAAAAATTAGGGAATATTTTAATATTTTCTATCCCTCCTTCCCAGCGCTATATTGGCCAGCCGTTACGCCACAACTCCTCAACCACGACTGAACATCTGTATGCCAAATATACCGGTGTTTTCCCCCACCCCCCACCACCCCTCCTTCTTGCAGGTGTGGATTTTTATCACAGGTGTTCAGTTTCGTGCCTAGGTAATAAATATTCGCAAATTAGAGCGTTTTCACAGTGCTTATCATTTACCAGTGACAGGAAGTGCGATAGATATAATAAACTATTTATTACATAAGAACATAAGAAAATAAGGAGTCTGCAATAGGCCGGTTGGCCTGTGCATGGCAGCTCCTGTCGAGAGTTACTACCACTCTCTATCATCCATGAATCTATCTAGCCTCCTTTTGAAACTTTCCAGAGTTCCCGCACTTACTACAAAGTTGCTAAGCTTGTTCCACTCGTCCACCACCCTATTTGTGAACCAGTTTCTTCCTATCTCCCTCCTAAACCTAAACTTATCCAACTTGAATCCGTTGCTCCGAGTCCTATCCTGCTCGTATATTATAAGAACTTTATCTATATCCCCTTTATTGATTCCTTTCACCCACTTAAATACTTCTATCATATCTCCCCGCACTCTTCGTCTTTCTAGGGAATGCAAGTTAAGTTTCTTTAACCTATCCTGATATGGAAGGTTTCTAAGTCCCGGAATCATTTTTGTCATTCTTCGCTGCACCGACTCTAGTGAATTTATATCCATTCTATAATAGGGGCACCAGAACTGAACCGCATAATCGAGGTGCGGCCTGACTAGCGCAAGATATAGTTGCAATAAGACTTCTGCACTCTTGTTATTTACACTTCTAGATATGAAACCCAATACTCTGTTTGCCTTATTTCAAACATTAACGCACTGTTTTCTAGGCCGTAGGTCCGGGCTTACAAGTACCCCTAGGTCTCTTATTGGAAGTTTGGAACATGTGTGGAAGTGAAAGAGAGCTGTATTCTTAGTCGGCATGTCCGATGGTGTGCTCCAAGGTCGTCATGCGCGAGTTGGGTCGCATTTTGGGTCAGGCGTGGGATGACCTCTTCTATAGACCTTGTGAAAGACCTCACCTCACCCTGTTCCCGATCGGTCGGGTGGTGTAAGAGTAGTACGTGTAACAACTGAGAATATGTGACTGCGTGTGCGAGCTTGTGCGAGCGTGTGCATGCGTGTGGATGAGACGGAATGTGTGTGTGTGTGTAACTGTGTGTGTACGTGTGTGTGCGTGACTGTGTAAGAATAATAATAATAATATTTATTATTATTATTATTATTATTATTATTATTATTATTATTATTATTATTAATTAAGGGTTTATTGAATAAGTTCAGCAACCAAAACGCTGAAAATATACATTGGACAGAAATGACTTATTGCATACAAAGACATGGGGTGGGTGGGTCGTTTAACAAAAGCTTTCACTACTAAAAGGAAAAGGAACATGAACATACAAATTATAGTTTACAGTTGATGGCCTGGGCTGGTCTCTTGCCCTACTGTGTGAGGTCACGTAAGACACCTGATGCAGTAACTCGTCCATAGATGTTGACATGAAGGACCTCACGCGGTCATGGAGACACCGGGTGCGGGTGGTATAGTGTTACAGTACGAGACACTTGTTGGTGTGGTGCAGTATCTAGTCCTTGGGTGTGCGTGTGCACACCTGCATATCCATTCAGGTGTGTTGGGGAGTTATATACCTGCCAGTAAATGAACTGAACTTTATACTGTGCACATGTTGGTAGGAGAGATATTTAGGCTGACTAACACACTACTGATGTCATCCTTACATAAAACTAAACTATAGACGTCTTCGCACACACACACACGTACACATAAGCACATACACGCATAATAATGTATAATAATGGTTGCCCCTCATGTACGAGGATGGCCGGTCCAAGGGCCACCTAGGTGTGAATTTGTTTGAGGTGTAGAAGCTGTCAACACAGCAACCACACCCTGAGTTAACGAGTTGCATTGCTCAATGTCAAGGAATAGTCCGAGAAGACCGGACACCTCGCTAACTGCAGTGGCTATCAATTACCCCGGAACACGATCTGCAGATCAATTAAAATCCAGGTCCCCAATTGCTGTTGGATAGATAAAGCCAAATGGCTTAAAGAAACTTGCCCATAGTTTTACCCTACCCGGGATCGAACTCAGGTCCACTCGCTTGCGAGGCGAGCATGCTGACCATTACACCATGGTCACACACAAGCACACCTACACGCGCATAAAACACACACGCACACACACATGAATGTCCAGCTATAACAAAGTCAACAATCTGTTGCAGTTTAACCCACAAAGCCACAGTCCACTACGTCTTTTTGAGTTCTCAGAAGAGTGTATTGGAAACAAATTGTCAAAGTTCGTAACAGCCCTGACCCTGATAGTGTGCATCCCAGATTGTTAAGAAAGTTGTGCAACGAGATTGCCTAGTCGCATAAAATTCTGTTCCGCAGATGCATGGACGAGCAAAAGGTTCCCGCGACTGGAAAATGGCATATGTGAGTATACTGTAGTCACACAGGGTTACCGGCACTGCAAGAATAATTATAGGCCAGTGGTTTGACCTGCATAGTGTGTAAAGTACTCTAAAGAGCACTATTTAAGATGCCATGATGTAACATACAAACGAAACAACCTTTTGAAGGAGTGCCAACGTGATTTTATGCCTGTACGCTCCTGTTTAATGCAATTACTTAAGGTACTGGATGTGTAGACACAGATCCTGGAGCATGGTGGCAATATTGATACTGTATACTTAGACTTTGCCAAAGCTTTTGATCCGCGTCTTGACGCGGATCAGAGAATTTCTTCATAAAATAATAAAGAAAAAGACTTCAAACGGTGTGTGTGTGGCGATTAATAGCATGAAATCATTATGTTTACCCTTGACAAGCTGAATACCACAGGGCAGTGTACTGGTACCTTTGGTGTTTTTTTTTTTTCATAAATGGTATGGCGGAAGCTATACACTCTTCCAAACATTTTTTTTTTCGGATGATGCTAAGTTATTCAGGGAAATAAAGAACCAAACGGACCGTGAAGCGTCGCTACAGGAAGTTGTGTCAGCTTCAGGAGTAGTCAAAGGAACGGCTACGAAGACACAATGTAAATACAATAGTAGTCCCATTAAAAGGACGTTCACATACTTAAGACTGTACGTCCCTCATAACGCTTGTGAGCTGCTCCCCGTTTGGGGTACTGTCACACCGTCTGGCTCCTGAGATATGCTAGAGACTGTCAGTTGATTGAGAATGTCCAAAGGAGGGTCACCAGACTGGTGCCTGCACTACAGCACCTCAGGTACCCAGAGAGATTAAAACACCAACAGTTGTCTAGCTTAATACTATAGGCGGGCAAGGAGTGCCCGCTCCACTAAAGGTTACAGTTGAAGGATGAAGAAGCTACCTGTTCAGAAAATTGTCAGGGCAAACTTTTTAGAGTGCGTGTTGTGAACTCTTGGAACAGTCTGCCAGAGTGTTGCGACGGTACCAAGTGTGAGCTCATTCAAGACCAGACTTGACCAATACTGGGGCAGGTACAGATACATTCTGGAACGAGTAACGAAGAGAATAAATTAAAGTAATCCGGGCACACAATACTAACTAATGCCCTACAGTACATAAATACATGTGTAGGTGCTGTCAGCCAACATACTCTATATCCCATTACTGTACTTGCTAACAGTGTGTAACAGAGACGTAACCTACTAGTGTCCAAGAAAATACAGTAAGCCTAAATAAAAGCAAATATGGACAATACATAACGTCATCTCAATCAGGGCCCGCATATACGAGTACAGTTCTAGGGAGGTCGTTTAGCAAGAAGTGGGTGTTGAATATATTATAAAACAAAAACACCACATCCAGTGTCAGATGATGATGATGACGGCGTTGAAAGTGTTTATTTTAGGAGATGAACAGTCAGTTCTAACCAAGAGCTGTTTATAATGAGTACTAGATTCCATTAACCTAAACACCGGCCTAATAGAAACAATGAGATCAACCAAATCCATTTATGCGTAATGACTTTTTGAATGATACAATCTTTATGTATTACGATATAATTTCACATATTCACTATTTTACAAAATTAATTTTTTGACAGATTCATCAATTAATTTCTTTAGAAAATTAATTGAAAGTATTCTATTGGTTTTACAGACAACTTACCATAATTTTTCTCTTATATCAAGGTGTACGGTTTCGAATACAGTATATTTGAGTAAGTTTCGTCTTTTAATTCGGAAAACAAGTTTGGCTGTTAACATCATAGTTTTGGTCATAACTTAAACTATTCATTATAACGTCAATTGATATTAAAACTTTGACAAGAACATTTACCTATAATATTCTAATTTTGTCATCAAGCACCTTTTTTAGCCTTGATGAGGAGATATATATATACTGTAAGAGTATTGTACAGTCCAGTGATTTCCCTTAACCTGGCATGTATGGCAAGTGTGTATTACAGTGGCAGGTGTGCAGTGTGTTGTGGACATACATCTGTTTTGCTCATGCTTCCGATGGGGTGAGGGAGGGAGACAGACAGGGAGGAGGGAGACAGACGGGGGGGGGGGGGGGAGAATATAGATGGTGTCAAGCAGGGAGGTAGGAAGTGTATAATATGGACACGAAGTAGTACCTTAAGCTGTGTATTCTTATATTAATCTATTAATTATGTATAGTAAAGTATTACAGAACATGTATTAATCCTATGTAATATTTCCATTTATTATGCACCATGTTATGTATATGAATTATCATATTTACATTTTATGTATTCAGCTTGTGAGTGCTGGAATCTGTATATGTCAGCGCGCAGTGATACAGAGAGTGGAGACCACCAGTCCTTATGGTGTGGAAGCGAGTTTCTTTGTCCATCTGTATTCATCTCCCGTACGAGAATAAGAACCTATTTTCAAGATAACAAGTGTTTGTGTATACCCTCAGTAGTGTAGAACATTTTGGGGGTACCAAAGACAAACATAGATGGCGCAGTGAGATTTCTCAGTGAGATTCAGAGGACTAGCCTTCCCGCCGGACTGTGTTAATGGCGTCTCGTCTTCAGCTTCAAAGATTTACAGCCAGACTACAAGCCTCAGGACTTACAGTGTTGTGAAGTGCTATGCTGTGTACAGTGCTGTGCTGTGAAGTGTTTTGTGAAGTGCTGTGTTGTGCATTTTAATTAGAATTGTCTGTGCAAACTGCGGTCAGATGACTGAGGGAGCTTGTCCAGCAGTGCATGCACTCTCGCCTCCGGTCATATGGTAACTGACCGCGCGATTCTGCCCAGGGCGCGCCAAGCCTCCCGGCAACGAGCCATACACACACACACACGCACTCACAAGCCCACCTTATATTAAATTCTTGCGAATTACTTTAGACTTCTGTAATTCTGTGCATAGATTACGAGGGGTTGACCCGGTCTTTGCACAGATAGAGTACAGAAGCTGTCGGCATGTCTCACAGGGATCAAAATGATACCCTGGACGATGGGGTTATGAGTTTAAGCTTGGGAGACCTCTCCCCACCCACACTCAGGCCCCATGCTCCCCACAGTGACAATGCCCAATCACCCACAGAATCTCCTCGTTCGTCATGAGCAAGCTCTCCTGCGGTGCCTGCGTCCACAGATCTCCTTCAACTGATTAAGTGGATGGAAACTTCTCGACGCCAGGACTATGTTGCAAGGAGAGAAGAGGAAGAAATTCGGTACAGAAAGTCTGAAAGACGACGCCACGAAGATGGACAAAGACGCAGAGAAATAGAAGATATACGTAGAAGTGAGGATGACCTGAGAAGAAGAGAGGATCAAGCCAGATTTGAAGATTTGATTTCCCTGTTAGCCTCCCCACAACGATCTACTGTACAAGATTCTTCTGTTACTATTAATGTTGATACGACTGGAGGCACTGGTACCTCATTTCCCAGAGTCGATTCAACAATTCCTCAAAAGGCTGCAGCACAAACGCCTCCCTCTCTGAAGTGTGACGCTTCTTATCAGATATTTCGGGAATGGCGTCGACGTTGGCAAGACTATGCAACAATGGTTGACCTGTCAAGTTTACCACAGCCTAAATAGATGATACAGCTTCGTATGTGCTTGTCCTTAGAGACACAACGTACTCTCGAGCACACACTTCAAGTGCCTCCTACGACAACTCTGACTGTAGAGGCCGTGCTTGACAAGTTACAGGAACATGTAAAGGGACAGCGCAACGAAGCACTCAGAAGAAGAGAACTCCTCCAATGTAAGCAGCTTGATGGAGAATCTCTTGATGCATTTTTTGTAAGACTCAAGAGATGTTCAGAGGAAGTTGATGTTTGTCCTGGAAATTCCCAAGTCTGTGAAGAGACACAACTCAAGACAATTATTTTAACGGGTATTCGAGATGAAGAGCTAGTTCAGCGTCTCATTTCACTTGACCCCACTTCCTCCCTTCAAGATGTAGTTACAAAATGTCGAGCGTACGAGGCTTTACGTTCACAACCTGACCAGGTGAGGGCAGTGTCTTCCTACAGAAAGGGTAAGAAGCAGCAAGGTAACCCCACCCCTCACCCTCCAGCTACACCTTCAGGAGCAGCTTTGTGTAACAGCTGCGCGAGACAGCATGATGCCTCCCAGTGCCCAGCTGCTCAAAGCGTGTGCAGAAGTTGCGACCGCCAGGGTCACTGGGCTTACACAGTCAAGTGCCCTGCTAGCAAAGTTCAGTGCAGACTTTGTGGTCGTGTGGGCCATTATGACAAATGTTGTCGTAAGAAGACACAGAGAGGACACCACCAAGGATCCAAGAAGTCATCCTCAGGTAGTGCTGGCGCGCCCCCTCCTTCTGGCAAGCATCAAGACGCTGTGTCCAGTCGTTCCTGCCGTCGTGTACATTGTACCACAGACACGACGCCCCAGCACATCAGTGTCGTCATTTCTCACGGTAACTTGTCATCCAGTCTTCAGATGTTACCTGACACCGGTGCTGACGTCTCAGTAATTGGTCCACAACACTTAGCAAGTTTGGGAATACCCAGGAGCAACCTACAGCCCCCTCCTCAGACAACGAAACTGACAGCTGATGGTTCCAAGATGGCTCCAGCTTTGGGATCTTTCTGGGCTACTCTTACCTTTGGTAAGCAGTCTTGCTCAGCCCGGATTGATGTTCATGATGGGATCCCAACTCCGCTTTTATCATATGGCCATTGTCAAGAGTTGGCCATCATTTCCAAGGAATTCCCCAAACCTATTTTAAAGATCACCCATTTCAACAGGTTGAAGGAACTCCCTATCTCTACTAACACGTCCCCTTCTGATGCAAGAGCTTACCTTCTCAAGGAGTTTGCTGACGTGTTGGTTACGGAGAAATCTTTGGGATCCACACCACTCAAGCCGATGGTGGGTCCACCTATGAAGATTCATCTTAAGGATGGTGCCACACCTTTTGCCATCCACACCGCTCGTTTGATTCCTCACGCCTACAAGGAGCTAGTTAGACAAGAGCTTGACTCCATGGTTGCTCAGGGAATCATCAAGCCGGCCGGAGACGAACCTTCACCTTGGTGCCACCCTCTCGTCCCCGTCGCCAAACCTCATGGTGGAGTACGGATCACCACCGATCTGTCAAAACTTAACCAGCAAGTTTCCCGTCCAGCCCACCCTTCACCCACACCCTTCGCAGCTGTTCGAAATGTGGACCCGAAGGCGAAGTTTTTTACAACGGTGGACGCCTTATGTGGTTATTGGCAGATCGAGTTGGCCGAAGAAGACCAGCATTTGACTACATTCATCACACCATATGGAAGATATCAGTATTGCAGAGGCCCCATGGGATTTGCCGCTACGGGTGATGCATTCTGTCAATGTGGTGACGCGGCCCTTCAAGGAGTCGCGAATTGTGTCAAGGTGGTTGATGATATTTTATTCCATGACGAAGACTACTGTACCCACCTCTCCCGAATATATGAAGTTCTCACCAGATGTCGAAAGTACGGGATTACCCTCAACGCTGACAAGTTTGTAGTCGCCGCACCATCAGTGAACTTCTGTGGGTACACACTCTCAGCATCAGGTATCGCAGCTGACCCGGAGAAATTAAGTAGAATCAGGGATTTTCCAACCCCTGCCAACCTGACAGACCTCCGTTCTTTTTTGGGTCTGGTCAATCAGCTGGCTCAATTTTCACCTGACATCTCCGCCGCAGCCCAGCCGTTACGCCCCCTGCTGAGCCCCAGGAGGACATTCCTGAAGACCCCAGATCATCAAGAGGCCTTCCAGCGAGTCAAGCAGGCCCTCTTAAGTCCACCTGTCCTCGCCTGTTACGACCCAGCCCTACCCACCGTCCTCCAGACTGACGCCTCCAGACTCTACGGCGTTGGTTACGCCCTTCTGCAGGACCATGGCGGTGGACAACTCCGCTTAATTCAGTGTGGATCCCGGTTCCTGACGGACGCCGAGACCCGATATGCCACGATTGAGCTGGAGATGTTGGCTGTTGTCTGGGCGATGGCGAAGTGCCGCTTCTACCTGATAGGACTTCAGCACTTCACCCTCTTCACGGATCATCGCCCTCTTGTACCTATTATCAATCACTACTCTTTGGATGCAGTAGAGAATCCTCGCCTTCAACGTTTGAAAGAGAAGCTCTCGCCTTATCTCTTCACGGCTGTGTGGCGTGCGGGTAAGCTGCTGTGCATCCCGGATGCCCTGTCCCGCGCCCCTGTCAGTCGCCCCACCCCAGAGGACGAGATGTTGTGTTCTACAGCTGCCGCATCCCTCAAGTCAGTAGTTTCATTGAAGGCCGTCTTCACATCAGAAGAGTCTACAGCACCGGATGCAGACAAGACCCTTGAAGATCTCCGCACCGCAGCCCGGGCCGACCCTTCCTACATCCGGCTCGTCGACTGTGTGTCCCAGGGATTTCCATCTAACCGATACGACCTTCATGAATCGCTACTCCCGTACTGGAAGATACGCGAGGACCTCTATTGTGACGGAGACCTCGTCTTGTATGGTCCACGAGTAGTCATTCCTGCTGCCCTACGCCGCCGTACCTTGACCCGCCTTCACGACAGCCATCGAGGAGTGGAGGCCACCAAGAGACGGGCGAAGCAGACTGTATTTTGGCCCGGAATCGACGCGGACATTGCAAGTACCGTCCGTGCCTGTGAGCCGTACCAGACTCTGCAACCCAGCCAGCAACAGGAACCTTTAATGTGCAACGATAACCCTTCAAGACCTTTCGAGTCTGTGTCGGCCGACTTCTTTGCAGTGGCAGGGAAGTCCTTCCTCGTCATTGCCGAACGATTGTCTGGATGGCCTGTTGTCATCCCCTGTGGTAGTGATACAATAGCTACTGCTACCATCCGGAATTTCAGGCATTACTTCAGAGAAGTTGGTGTTCCCCCTCCGCATCAGGACTGATGGTGGACCCCAGTTCACCAGCCACGAGTTCCGGGACTTCATGGACCGTTGGGGAGTTCGTCATGTCGTGACCTCGCCCCACTACCCCCAGGCGAATGGACACGCTGAAGCCGCAGTCAAGACTGTTAAACACCTGATCCTTAAGGTGTCACCCTCAGGAAATATCGACTGCGAGGACTTCGATCGAGGTTTGTTAGAGTTACGCAACACCCCGAACTTCACCGGACGCTCCCCAGCCCAGGTTCTATACGGACATCATCTCAGGTCTTGTGTTCCTGCCCACCCGAAGTCTTTTTCTCAAGAATGGCAGGCCAAGACTGAAGAATGTGACCGCCATGCAGCAGAACGAGCCGCAGATGTCGCTTCTCGGTACGACTGTCATGCCCGCCCCCTTCCCAGGTTGAGTATCGGCCAGCAGGTCAGGATTCAAGATCCGGTATCTCACCGCTGGGACAAGGTTGGGGTTGTCATGGGTATTGGCCGGTCCAGGGACTACCAAGTGCGTCTTCCTAGTGGTAGAGTATGGTGGAGGAACCGTCGTTTCCTCCGACCTGTGGAGCTGCCTAGTGTTGACCCTTCCCCAGTTGAGTCCCCTAATGTTGATGTCTTTACAGTAAATTCATCCCCACCTTGTGTTTCTGCCCCGGTACTCCGCAGGTCCGAGCGACTCAGAAACAAAAGGTCCGCTCAAGATGAAACTATGAGCGTATAGGGGGGAGGGAGGTGTATAATATGGACACGAAGTAGTACCTCAAGCTGTGTATTCTTATATTACTCTATTAATTATGTATAGTAATGTATTACAGAACATGTATTAATCCTATGTAATATTTCCATTTATAATGCACCATGTTATGTGTATGAATTATCATATTTACATTTTATGTATTCAGCTTGCGAGTGCTGGCATCTGTATATGCCAGCGCGCAGTGATACAGAGAGTGGAGACCACCAGTCCTTATGGTGTGGAAGCGAGTTTCTTTGTCCATCTGTATTCATCTCCCGTACGAGAATAAGAACCTATTTTCAAGATAAAAAGTGTTTGTGTATACCCTCAGTAGTGTAGAACATTTTGGGGGTACCAAAGACAAACATAGAGGAAGGGAGACAGGGAGGGAGGGAAGGAAACAGACAGGGAGGGAGGAATACAGACAAGGAGGGATGGGGGGAAACAGACAGGGAGGGATGGGGGGAGACAGAGGGGAGGGATGGAGGGACACAGACAGGCAGGGAGGGAAACGGACAGGGAGAAAGGGAGAGAGACATGGATGGAGACAGATAGGGAGGGAGGGAGACAGACACGGAGGGAGACAGGGATGGAGACAGACGGAGGGAGACTGACAGCGAAGGATGGAAACAGAGGAGGAAGGGAGACAAACAGGGAGGGAGGGAGAGAGGGAGACAGGCAGAGAGGAAGAGAGAATTGAAGCGAGGGAGACAAACAGGGAGGGAAGGACGGAGACAGTGAGGGGGGGGGAGACAGGAAGGCAGACAAGGAGGGGGGGGGGAAGACAGGGAGGGAGGGAGACAGAGAGGAAGCCAGGGAGGAAAAGAAGGGGAGGGAGACAGACAGGGAAGGAGGGTAGACAGACAGGGAGGGGGGATACAGAGTGGGAAGGAGGGTAAACAAACAGGGAGACAGAAAGACAGGGAGTAAGGGAGGGAGGAAGACAGTGAAGGATTCGGGGAGGGAAGAAGACAGTGAGTGATTCAGGGAGGGAGGGAGGTAGTCGGGGTGGGTGGTAGAGAGGAAGGAAAGGAATCAGAGAGGGAGGGAGGGATTCCGGGGAAGAGAAAGAAATGGAGGAAGCGGAAAAGGGAGGAGGGAGACACAGAGGAAGGGAGTCAGGTTGGAAGGCAGGGCAGCTGTTCTCCTCTATATTAGTTAT
Source organism: Homarus gammarus (assembly GCA_958450375.1). Classification (NCBI taxonomy): domain Eukaryota; kingdom Metazoa; phylum Arthropoda; class Malacostraca; order Decapoda; family Nephropidae; genus Homarus; species Homarus gammarus. The sequence goes on from CAUDMG010000149.1 coordinate 1,304,684, forward strand.
CATCCCCCTGTACTTCCTGATAAAAAAAAAGAAAACCAATTGAATTTTTGTATTAATATTCAACTATTTTTGTTCATTAAATCTATAACTTTAGTGAAATTCATTTTTTTTCTTAAGGATAGATAGAACTTTCTTTGTAATGTACAGGATACTTATCTTTGTATTACGTATATATGGATGGTGATTTTAAAAAGAGGTTCTTTATTGCTACCTATGGAGTTCGAAGCTAACTGCCAGAGAAATAGGTCTACAGTACAGTGTTTGGACTGTAGTATGCCTGGTCGACAAAGCAACAGCAGACTCGAGAATCAGACGAGGGAACAGGTAACACGTGGAAAAGTAGCCTTAGCCACTTTGCCTTTCGGCTATTTAGGCCGGAGCTGTTTGGGTCTTATTATGTTCGGTGTTCTTATACTCGGACTTACCATTCAGGCCGGGAGGTCACATTCCAGCCCGACCCAAATGTATGTCTGCTGTCACACAAGCTGATTCGTTTCTCAGTATTGAGTAGTGGCGACGATCCGATTGGGTCATCATCAAACTCTGCTTGCCAGCAATGCTGGCTCATATCTCGCTATGAGTCTGGAGGACCAACATTAAGCGGCCCTCTTTCAGAGCTCCAAGAGCGACTTCCCACCTTAAGAGTTCCGATGTAGACTGACCTCCTGATAATGATGAGATGGAGAGAAGAGACCCGTTTTCTCTGAAGATGGAAGATGGTGGAGGAGGAAGGTAAAGTTAGGAAGTGGGAAATAAAATGGGAGATTTGATAGCAGGTGGGCTATCTACATTGCGGGGACTGACCTCCTTCCTTTGCTCTCCGAGTATTTAAGGAGCACGGGAGTGGGAAGAGATTTGGATTTTGGTGGGAACCTGTAGTGGACGTCTCCCCTACAACTGTGTAGCTGCATGCCACCTGCTACGTCTTCCCTAGCAACCAAACGAGCGGCCCAGGGGGGGGCGTCACCAGATGACACAGTATCCTAGCAACTGAGTCAAAAGACCGGGGTTTCCCAGGTTGACTCACGGATGACTCACGGCTGCTGGGTATATAAGCTCTGTCTCTCCATTGAGATTCCACTTGAGACCTGAACCTCGGCGAGGTTGGTTCTCTCGGCTCCCCGATCCTTCCCCCCGAGGTACCGCGTGACCATGATCATGATCACCCTAGCCCAGGCGAAGGTTGTGAGACTGATTCCGGTCGAGCACCCTTCGCGCAAGAAACTAAATCTTCTTGTGATTAAAGATTTTTTCGACCACATTGGACTAAAGGGGGTGACAGGGGTCGTCCGGAGTAGCGGTGGTACCCTTGTCATCACGTTCGAAGAATGGGGGCAGGCCCACAAATTACCCCATCGAACGATCATCAATGGAGTTGACGTCATGTTTGACGCCCTACTTCAGGATAACTTGATTTTGGGAGTCATTTCCCACTCTGAGATTGAGTATCTCGAAAGAGACGAACTTGGCGAGCTGATTGGAGATCAGCTCGCAGTACTTAGGAAGCTGACCAGCACAACTGCCCTGGTTGGTTCTCCTAAGGAACTTCCCAGCTCCGTTATACTGGGTTGGGAGAAAATCCCAGTGAAACCTCAACAGCCAAAACCCACTCGTTGCTACAATTGCCAGAAATATGGCCATCTGGCGAGGAAGTGTCGCGCTCCCAAGGTGTGCTCTAGCTGCGGGGCACCCGGCCACACCGACGCTGACTGCCAGGCGGCCGTTAAGAAGTGCGCGGCTTGTGGTGGCCCTCACTCCTCCTCCGACTGGCTTTGTCCCAAGTGGAGGGAGGAGTGCAGGGTGGCCAGGCTGCGGTCTAAGGAAAAGTTGACTTACAAGGAGGCTCTCCTTGCAGTCAAGACTCTAGAAAAAAACAACCAAGACCGAAACAAACAAGAAAAGAACAAACAAGACAAAAACGAACAAGAAAAGAACAATCAAGATATCAACAAAGAAGAACCTGATAATATTATCGAAGACCAGACAGAACAAGACCAAAAAGAAGAAGACGAAGAACAAGAAGTAGAATGGAAAGTAAAAACTAAAAGAAGAACAAAGAGAAAAAAGAAGACCAACCAATCAGCTTCGGCCGAAATAGCCTAAAGGCGAAGAGGCCAGAAATCCCTAACAACTTTGAACTTAATTGAGATTCATTCTGGCCTCTCTTCTTGAACACGCAACACCACCTCCTCCGCCGCTGCCTGGCGGCCCTCGCTTCTCCTCCGCCTGCCTGGCGGTCCTCGCTCCCGCCGGCGAGCATGGCGACCCACCAGCTGTCCTTCTCTGAGCGTCCTCACCAACCAGCTCTCTTATTCTGCTCTCGGTTCCTGAACACGCAACACCTCCTCCAAGCAAGCTCCTCGCTGTCCCGTTCTCATTCAACCTGGAGGCCAGCAACAGGCAACATCTTCTCCAACGAAGCTCCTGCACATCTACCTCCTTCAACACACTACTCACCGAACGTGCCTACTGAGCAGCTCCTCACCACACGGCACCTCCAGCACCAGACTGTCTATCATATAACTTATATTATATAAGAAAACCACCACCTTAGAGTTTCCATCCATCCTGAGTGCTAGACAACATTATATCACGAAACCCTACAAACCCCTCCAATAGGTTAATCACCGTGCAAGTGTTTAAGCCTCCATTTTCATTTATTTTTCCTATACAAATTCCCTATTTCTTTACTATTAACTATATATTGCTACTTGTAATAATTTTAAATTTCTCACTTTTTTAAGTTTTCGCTGTAGAGATAGATGAACGTGGTTTTGTCGGTGGTCAAGCATGTGCGACAACCATTAGCTGCCTTGAAGAGAGTTGCCGTTGTCGGGCGGCAGGTTTAAAAATACTGTATACTGTACATATTTATTTGTAGGAAAATATGAGAATTCGTCATATTCAATGATCATTTATGGCCCTCATCTGTACACTGTCCCAACATGGCCCTCATCTGTACACTGTCCCAACATGGCCCTCATCTGCACACTGTCCCATCATGGCCCTCATCTGTACACTGTCCCAACATGGCCCTCATCTGTATACTGTCCCATCATGGCCCTCATCTGTACACTGTCCCATCATGGCCCTCATCTGTATACTGTCATCATGGCCCTCATCTGTACACTGTCCCATCATGGCCCTCATCTGTATACTGTCATCATGGCCCTCATCTGTATACTGTCATCATGGCCCTCATCTGTATACTGTCATCATGGCCCTCATCTGTACACTGTCCCAACATGGCCCTCATCTGTACACTGTCCCATCATGGCCCTCATCTGTATACTGTCATCATGGCCCTCATCTGTATACTGTCATCATGGCCCTCATCTGTATACTGTCATCATGGCCCTCATCTGTATACTGTCATCATGGCCCTCATCTGTATACTGTCATCATGGCCCTCATCTGTATACTGTCATCATGGCCCTCATCTGTATACTGTCATCATGGCCCTCATCTGTATACTGTCATCATGGCCCTCATCTGTATACTGTCATCATGGCCCTCATCTGTACACTGTCCCAACATGGCCCTCATCTGTACACTGTCATCATGGCCCTCATCTGTACACTGTCATCATGGCCCTCATCTGTACACTGCCCCAACATGGCCCTCATCTGTATACTGTCCCAACATGGCCCTCATCTGTACACTGTCCCAACATGGCCCTCATCTGTATACTGTCATCATGGCCCTCATCTGTACACTGTCATCATGGCCCTCATCTGTACACTGTCCCATCATGGCCCTCATCTGTATACTGTCATCATGGCCCTCATCTGTACACTGTCCCATCATGGCCCTCATCTGTATACTGTCATCATGGCCCTCATCTGTATACTGTCATCATGGCCCTCATCTGTATACTGTCATCATGGCCCTCATCTGTACACTGTCCCAACATGGCCCTCATCTGTATACTGTCATCATGGCCCTCATCTGTATACTGTCATCATGGCCCTCATCTGTACACTGTCCCAACATGGCCCTCATCTGTATACTGTCATCATGGCCCTCATCTGTATACTGTCATCATGGCCCTCATCTGTATACTGTCATCATGGCCCTCATCTGTATACTGTCATCATGGCCCTCATCTGTACACTGTCCCAACATGGCCCTCATCTGTATACTGTCATCATGGCCCTCATCTGTATACTGTCATCATGGCCCTCATCTGTACACTGTCCCAACATGGCCCTCATCTGTACACTGTCCCAACATGGCCCTCATCTGTATACTGTCATCATGGCCCTCATCTGTACACTGTCCCAACATGGCCCTCATCTGTACACTGTCCCAACATGGCCCTCATCTGTATACTGTCATCATGGCCCTCATCTGTACACTGTCCCAACATGGCCCTCATCTGTATACTGTCATCATGGCCCTCATCTGTACACTGTCCCAACATGGCCCTCATCTGTATACTGTCATCATGGCCCTCATCTGTATACTGTCATCATGGCCCTCATCTGTATACTGTCATCATGGCCCTCATCTGTATACTGTCATCATGGCCCTCATCTGTATACTGTCATCATGGCCCTCATCTGTATACTGTCATCATGGCCCTCATCTGTATACTGTCCCAACATGGCCCTCATCTGTACACTGTCCCATCATGGCCCTCATCTCTATACTGTCATCATGGCCCTCATCTGTACACTGTCCCAACATGGCCCTCATCTGTACACTGTCCCAACATGGCCCTCATCTGTATACTGTCCCATCATGGCCCTCATCTATACTGTCCCAACATGGCCCTCATCTGTACAGTGTCCCAACATGGCCCTCATCTGTACACTGACCCATCATGGCCCTCATATTTATACTGTCCCATCATGACCCTCATATTTATACTGTCCCATCGTTACCCTCAACTGTACACTGACCCATAATGGCCCTCATCTGTATACTAACCCATCGTTACCCTCAACTGTACACTGACCCATAATGGCCCTCATCTGTATACTAACCCATCCTGGTCCTTATCTCTACTGTCCCATCATGGCCCTCATCTATACACTGTGTCCCAACATGGCCATCTTCTGTACACTGTGTTCCATCATGACCACCTTCTGTACATTGTGTTCCATCATGACCATCTGTACACTGTGACCCATCATGGCCATCCTCTGTACTGTGGGAGTTGTTGACTAAGGGAGATGACTAGTTTATTTACTTCAATACTCTGGGTTATGGGGTCAGCAGTTCAAAAGTTTTTCCATTAGTGGCACTGATATGCTATGGAGTAAGTGTGGCCCAGGGACCATGCACCACTTGCTGGCCAACCTCGCTGTAACTTCAAGTGTGAGCAGATACTTCAGACTGTGGCTGTGTTGCTCATCACAACTCCCCCTCCAACAGGCATTGTGATACTCGGACTCTGGGGAATTCACCCATAGATTTTTTAAGTAGATTATCCCTAGAGATAAGCCTTAACTATAGTTTAATACTAAATCGTTTCACCATAACTAGCCATCTTGTGCAAATATTGTAGGTATTTGTTGTTATATACTGTACTGTATTAATGAATACTACACAAAAATATAATGAGCTATCTACTCGTATTTACAGTAATCTTTATTATTAGATAGGGTCTATTTTTATATCACACCACTTTGTGCCATATCCTCAAGTCCGATGGTGCACTTGGCCATCAGGCACCAAACGCTTGTGTGGGGCGAGGTTATTCAAGAACGTGCTTCAGGCAATACGATAGGTCAGGATCGCGTTGTACCGGACAGGGCTACCAATATTTCCAAATCAGCTCGATAACCCACTGTGACCACAACCCAGGCCTCAAGTACCCCAATAATATTTGCTCAAACACAAAAAATGTAACCAAAACTAAAATAAAATTACTTATCCTCACATGACCAAACAAACATAAAAGTGTTAAGAGGATATCTATGAGATACAAAAATTATTATTCTCTGGTGTTTGTGACGTTTGTTTGGAGTTATATTTCACCAGATTTTGGCCAAACTGGGATGGCCAATGGGTGGCGTTTAATGAGTCATCTGACACAACAACAAGGCACACAGTGTTGTTTATTCGCGGCTGCACGTTCTTGATCAGCCGGGAATACTTTACTCTTGTAAATAACTGACAATCTTTGAATGCAAATGGAAACAACAAACTCATTTTCTATCAACTTTGAATATATTCTATCTAAATATATAAAAAATTGGGACGGTGAAAAAGGTTTTTAAATTCATTGGGACTTCATCGGGTAGGTACTGTATGTATATGGATGAATAGAATAATCCAGCTCAACAACTTTCACAGTAATGGCAACATCCTTTAACACAGTTGCAGGACACTAAATGCAGGAAGTCATCAGGAGCTGGAGGTTTTATTGTGGGTGTTGACCGAAGTCCTACTCCATATTTCTCCCACCACCAGTGGATGGGAGAGAGGAAGTTACCAAGCCAATTTTGTACTTGAAGGAAAGCTCTTTATGGAGTGTAAATGAGCTGCATTAGATGTCAGTGGCAATGTGGCAAAGTCAAACTTGGATTTTTTTTATATCCGAGCTAAAGCTGTTTTGTACGCATAAAACCGATTTTTGTCCAAGGAATCAGTTGTGCAACTTCCATGCTTATAAAGAGTGAAGGTTTGGCCAGCATTAACCACATCATCTGCTGGAGCTTTTGGATCACTGAACACAGTTACTTAATCACATATATCTTGGTTATGCTTTGGGACATGAAGAGCTTTTTTTTTTTTTGCCTTTTCCATAAAGAGCTGATGTTGTGTCAACTGTTAACTGAATGAAGTAAAAGGAGATGCTGGCCCATGTTTCCCAGATTTGCTTGTAGTTTGCTACTGTCATAAACCTTGTTGGGATCATGAGCTCTACCTGGCTTCACGAAGAGTATATCGGTTCCAACACATCCTGTTGTAACCCGTGTCTCCAAACGACACCATCACAGTAGTAGTATCACTATTTATGAAAGAATGGGTATTGGTCGAGTAACGACGGATGTGATTGGTGGATAGGTTTGCTATAGGTCATATTGGTTGGCCATTTGTTGACACAGGTTACCACAGGGAGTGTAGGAACTCATTTCTGCAACTGGACCTTCTAGATGCCAGACTGCATCATTAGAGGCTCTGACCTCAGCCTCTTATATAATCTCTCATTAGCTACCAGCTCACAGTGCACAGTTACATTGTTAAAGGGCATTCACCCTATGTTTGGATAATTCTAGTTCTCTAATAAAACAACTAAACAAACTCATTGGGTTTAGAAATACACCCAATAAACTCAAGTGCTAATGGTGTGACCAGCCAACTATATTAACAGATAATAGTGATGCCAACTATCTATATGAAGATACAGCAGTAACAACGATGCCTTAGATGAAACAGAAATTTTTTTACCATATACAAATAAATTTCCATTGAATTATAACAATAAAAACAAAGTTATCACTATTTGACAAAAACTTTTTTTTACAACTGTTAGTATACTACATTGGTCCCTCTGTTAACGAACACAATTCGTTCCAGAAGGTTCCCTGTTAAAATGACTAAAAAATTTAATATAAAACTTGGAAAATTATTGAATAGTACAACCTTCTTGATATTTACTCCAATTTTAACGAATGTAAGCCCTAGAACCGATTTCTGTATTGGCGGACTAATCGTCCAGCAGGTGAGCAAGCCAAAGCACGTCGAAACATTTTCGTAAAAATTTCGCTAACCTAATTTTTGTTCGTTATCCGAAATTAGGCAACTGCATAATGAGTTAAAATATTGGATTGGCACAGATTGACTCAAAATAAGTTATCATTCCCAGACAATTCATATTACAGTATTATACCATACATGCAATAGTTCTTAACTTAAGATATTGTCGTAATTTAAGCAATCTTTATTTTTTATTTTAGCTATAGTGTGCTGGATTATCTTTTTTGTATTAATTTATTTTATAAAAGTTATAAGTAGATAACTTATAATTAGTACTATACCAGACACTCAGAAAGGTAAATCAATTTGGCTTGTAAATGTAAGTGAAATTTATTTGAAGGTAATTTCTCAGGTGGTCCCTTGGTTAACGAGCACAATTCGTTCCAGAAGGTTGCTCGTTAACCGAAAAATTCGTTAACCGAAACCATTGTTTCAATGGGTTTTTGGGTAACTGGTTCCAGCTCACCGAAAATTACATACAAAGTAAAAAAAAAATGCAATAAAGTACACTTACTTTGAGGTGTGTATGTAGAAGGCTCCTGGATGATGATGATGATGATGATGGGAATTAGAAGTGGGAGGAGGAGAAGGGAGAAGAGAAGGAAGTGGAGGTGGAGAAGCATTTTACTGCTTCTTGGAAGGTGAGTCTCCTTCCATTAGAATGTCAGGAACCTCTGGACTGACAGATTCTCCACCAGGAACATCCTTTCTCCTTCTTGAAGTGGAAGGCTGAGGGCTAGCATCTTGTTCCCGCTGCCTTTTACTGAAGAAACTGTCAATTTTTGTCTGTGGGGCATCTCTCCTCCTCATCATTAACTGATGTTTAAAGGAGACCACTGTGTCCTTAACATGACAGTTTCCTGAACTTCTCCCAGTGGTGAACAACATCTTTCAACTCTGAAGTTGACATATGGTCATCACTTTCCGTTTCCTCCTCACCACTGTCAGCCTCTAACATCTCATCCAGTTGCTGCAAGTCATCAGGAGTAAGTTCCTGCTCATGAGACATCACAAGCTCTTCCACATCATCATCCTCCACTTCAAGGCCCAATGACTGACCAATGGACACAATCTCCTGGTGCAACTCTGTTTCATCCTGAAATCCCTCAAAATCATGGACTACTGATGGCCACAGTGCTTTCCATGAAAAATTGAGGGATCTAGTGGAGACTTCTTGCCATGAGGACACAATCAATTTTACAGCCTCCAGGATGTTAAACAGTGTCTTCCAGAACTGTGCCAGTGTTAGTTCAGGATCAGTGGAAGTTGCCTGATAACACCTCCTAAATATTTTCTTCATGTACAGCTTCTTAAAGATGCTGATCACATTCTGGTCCATTGGCTGTATGATTGATGTAGTGTTGGGAGGCAAAAACAACACTTTGACAAAGTCAAATTGAGACTCCAAAGTTCTGGCAAGTTGAGGGTCATGACCAGGGGCATTATCCATGAGGAGAAGAGCCTGTAAAGGGAGTTTATTGGTGGTTAGGTAGCTCTTCACAGAAGGGTAAAACACCTCAACAGCCCATTCATTGAAGAGCTGTCTTGTTACCCATGCCTTACGGTTGGACTTCCAATAAACTCCAAGCTGTCCTCTTACCACTTTTTGTTGCTTGAACACCCTGGGGTTCTCAGAGTGGTAGACAAGCATAGGCTTCAGTCGGAAATCCCCTGAAGCATTGGTACCAAGCAATAGAGTGTGATGGTCTTTCATGGGTTTATGCCCAGGTAAAGAGGCTTCATCTCTGGTGATGAATGTTCTTTTGGGCATCTTTTTCCAGAACAGCCCAGTTTCGTCCACATTGAACACTTGCTGTGGAAGATAATTTTCTGTATCCATCAGTTCTTTAAATTCCACTAAAAACTTTGCTGCCCCTTCCTTATCAGCACTGGCACCATGCCTAACAACACTAAATATGTCACTTCTTTTGTTAAATTTTTTGAACCAGCCTTTGCTGGCCCTAAAATGTTCAAAGTCTGTGCCCGAAGAACAAGGTTGATCTACCTTTAAAAGTTCGTACATTTCCCTGGTTCTTTCACAAATAAATTCAGTAGAAACTGAATCACCTTTCATCTGTTTTTCCCTAATCCAGATGAGAAGTAACCTCTCTGTTTCTGCTATTAGGGATCTACCTTTGAACACTCTGGTAGATTTGTCTCTCACTTTCACTTCCTTGAATTTGTCTTTCTGTGCAAGAATTGTCGACACAGTTGATGTCGACATGCCATATTCTTTGCTTAGCACATTTGTTCTAATGCCTTCTTCATGTTTTCTAATTATTTCCTGTTTCGTCTGAATTGAAATCGCTTTTCTAGATTTCTTGGGACCCATGCTGGATTCAAAAACAATTTCAACACGTGATATTTTAAATTTAATTGCTGTAAATAAAGAGTATTTTCTTTAAATTAACACTGCACTGCGCTATATGTCATCAATATGTAAAATAAATTTCAAAATGACCAATAATTTGACTGAAAACACAGAAAAAAAGCATTTATGTTAGAGAGTCTGAAGCAAGATGTTACCTCCACTGAAAAGATACAGAGACTGACGCCTGTTTGGTGTGTTGACAGGCTGTTTGGCACGCATAAGACTAGTTTCCTGTACTGTACTTCAATTATGTTCAATAATTGTTAAAATGACTAAAAAAATAAATATAAAACTTTTAAAATGATTGAATAGTACAACCTTCTTGATATTTACTAAAATGGTAAGGAATTTAAGCCCTAGAACCGATTACTGTATTGGCGGACTAATACGACAGCTAGTGTGCAAGCGAAAACATGTTGAGGGGCGCTCGTAAGGAATTCGTTAACCGAGGGAATGCTCGTTAACCGAAGTTAAGAATCTTATGGAAGGAAATTCGTAAACCGAAATCTCGTTAACCGAGGCGCTCGTTAACCGAGGGATCACTGTACAACCAAGTTTTCTCCTGCTTAATATATTACTGATAACTGGCAAAAGGATGAAAATAAAAATAAGGCTTTTATCAGAATACAGAAATAGTACGAAAAGTGAAAAATAGACCCTCAACCAATGGTGCCAAAGTCCACAACACAATACAGTACAGTATAGGGAGATGACATATTAAAACCAACAGAAAATTTTATAAATTTTTTTCATGTGCCAAAATAACAAGTTCTTCAGTATATTGCATCAAATATTAGGCTGGGAAGTATTCTTCATATGCAGTACACTAATAGGTTTGGACTACAGTATTAGTAACAGAACCAATTACCAATACAGTGTAATGCCTTTTGTAAGAAGACACTGTTATTAATATGGATGTTGCAGCAAGTGTTCATATATTTGGAGTGTGTATTCTGACTTAGACAAATTACTGCACAGCCAGAGTTCTATGTAGTAGCTCCAGGATACTGCCCATACTTTCAGGACAGAAAGATCTAACATCACAAATGGGTTTAAGATGATTGATCTTTCAAATTTAATATACATCAGCACTACAGAAAGAAGGCCAGAGAGGCTCAACATCATAACCCCTAGCAAGAAGTCTACAGCGGTGCTCTTCAAGCCTAGGTGTAGCCTCACTGGTACTGTTGGTATGTTCAGAAGAACTCCACAGCTTCTCAGCAACAACAGATGCCCGAGGCCATGTGCGAGATATTAGATTAGTGCGATCCACGTACTCTCCCCACATGCATGTCTCTCCACCCATTACCAGCTGCTTTTGGCTGTCTGTACCTGGTGGGTAAAAATGAACATTATCATGATTGGTACAGCACAAAAGTGCAGACCCCAAGATACAGGTAAGAGAAAGATACTTCTTATCATTACTGAATAATATACAGTATACAGTAAGAGTAAAACAGTAGTACCATTAAATAAAACAAATAATATAAAAAACTATATTAACAGAGAAAATCACATGTAAAAAGTTTATTAATTAATTAATAATTAAAGAAAATAAAAGTAGAGACTTTCCAATTCAACTTTCATTAAAACTTTTTTAACAATACTGTACTCAAAATAAAGTCTCAGAGGAAATTTTTAACACACTATATGGGGTCTGAAGCTCTGAAGAGGATGAAAAAGGACAAGATCTATAAAAACAGTAATTGGGACAATATTAATAACTTAAGTGAAGCTGGGTTGTGGTGGAGAACCTTATAAATATTTATCTAAAATGCCTATCAATCTATCATCATGCCACAAATCACCATTAATGGGCACATGGTTTTCCTTCAAAACAACTTACCATCAAAATCTTGGGGGTCACACTCATAATACTTGTACCAGTCTACCCCATAGCTGATGTAATTGAGGTACCAACATGAGGACAACACTGTCTTGTATCCTGCAGATGTCACCTGAAATGCAACACTGTAGTTTACTTTCACTCTCCGTAAATTCATTGTTTACACTTATGTATTTTTCAATCACTATTAATGAAAAAGATCACTTAGAGAAACTATTGACCATTTTCAAACAGTAATGTTAAATACATATCTCTTTCGGTACTGTATTTAAAGAGGCTTTTGATTTTCCAAAGAAGTTTAATTCATATCACATTCAGTTCTTTATTTCCTCCTATCATGCAAGGATAGATATTGAACTTGTGAGCTGAATGAGTTGATCAGTGTGTAGCCTATGTAAACAGTATACAGTACTGAATAAAGTGTTAATGCTGTAGAGTGCAGTACTGTATCTAGTTTAATAATCTCTTATAGTATGTAGATTACTGAACTACTAATCATGATTTCATATTTACTTCAGTACTCTCAATTAAAGAAATTACTGCTTTCAGCTCCAGAGTGGGTGAATTGGTTCGGTTTCTAGCAAAAACAGTATTCATACTGTGCAGTATTTCTATGTGCACCTCACTGTATACTCCCACTTGACTCAGTATTTTAATATAATTTATTAAACAATTTAGTGTTCAGCTTAATATTCTCTTGGCCAACTCAGTGCTGTATCATTAACTACAGTGATGATACAGCCTGATAAATAGCTCAACATTTATACAGTAAAGTATCTATTGTTCATTAATCACTCACATACCTGATTCAGTTCATGCTTCCAAGCCACAGGAACATTTTCATATTTCCACACATGTACAATTGTGTCATTGGCAATTTCCACTCCATTGTCAAACACCTCCTGCCACACTAAGTACCTGTGTGAGGATAAACAGTTTAATGTCCTAATGTGACACAGGTATAAACCCTCTAATCTTGGACCCGAGGGACCAAGACTGAATTGGTTTTGAGCAGTGGCTTCCTAACTGGGGGCATGAGGTCATGTAAAATTCAAATATAGTGACATTCGTTTTTTCTTTATTAGGAAATTTTCAATGAAATTGAGTAACATTAATTATTTTCTTCATGTATTTCAATCTTCCCCATATGCATGATATAAACAGGGCCCCCCAAATTTGCGGGGGTTTAGGTTCTCAAAATGGCTGCAAATCGCCAAATCCGTGAATAACATTTGCTGACCAGGGGTAAGGGGGGGGGGGGGTTTACATTTTTACTTGTGTACAAAGAAATGTATATTCCCGTTATGTGTTTGCCCTTAGGACAATTATTTCTTTTACCTCTATTGTACAGTATATATGTGTGTGTGTGTAGACACACACACACAAAACACATACAAATAAATAATAATGGGAAAATACTCTCACAATAATCAGAAACAAATTTATTAAAAATGTGACAGTCTACCCTCAAGTTCGTGCTTTATTAATAAAGTAATAAAGCACGGACTTGAGGGTAGACTGTCACATTTTTAATAAATTTGTTTCTGATTATTTGAGAGGATTTTCCAATTGTTATTTATTCATATGTGTTTTGTGTGTGTGCGTGTCTACACACACTCTACAGCCCTGTAAATGTATTCAACGCATATCATTATGTCTAAATCAAATGAAAGTTTGTATATTTTCAGCCACCGGCTGCAACTCTATTAATAAACAGTTTATTATTATTATTATTATTATTATTATTATTATTATTATTATTATTACTGTATTTACAATACAGTACAGTCAAAGGAAATTACTGTCTCTTAGAACGAATGGCTCCCTGTCCCAGCCGCGAAAATGCCGGCAGCTTTAAAACTACCCGCAGACATTCTTGGGTACATCCAGGGTGTCATCCGCGAATAATAGAGGACCGCAAAATAAAAATCCACAAACTTGGGGGGCCCCCTGTACATATCAAAATATTTTGAAATGATTCATATTTTGAAATTTTACAAAATATTATGAAATTTGTAATATATTTTTAGTAACAGCAAATTATTACGAATTATGAGTGATTTAGAAATTGGGAGGTACAAATTATTGGTTTTACTGTGTTGTCTCATCAGATTTCCTCCAACCAGTATATTAACAGGTACTACTAGACCATAGAGTTTGTCATATATCTTATATGCTGATAACCACCAGGAAAGGTTATCAGCATATACCTAGATCACGCGCACCTACAGTGATTTACTTGCATATCTTATATATGTAACAGTGATATCACTGCGAGTCATTCTGTGGACAAAGATTGAAACTGGTTCGAGCAGGCAGCAAGTGCAGTTGTCAGTAGTTTACAATGCTCATATAGTTTGAGTCAGTTAAAAAGTCTGCTGTCCTTTGAAGCCCCAATTAGGACCCAATAAAATGTGAATGGACAAATGTAAGTCTATATATGTCGTACAGCAGTTTGGACAAGATCGATGATAATGATAAAATGATATACACTGTACTGAATGATGGTGAAATGAGTGTATCGGCAGCCAATCGCAAATCAGCAAAAAGTTTCAAGTTAGCCAATCATGGGTAGATCAATGTGTTGTATCCACCTTGATGTTAGCTTGGGTATTCCTCCTATCCACTACAACATGACCAGACAACAGATAGAATTAGCTAAGTGAGAGAATATGGTGAAATGTTGGGAGCCAGAATTGGAGCAGACACCAGCTGAACTAGTGGCCCACACCTATGCCCGTGGGAACTGTTCCGCGACCAACCGCAGCTCATCCAGGACCTCGTCGCCTCTATGCCCGACAGACTGCGAGCGGTGATCAAGATGAAGGGTGGGTGGACTTATTACGAAGATTAGGTATAAATGTAAATCATATATGTGTATTTGGATTACCCTCTGATTATGATAGCTATTATACCCTGGCATATAACAAAAGAGCAACCTAATACTGTAGTGTGGAATTTAGGAACTTAACATAATTGATGAGAGAAGATAATGGATATAATGGATGCGAGACAATATTACATACAGTATGCTCATTGGCATGGATTGGTTTAAAGCACAGTTATAAATGAATTGGGCAAGTTTGTATCAAAATGTGCAGTTTTAAAGGCAATTGTCCAGTTACAATGATATGTTTCTTCTAATAAAATAGGATGCTTTCAGGGATGACTCACGATGACAATTCACTAAACATCTTGCCACCTGCTATGATGCCTATGAACAATAATTAGCTATAATATTGGAGAATAAGTTGCTGTGTATGATCAATTACAAATATATTAGTGCTTGTCAATTTCTATGTGTAGTTGTATCTTACAAGCCCTGATATAATCAACTTTTAGATAATCATACATGTAACATGTGGCATAACAGATTGTGGGTGAGTGCTTACAATCACTACATACTACAGCTAGGCACAACACAGGCCACTGCATGGTGAGTGGCCTTCCATGATGTGGGCTCAGTAGCTGTGTGACTGGCTGTCACACCGCTTCCATCATCATTCAATAGATCACTGTCAATCAAGTCAAAACTGAGATATGGGATATAAGACTGAAATTCGGACATATTCCTTTCATTAGGTCATACATGGGTCTTTATAGAACAGCTGAATTTATAACCGATTGAAACTATATAAACGTTATAAACTACTGATAACTGCACTTGCTGCCTGTTTGAGCCTGTTTCAATCTATGTCCACAGAATGACCCGCAATGACATCACTGTTACAGTATATAAGATATATGACAAACTCTATGGTCTAGTAATACCTGTTAATATACTGGTTGTAGGAAATCTAATAAGGTCAACATACAATAAAGCATATCAAAAACTTGTAAGTATTAAGTATAAAAACAAATATGTACTAATATGGGTATATCCAACAAAATATTAAAGTAATAGAAATACAGGGTGCACATAAAGTCTTTCCCTGATTATGATAAATCATATCTCGAAGACCATTCTAGAGAGAAACATGAATATTGTAGCATTGTGTAGACGAATTCATAGATTTTTTTTTTTCATGCATGTTTTAAGCTGCAAAAAACTGTATGTTTGTACCTAGCATATGTTTTGTGTAATAAATGTTTGTAATCAGGGAAAGACTTTATGCTCACCCAACCTCAAGCCAAGTGGACAAACACTGGGTAGATCAAGATGTCATATCTATTTATAGGCCACCAAATATATGCTGTAAAAACACTACACTCACTCTTTCCAATCAGGTTTAATTTGTGCTATCAGAATATAGTCTGGATATACTGTATAGACACAGAGCCTTTACCCAAATAATACCCCAGTAAGAAACTTATTCATGAGTAGAAATTGTATTCAAAACTAACCCATTCTTGGTAGGAAGGTTGGAAACTATGTCCACGAGTTTGGTGATGTAGACCTGCTCTAACTTGCTGTAGTCACCAGTGATATTGATCTTCGCCATAAAGTCTGTAATGTTCGGGTTGCTTTTCCTGGAAAATCACTCACATATTATTTATTAAAAATAAAGAATGTGTACCAATAGTGACAGACATACGGTAAGTAATATACATTAATGCATGATTAGATCAAATAGGTATACAGTATTAGAATTTCTCCCCATGTGATTCACTCAAGATTATCACTGTATTGGTCCTGTACAATGAAACGATAAAATATAATACAGTAGCTACATACTACAATGATACACAAATTAGATGTATTACTATCCTGTAAGATAATGCATACTAATCTCAAGGTATAAAATCCCAAAATAGATTTATAAAAATAATATGTAAAAACTCATTTAGATCATTGTTTATATCCCTGTAAAACATTTCCATTTAGCATGACTGAAGGTGTTTCACAAATCATATCAGGGCACCAATTCTAATACAATATGAGGTAGAGGCTCACCCAGTAGGATTTCCTGTTTGCCTGGAAACCCCATTGGGACACATGGAGCTTACTCTAGACAAGAAGTTTCAACTTCTTACCAGCTGTTTTAAGCCAGATGTGGACTACAATTTCCCACCAAGAGAGGAATCTGGCCAAGTTCCAGCATGCCTGGCTTCGACAGTACACTTGGCTGGTTTACAGTAGACAAAAAAATGGTGGCTACTGTGTCAACTGTCTCCTGTTTGGGCAGAGTATCAAGGGAGACCTCATCAGTCGAGTACAGAAACGCTTCACCAAGTTCAAGACCAAGTTATCCCACCCTGACATCCAAGAGCCACATACTGGCAACTACCAAGCCCTCAGACTTCCAAGATGTAACGAATGGTAAACGTGAGGGCATTCAGAGTTTGATGAATCATGCGCTGGTTATTAGACTGCATGAAAACACATTAAAACTGGAATCCATCATCAAAAATGTCATTTTCTGTGGCCGTCAGATCATTTATCTGCGAGGACACAAAAACAATACCAATCGTGGCAACTTTCTGACCCTCCTGACTTCAGTATGGAGGCATGTCCCTCAGCACAACTGCCAAGAATGCTCTGTACAAATCTTGGAATATCCAGAACCAACTGATTCACATTTGTGGAGAACAGATTTGTGACAATATTCTCCAGAAGGTTTTCTCCCATCACAGCTAATGAGGTCACTGACTCTGCCTGCAAGCAGCAGCTCAGCATTACCAAATCAGAGAGGACCTGGTGGACTTTTTTGGAGGAAGACAATGTGGTAACTGGCAGAACTCTAGCAGAGATGACAACCAGCATCACAGGGTATGGACTTGACATCAACATCTTAAGAGGTGAGGCCTATGACAGTGCTGGCAACATGGCTGGCAGCTCCAAGGGGGCAGCAGCTATCATTAAGAAAACCAAACCCTTGGCTCTCTACCAGCACTGCTCATCATATTCCCTCAACCTGGCTGTTGTTAAGTGCATCAAGATCACCAGTGTCAGGAACATGATGGGCAACAAGGATAGGATTTCAAAAGTTTCTTTTATGGAAGAGCATCCCAAACATGCACATACCTTTGAGGTGGCTGTCCTGGAGACCCAACCAGAATCAAGGAAACACGAGCTGAAAAACTTATGCCATACCTGTTGGGCGCAATGGCTAGACGCCCTAAAACCTTTGTGGAGTTATATCCCTTGGTGTTGGCTTGTATGGAGAACATTGTGGAGGTTGGTCCTGGCATCTGGTCCACAGACTTACTGATTGATGCCCAGGCCCTGCTGCTCGCCATCACCAGGACAGACTTCACTGTGTCCTGATGATCACCAATAATGCACTATCCTACCTGAAAGGTGTGACCACCAGCCTTCAAGCAGAGGCCAAGGACATCGATGAGGCTAGCAGTGAAGTTAATTGTGTGAGAGCAGCATTACGTGACATCCGAAACAACATGGATGATTACTATATTGAATGGTTTCATCAACCAGAACAGCTGTGTGAGGCTTTAAGTGTCACATCTTTCATGCCCAAACTCTGCAAATGCCAATGACACTGAGAACACACATCAGCTGATGGACCAGCTGACTACTACAGGAGAACAGTGGCCATTCCACTCCGAGACCATCTCCTGGCAGAGCCGGAGATGAGATTCAAACCCCACCCCCCCCCCCACCCCCCTGCACCAGAAGGCCTTCCAGGGACTCAGCATCATCCCATCCATCTTGGTAACCCTAACACCAGCAGAGGGCAACAGAAGAATACCAAAGCTGGTTGACCTCCACCGGGAGGACCTGCCATCCCCTTGCAGCATCACGAGTGAGGTATACACCTTGCGTGTCAGGTGGAAAAAAAAAAGGCCAAAGACCAGTTCCCCACCAACCTTCCAACTACATTGACCACCACCCTCCCTCAAACACCTTGGTTACATGTTCCCCAATGTGAGGGCAGTACTCATTATCCTGTGCACCCTGCCAGTAACAACATGCTCAGCAAAAAAATCTTTTAGTGGACTGAAAAGAATAAAAACACTATTCAGATCAATAATGGTGAGTGAGAGACTGCAACAAGATATAACAGTGGACATAAACCAAGCAAATGACACATTTATACAAAGATATCCCTGGAAGATGAAATTTGCAAATATGCTTGCTGAAAAGTATAAGTATTTCATGTTTGTGCAAAAACTATATTTTACACGAATTTTATGACCTTTCTATGATCTTTTAACATTAGGGTGCTAAATGATAAAAATGTGTTAAACATTCAGTACAGTAGTTTATGTTGGTGCAAATTAAATATGTGCCGGAACCCCTCTAGTCAGAACTGTTTCTCTAGCGTTAGTGATCTGTAGCTTGCTAAGTCAGCTCCTCACCCAGCTCAAATATTTGGAAATCCCCCTACCCAATTTCTTGGTTTGCCCCTGTGAGGTACAGTACTGTGCGTACAATATTAAGTTTTACTTTTCACACCAGAAATGACACAAACAAGATAACCTTTTTCACCAAAGTATAACTCAATCATGAACCAGACTGTCCCATCAGTAAAGGTGATTTTCATTACAGTAAGTCCCCAAGTTACGTACATAATGGGGACCAAAAGGTTGTACGTAACTCGAAATGTACGTAACTCGAAAATCCCTCACCAGTCACTCGAACATTATGCAGCTTATTTCGCACCTTGAATCGGTTAAACCACCCATTGCTAGCATTGAATGTCACAGTATCATCAGGGTGATCTTTCTTTAGGTCGTTGAAAAGACTTAGGGCTTTCTCCTGAATCATACTGAGACACAGAGGCTTACGTTTTTGTGTGCAGTCCTCGATCCACAGCGCAAGATATTTTTCCATTTCTTCCAGAACCTTCCCTCTTCTTTTAGTTATAATCATAGATTGCATTGGCACTGCAGATTTCACATGTTCCTTGATCTTTTCTTTGCCCTTATCAATTGTATTAACAGTTGACCGACTCAGGTTAAATTTGCGGGCAACATTGGTCAACTTTTCACCACTGTCAAGCAGTTTTATTATGTCCATTTTTACCTCTAGTGAGATTGCTTGACGTTTCGTAGCACTCCCACTGGCTTCACCACTCTTACGCTTTACACCAGTCATTGCACACAGAGTAAAGTGTACAAAATAGGGCAGAAATTCACAGGAGAAGTATGCACAATGACCACACGTGTTCGCACAATGACCACACGTGTTGCTTTGGTGCGTCTAGCGTGTCGTCTGCATGGTCAGTGATAGTGGCGGCGCGGTGCGGCTGGCACGCAAACTATACGCTCGCCCGCCAAATTTAAAAATTGCTCGCCCTTTTAAGACAATATTTTTGCAATTAAAGACTTCAGAAACGATGTACGTATCGGCCGTTTGTACGTAAGTCGGATGTACGTAACTCGGGGACGAACTGTATTATCCTTTATCCTCTTTACCACTAAGGCTGTCGGTTACATCTCTGTTATGCACTGTTGGTAAGTACTGGGCATGTACTGGTTCCAGGATGTATCTGTACATGCGCCAGTGTTAATTAAGTCTGGTCTTGAACGAGCTCACACTTGGTGCCGTCACAATGCTCTCTGGCAGATTGTTCCAAAATTTCAGAACTCTTACCCCCAAAAAAGTTTGCCCTGGCAATTTTTTTAACCTGTGGCTTCTTCAACCTTAAGATGTGACCTCTAGTGGGGCAGGCATCCGCCAGCTCCAGATATGAGCACTCGACTGAGCAATGTCCTCTGAGGTGTTTATAGACTTCTATTAAGTCACCCTTTACCCTCCTATAGCAAAAGGTAGGTAATTGCAGGTGCTCTAATCTCTCAGGGTAAATTACATGCCATAGTGCAGGCACCAGTCTGGTGGCCCTCCTTTTAAGGTTTTCAATCAACTGACAGTCTCTAGCGATATGACAGTACTCCAAA
Source organism: Homarus gammarus (assembly GCA_958450375.1). Lineage (NCBI taxonomy): Eukaryota > Metazoa > Arthropoda > Malacostraca > Decapoda > Nephropidae > Homarus > Homarus gammarus. The sequence continues at coordinate 1,325,413 of CAUDMG010000149.1, forward strand.
CGGGGAAAGCACATCACCTTTGAAGAGCATGACAAGGGAAGGACTGTCTAGGTATCTGAACGACCTTGTAAGACCCACATTAGGTTTGTCAATTCATTTACTATCTTCTTACAATGGTCCAAAAACTTCAGTTCGTTGTCAACATACACACCCACGTCCTTCTCACATTGGTCACCGTTATTGTGTAATATTGTAATCTGTTAAAGACATCTTGGCAAATTCAAGATCCGTACATGCTCATTACATTATATATTTAATAAAAGAGCACAACAGCAAAATAATCAACCACTTGACCTGTTAGTTAGCTGGCAAAAGGTGAAACAGTCTAACAGTCTATCAGCACAAACTATGAAAGCATGAACAGTACCAGGCTTCAAAAGAACCCTAGACAAGCTTATCAAGGACAATAGGGGGATCCAACATAGGCCACAGGCCTCCTTCCTCCAGCATAGTCCCCTCTAGGTGAGGTTACCATGAGGTAAAAAAGCAGGTAAATGTACAAAACTTCAAGTCTCAAGAAAATCAAATGCTTTTGAGCTTTCAGAAGGTTTGCATTTACTGTACAGTATATCCAATGTAGAGTCAAACAGATTCTGCAGCATGCATAATCCTTACTCATTATATAATGGGTTGGTCAAGGCATTTTAACAAATGTGTGAATATAATAAGCTTCACTGAAATCATTTGCAGTAAAATGTCCCCAAGATATGAACTGAAATGAAATTTTAACCAAAACCTAAACTTCAGCACTCAAACACTCCAAGATGGATACTATAGTAGCCCTACTGGCCAGTGAGTCCACACAAGAATCACAAGCATTTTAATCACCAATATGCAAGCAAAGGTTTCTGAGAAAATGCACACACACACAAAGACAAAGGGACGGAGCCATAATTGACACTCACCATAGAGCAGGCAAGCAAAATACAGGTGGCCTAAATGGTGTTAATATTGAGTTTCTCAGACTCTACTCTTACTATAAACATTCCCTCCACCTAAACTACTGGATACAAAATAAAATAAGAATTTGTAAGAATGAGAGTTGCAGTCATTTATATGTGGCTAAACAAGCACAAACTAACTCACCAACAGGAGAAGTTGACTTCATCACCACCCAGGTGGATGTAATGGTCAGGAAAGCGCCCGGTAACCTCGGTGAAGAGAGTCTGGAGGAAGTCATAATTGTTGTCTTTGCTTGGGTCAATTGGACCAAAAGTACCATCTGGTGATGATCCCCTGAAGAAGAAGAAATAATGATGGAGTTGATTGATAAAAATAGAGAATTTATCTTGAAATCCCATCTTACAGCTGAGCCTGGAGACAGGCAGCTTCAAAATCACACATACTGTGCCTAGCAGTTTTTAGACCAAGGAGACTCTTTGCATTAGTGGTTGGCTCGTATCCTCTGAAACAATCCAAAGACTATTCTGAATTTCCCATCACAACTGTCACTCATAAAATGTGAAAACTATTGAAAGTTTCCCATCAGAAGGACAAGGCTAGCAAGCTGTGACATCACAGCTTAGCAGTGTTGTGTAATAGAGTGGTACTGTACTACATATGCTTCTCACTATTATGTCCTGGGTTAAACCTCAATCTAGGTCAGATATGAGAAGGGTAATATCCAGTGTGACCCTACCAAACATTGTATGTTTTCTTTAGTTTCCTTCAGTATTAACACTGGATAATAAAGGTTGTAACAAAGAAGAGACTAACTGCCTGAAAGGTTAGTAACCTGATAAAGTGGTGGAAATGATAAATTACCATACTGTACTTTCAACAATCCCTAGGAGGGTGGAGGGCATCCTAGTTGCCAGGTTGCATGCTTGGCCATAAATGGAGGATTAATCCTGAAATCTCATTCCATGGTAGAGCCTGAAGCTAGGCAACTCTTATTAGACATACAGTGCTGAAGTACCTAACTAGAGGAATTCTTATTCTACGGATAAGGCCCCCCCAAATGTCCACTTGCATTACCCTTCCCTTCCCCCAGTATCATCAGAGTCAAAAGGGAACATGATACAATGGTTGGCCCAAAGGGCTGAAGGTCTTATTAACACAGTGTTTGCTCACGTTAAGCTCATCTTCACTGGTTCACCACCATTTTCCACACTTGTGTAGGTTAGACATAATTACCTGAATACATGAAGTCCCAATTGCCATCAGGCAAATTTGAAGCAAGTTTAATTGACTGGATACCTTTCCTATTACCACCCTAAATTGACAAAGCTTAATCACTTCAGGCCAAAACAGAACTGTCAGGACTATAAGGGAAGATCATAGCCAAATACAGTAGTATCAGCTAATAGAGGGCATTACTGTATCGGTACTGTATATGCTGACCTACTGGCTCCCAATAGTGGTTTGTGTGGTGAGGTCCCAACCAATAACTTCAATAAAACTCTCCTGACATCCTAGTTTAGCTCACACCAGGAACAAAATACTGAGTTAGCAAAACCTTTTTAGGGGTGATTAGGATATGGTGGTAGGATTAACTATTAGATTGTTCCAAGGAGAGACTTTAGAGGATACCATCAAGCCACTAATGCTTGGGGACACACCTGCCAGGCTTCAGTGTGTATTACATAAGCCACCTGGCGGAAGGCATCAAGCCGTAAAGACAATACCTTCCATATGACTTTTTGTTATACATATTGGGACAATGGTAGCACATATATCTCTCACTACAGTGTCCTGAGTTCATTCCCCAGAGTGCAAGAGATGTGAGAAGAGTGTAACCCTACCAACCATCACAGGTTTCCTCCAGGCACTCCAGTATCCTCCTGCAGCTACTAACAATGGATAATAAAGGTCATTACAAAGTAACAGAGAATAGACCAACTGATCAAAAGGTTAAAGTAAGCTGAGAAGAGGTAAAATGATAAACAAAAACAAAATGACACACTGACAGACCAAGGCAGGGGTGAGGTAAGGGAGAAATATAGGAATATAGAGGAGAAGAAGAGGGAAAAACAAGAAAAAGAGAAGAAATAAGGAAAGAGAGGTAAATAAAGAAAGGAGACTAATCATCATTATCTTCATCATTTTATGGCTATTATGAAGCTGATGAGTTGTATCCATACTACTCCATTCTACTAGGAAGCATAGAACCAATTTATCTAATCTTGTTATAGAGGTAATTATCAGTCACTATTATATACTCACAAAAAGTTACAATGTTCAGCAGGTAACAGCACACACCATATGCATCATGCCTTTATGGAGAGTGTAGACCCATCAATGTCTCAACTGCACAGTATTTCCCTCAAATTCCTCTGCTGTAATGATAAAAACCCTGGTGCCCTATACTAACAGACCACTTTGTCTGGACTTACTTATAGCATGGAGTGAGAAGACCCGGCTGACCAGGACCCCAGGACTCTGTGTGACCTGCAAAAGGAGTGAAACATTGGGAGAAACTTCAATAAAATGTAAACAGATAACTATTGTTCAGCACCATATAAAATAAAATGTATTAAGTGCTAACAAATGATAAAGAGCAAATATCTTGGGTAAACACATCCCAGAAATGAGCCTCATCAAGCGTTAAACACAAGTACTGTACACCCATAACGTTGACAAGTTCCTTCAGCTGACCTGGAGTATCAAATTCAGGCAGAACACGGATGCCTCTCAACCTGGCGTACTCGACCACCGCACTCACGTCTTTTGCTCTGTACACATGGCTTGGACTGTAGGAACCCATGTTGCTGTGGGAAGATAAAACCATTGTAACACTCCTTGGTCTTCTTAGTATAAGTGAGGACTGATGAGACACAAGGTAGACCAAAAATATAAAAAATAAACTTCAGTTACGTCATATCATCACAAGAACCAGATACTGTATAATTGTGCTTGTGCACTTGAGATATAAAATGAATTGCAGGATACAGAAACTGTCTGATTTATCCAAAAAAAATTGTAATAAGCAGAATGGCTTTCAAATACAAAAAAATGATCAAGTAAACATCGACAAATAAGCATACATAACTACTTACCCATATAAACAAAACACATACTTAAGCACAGATGCATATACATGGGGCCCCCCAAATTCGCGGGGGGGGGGGGGTTTGGTTCTCAAAATGGCCGCGAATATCATTTGCAGACCGGGGGGGGGAGGGGGTGTACATTTTTTTACTTGTGTACAAAGAAATGTATACAGTATTCTCTTTATATGTTTGCTCTTTGAACAATTATTTCTTTTACCTGTACGTATTGTACATGTGTGTGTGTGTGTGTAGGCACACACACACACTCACAAAACACATACAAATAAATAATAATGGGAAAATACTCTCACAAATAATCAGAAGCAAATTTATTAAAATTGTGACAGTCTACCCTCAAGTCCGTGCTCTCTTAATAAAGTAATAAAGCACGGACTTCAGGATAGACTTACATTTTTCAAATAATTTTTTTTTATTATTTGTGAGAATATTTTCCAATTATTATTTATTTGTATGTGTTTTGTGTGTGTGTGTGTGTGTCTACACACACATATTGTATTTATAACACAGGTAAAGGAGATTACTGTCTCTAGAACAAATGGCTCTCTGTCCCAGCCGCAAAAATGCCAGCAACTTTAAAACTACCCAAAGACATTCTTGGGTACATCCAGGGTGTCATCCACGAATAATAGAGGACTGCGATATAAAAATCCGCGAACTTGGGTGGTCCCCTGTATGCAAGTACAGTACAGTCGCAGACATAAGAAATCATTCATCCCCTCCTACTACCGCATCCGCTAGCTCAAGGCCTTTCTACACGACGGGTCACAAGAGGGTGGGAGAGGTATTGTTGGTGGGAGAGCTAGAGGTGGCAGACCTGGGTAAGGTAAGAGGATGCAAGCCAAGGGCCACATAAGAAGTGAGAGTGTATGTGGTCTTACAATTATCCTTAACAATTGAAGGTGTTAAGGTTGGTGGATGTAGCTTGACGTTGACGGCCTTAATAAACCTGGCAGTTGATAGGCCTAATGCCCAAACAACCAACCAACCAGGAGGGCGGGTGTCTGGGGAGGAGTCATATGGACTAAACTTTTCCCTTGGTTATCTTTGCGTTTACTTGAGATTCTGGGGAGGAATGCAAGTGAGATTTTTGCAGGTAATGTGCCATTGGGGTCGATAAGGCGTCTGGCTTCCGTTTGGGAAAACCCCTGATATGACAACATAAGAGAGGAGGGGGCATGACTTGTTCACCACCAGTAACCTCTTGTCTCCCTCCCAGCCCCCCCCCCCCCCTCTGGCTTCCGTAAGGGGAAACCCCTGATATGACAACATAAGAGAGAAGGGGGCATGACTTGTTCACCACCAGTAACCTCTTGTCTCCTCTCCCCCCCCCCCCCCCCCCCACAAACATCCCTGGCCTAATTCGACCATTCCCCTCTCCACCCCACGCAACTTACTGTGCTGTAAAGACCCGTTCAGGCGCAGGGGTTAGGTGGTGGAGTGGATGATTACTTTTGACTGCAACTGTTCATGTGAAAACAGAGACGTACAAATGCAGGAAAATACATATTTACTGTTCAAGCACAAGTGCTCACTTGAGCACAAGTGCAATCGCAAATATGCAAAGGCATACTTGGGCACACTTGTGCAAGCACCAATAAAAACAGAGCAAAACATGCTTACACCTACCTAAGATCTGGGAAGGCATCACTAACATAAGGGAAACTCTGGTCATCCACAATGTGCCAGTGGAAAACATTAAACTTATTCATAGCCATGAGGTCGAGTGTCTCCATGATCTTGCTGAGTGGCAGGTAATGACGAGATGTGTCCAGCATCAGACCTCTGAGGGGAAAATTAGTTGTGTATCAGTGTCATAGAAATGATCATTGTTTATACAATATCAGTAAGATCATGTTCCTAAAGGAAATACAGTAATTAATTTTGTTGCTCTAAATCTCAAATTCAACTGCTCTAGATATGGGGTGGAAACTTCTGAAATTCCTTAACTATAGAGTATGCAGATGGAACATCGCTAACATCTCTAGGTTTTTTCTTTCTCTTTTAATTATGAAGTCTGAAATACCTATAGTAGAGAAACTAGTACAGGTGCACCATTGATTTTCCGGGAACTGATGGTCCGGCACCTCCTTTAGTTCAGAAAAAATTACGAGAGGGTGTAGTGGATTTCTCCCCTACAAAGCTGTTTGTCGCTGAGTAGCCGACCCCACCAGTTCCCCAGTGTATGCCTCGTGGTCTAGGTCAACCAGCGCCGCCATACATCACGGAGCGGGGGTCAACTACTAAGCCACGCCTACCCCCCGCTATTTAAGACCTGACCTCGTGGTGACCTGGCTCTTTCTACCAACACCAACCAGCCAGCAACACCACCCCCTCCTCCTCCGCCTGCCTGGCGGTCCTCGCTCCCGCCGGAGAGCATGGCGACCCACAAGCTGGTCCTCCTCTGAGCATCCTCACCAACCAGCTCTCTCTACAGTCTACATCACGCTTGTAACCATGCTGCCTTCCCAGCACCAAGCTGCATTGTACATCCAATACAACATGTATACATGAGAGCACATTGTGAGTTTCCTTTCTCCATCCCATCCTGAGTGTGAATCAAACATCCTGAACCCCACAAGGGCACTTAACTTCCAACCCTCCCTGCAATATTTTATGTCTAGTGCAAACTATGGGATGTTTGTACCTAAATTAATCACTATCTTACATGAATTCCAGCAATGTAAGTTACATTCTGCCAAGTCAATTCACTGACATTTTATAAGTGAAAAACTTAGTCCCTCTATTTGACTGTTAAATACGCACTTGGTAACCTTTGCCGCCCAGCTGTGTCAGCACCTTACCTCACCCCCTCCCCCCAGCCAGGGTGAAGGTAGTTTTTGGCTTAGATTTTATCTTATAAAATGTCACAGACTATACTTAGCAGAATATAAATTGCATTGCTGGAATCCTTACAAGACAGCGAATAATTTGAGTATAAACAACACATATTTTGCACAAGAGATAAAAAGCTTAGTCCTTTAGTGTAGTACATATGAGTACAAGTTTTTCAACTCTTATATTCAGGTAAAGATATGTAACTTTCTTCATTCATTTTTACTAATTTACATGCACACACCATCCTAAATACATACTGTACTGTGAGAAAAAAAAGTTAAAGAAATAATTGTCCTTAGGACAAACCTGTACTCAAATATATTAAGTTAATTACTAAAAATTTTATGTCTAGTGCAAACTATAGGATGTTTGTAATTAAATTAATCACTATCTTAAAAGAATCCTAGCCATGTAAGTTATATTCTGTCAAGTCAATTCAGTGACATTTTATAAGCACAAAACTTAAACTCCTTCTATTTGATAACTAAGCACTTTGTTATCTCCCTATCTCCCCTCCCAGACAACTGTCAACACCTCACCTTCCCCTCCTCCTTCCTCCCAGCCAGGGTGAAGGCAGTTTTAGGCATAAAGTTTTTATCTTATAAAATGTCACTGACTAGACTTAGTAAAATTTAAGTTGCATTATTGGAATCCTTGTAAGACAGTGATTAAGTTGAGTATAAACATCACATATTTTGCACATGTCATAAAAGTTTTAATCCTTTAGTGTAGTACATTTGATTACAAAGTGTGTACAGTAAAAGTGTTGCTCAAAATTATACCTTTTTCACATTTAATTTACATTTAGTATTTGTTTAATTTAAGTTTCTAGCAGTCCAGAGTGCTTTTGAGACATAGGAGGTGTATAATTAGAGGGTTGGAGGTGTATTGTTGAATTATTATTACGTGACCTCGGTTGGTCCGGAAAAACGGTTAATCCGGAAAATCGGTGGTGTACCTGTATATAATATTTCTTACACATTTTAAAAGAGCAAGAGTTCCTCAGCACCCACCTGAAGGCAAATCTGGGAAAGTCCATGATCTGTGTGGAGTTGACATTGAAAGCTGAAGCATCAGGTACCAAGAGCTGGGAAAAGGTTTCCAGCCCCCTCAGGATACCCCAGATACTCTGAGAGATGATAGTGCCTTCACTTGGTGCATCAGGACTGTCAATCTGATGGAGAATATTAAGTAAACATCTGGTGTCAATAGTCAACCCTCACTTTACGCGGTTAATATAACCCACAGGGTACCACGGAAAGTGAGAAACGCGTAAAGTGAACAACATAACATTTGGGATAAATTGAAATAGAGACCGGGCCGACCCCCAAACTCCACTTTTTGACGACACACAACTATGTTGTAGTAAAAATTTTATCTTAACTTTATGATGGTATGCACAAACAAGTAATATAGAAGAGGTTAGGTTTGGAAAAATAAAGGTTAAGTTAGGAAAAATAAAGGTTAGGTTAGGAAAACTAAAAGTTAGGTTGAACACTTACGTTAGTAGAAGAGATGGGTCGGCATACGGGGATGGAGGCTGGTTCTGAGGCAGAGGGCAGGCTACTGGCCCTCAGGTGAGTCTTCATCGGTGTCATCCACACTTACTAGTGCCTCCCTGACAAATCCCTCAAAGTCATCATCACTGTCTCTGCCTCTGTCACTACCACTGGCTTGGGCTGGCTGTGGTGGGTTGCGGGCGAAGAACTCTGTTATGCTTTGCTGACGGCTGGTGTTTATGTTGTCGTGATAAACCTTGAAGTAGGGCTCCATAGTCTGCAACAGCTGGGTAGTGAAGATTTCATACCTGTTTGCGTCATGGTCATCGGAAAGGAGGAGCTTGATTTTCTCGACACACGCGATGGCACCCCTAACATTACTATGGGATAAGCGGTGTTCTTCTTGGGATGACGCACCACCTGCCTCTTCACTGACGTCATCATCATCTACCATCTCGTCGGTAGTCACATCAGGATCCCTTATCACCTCCAGGATGTCGTCGTTGGTGGTCTCGGAGAAGCCTGCAGCTGTAACACTCTGCGCAGCTTCTCTGGCAAGGTCCACTGCTACTGCAACAGTCTGAACCTCACCAGTCACAGATTGACTCTGCCTTACGCCCGGAATGCCTTGCAACACATGTCTCCATGCGTGACGAACAGTTGCTACAGACAGCTGATCCCATGCCTCCACCAAGAAGTCCACAGCTTTCTTGATGTTAAATATTCTCCAGAATTGTTTGAAAAGTATTTTTTGCTCTGCCAACTGTTGATCCTCGTCTTCTTCGCTCTTGCTATCGGTGGTGGTGTCACTCAGGTTACGCAACTCTTCCCTGGTGTTGGTGTAGTCGTTCAGGAGCTGGAATTTTTTTGTTGAGAATGCAGCTTTTACATTACAGATTAACTCTTGGTCCATGGGCTGTAATATAGACGTAGTGTTGGGAGGAAGGAAGACCACTTTTACGTTGGGGTGATGACCTAACAGTAGAGGCGAGTGTCCTGGTGCGTTGTCCAGCAGCAACAAAATATTGAATGGCACATTCTGTTGCTCATAGAATTTCTTTACATCGGGAACAAAACAGTCAGCAAACCAGGAGAGGGACAGTGTAGAGAACATCCACGCCTTACGTGCGGTCAGCCAGTGGACATTTAGCTTGGTCATGTCCATGCTCTTGTAGGCGTGCGGCTTGCGGGCTGTGTGGATCACCGATAACTTGAGCTTACAGGTACCGGAGGCATTGGTGGTAAACAGGACAGTGATGCGCTCCTTCTGCATCTTCCGGCCCGAATCTTGCTGGCATTCTTCACAACGAAGGTCTTGGAAGGTAGCTTTTTCCAAAAATGACCAGATTCGTCCATGTTAAACACCTGGTCGTTGGTGTACTGTCCTTCCTCCATAATCTCAAGTAAAAACAGAGGAAATTCCCTCGCCACAGCACGGTCACCACTAGCTTCTTCACCACCAATGTTTATATTGGTGAGCTTGTTCCGCATCTTAAACCTCTGTAACCACCCAGAGGAAGCGTTAAGGGGTTTGGGCTCTGTAATTCCCATCTTTCATGACACTGCAGCATACAGTTCACGTGCGTACTCCTTAACAGAGCGCGTGTCGACCGCCATGTTCCGTCGCGCCTGACGCACCAAGTAGCTCACAAGTAATTTTTCCGTCTTGAGAAGCACCTGGTTGTGGCAATACTTGATCATAGAAGCACCTGTAGACTTTGTGATCTTCATGTGCTCCTTTATCTTGGCTGCATCCTTCTTTATCGTCCAGATCGTAGATTCGTTCACACCATGCTGGCGCGCCAAATCAACCTGTCTTGTTCCTTTCTCAAACTCTTGGATGATCTTGTACTTCACCTCATAGCTTAAGGAACGTCGTGTCTTCTTGGGCTTAGGGCGGCTGGGTCCAGGCAAGGAAAGGTTTCTCTCTGGGGGCGGTGGTCCGGCGGAAGCCATTTTACAGAACAATGGATGCACGATTACACGGTGTGGCCTGGAGGGATGAAACTGCTGCGGCTAGGTCAAACGTCGTCTTTCCTCCCTCCCTCCCTCCCCCAGGTGGACACGTCATATTACTTTAAACCAATTACAGCTAGCAGCGGAGGGAGGTAGGGATGCATGGCCAATCACAGTCCGATACGTCATATGACGTCAGTGATAATGCAATAGAGACATGCACTGCGCAACCTTACCGAGCGGCTTGGCCAGGCGGGTGGGGCGAATCTAAAAATAGCGTCGAGCCGGACACTCTCCATGTAAAGGGGTACACGCACCACGGAATGTGAGCATCCTGGGTTCCAGCAGGGCACCGCGTAAACGTGGAAACGCGGAATGTGGGACCGCGTAAAGTGAGGGTTGACTGTATATTAATTTTTATTTATCAATATTCAGTGAAAAACACTGCAATACTGGACTTACTTTTTTACTTTTTATTGTACAATTGGTCACACACACACACACACAGTCTCTATAATAACCAAAGCATGGAGGTAAACATTGTGCATGGATTCTAAAACATGTTAGAAAATTTTTTAGACTTCACCTCTCACTGCCGTAGTCTCCTTACCTCTGATTAACTTGTGCACGTTCCCAGTTTAATCAATAATGTCTTTCAATGTGATGTTTCACTGACCATGGCCTTTAACATAATCCACCATGATTCTGCATTGTAAGAATGACATACAGTATTCTGACAGAGAGAATGAATCATGATTACTTGAGGAACTGCCCAATGTTACCTCACCACCAAAATGATCCAATGATCCCCATTCTCATAACTCGGCCGTAATGACCTAAGCTGTCGATGGCAAGAAAAACCAAACAAGACGTAAGTAACAGTTCCCATTCTCATCTTAAGAATGATTCAGTACAGTCCCAGCCTCTACTGATTCAAATCTAACCTGAAGAATGACCTAGTACCGATAAATAACTCAAGTTGACCCCTTACTCATCTGAAGACACTCAGTACTGTATAACTCAACACTGACCATGACCCAACATGACTCAACACTTAATTTGCATTTTGACTCAGATTGACTCCACCCTGGCCTAATGAATAGCCAAAGCTTTTCTCCTACTAATTTTTACAAGAGAGCCACAGTACAGTAAGCCCAATGCAATCAGAAAATGATCAAGGTACATTCATACACCCACTTCAAAAATAGTACCAAGATAATTCGTCACCAGTTCAATATATACCTAACCTAACCATGGTTTCATCACCTCCAAAATAAAGACATTATTACCTAAATTTAGTAAATGTAAAAATGTATTCAATAAACCGGTGATGAATTGTCTGGTGACAAAATGTCCGCCCATCAAAAAAATAATCCCATCTAATTCCTAACTGCCCTAGAAAACAGTCTAGAGTTAGTCATGCCATTACATCAATCTTATCCACTCTGACCTTGATTTCGTAGTGCTCATCCATGTCTTGATAGGGATAGTCCTCACAGGGTGTCAGGAGGTTGACCTTCACAGAGTCCAGGTACCCTTTGAAGTCATTATCCTTACGCCATGGTTGGTTCTTCTCTTGCTGTAGGGGAAAAGGGGAAGGTCAATGGAAAAAAAAGTAATGGAGTCTCTCTTATACATTAAGGAGGTAAAATAGTGGATAAACAAAACAAACAAAGAGTTATGAAGTGTTAATATATGTAATGTATCCTGCTAAGTGTGAGTAAAATTTTTCATACTTCAAAGCGTTACATAAGTGTGGGGAAATATCTTATTTACCTATTTTACCTAATAAGTTCATAAGCAGAAAACCTTACATTAAATACCTTGGAGAGATGGGAGGAGGTAAACATGATCTTGGAGTACCTCTTGAGAGCATTTTGCAGGAGGTCACAGTCATGACCTACAGTGCTGAACCTGACAAAGACACAAGAACCAATCTTACCGATAACACAAGGACACTGTCTATGCTTGGAGTGATGCTATACAAGGTGACCCCAGAAGTCCCTGTGCACCTGCAAATTACCAATACTGTATAGTACTTTATAATTAATTACTCTGTTCCACTTACATTTAATACTGTACAGTCTTCCTCTCCAACTACATGGGTTAGGTTCCTGAAAAACCCATGGCTGGCAAAACTGTGGTTGGAAAGGGGTTGGCCCTATGGGTAATAAGGGGTTAGATTAAATTATCAGACCCCAAGATAGACATGCCCTGAGTCCTATAATACAGTATACCGGATTCACTTTAAAGTAAAATAAATACATGTAATACAGTACGTACTTCAAAAACATGATTTAATTTCCTCTTTAACTGCATACTAACATTAAAACTTAAAATTGTAAATATAAAAAAGCAATAATGAAAGAATAAAATTATAAAAAATAACGGAAGTTAGTGTCCACACGCTACGTCACAGTCTTCCCTGACGCTGACCGTGTAAAAGATAGTCAACAGATGTGGGCAATCTACATGTAGCAATTGTATAAATTACACTACAGCACTGTACCTGAATTAACTAGATAAACAACAACTAAGCATGCCTTATCACTTCCTTCTCACCTGCTGATGACATTCCTATGCCCTCCACACGCCTTTGATTTGTACAGGTCATCACCAAATGCCCAGGCCTCAGTGGAATTAACCTCTGTATCTCATATGTGACAAACTTGTTAAAGGAGCTCTGTAAATTACAGTAAAACCCCCATAATTTGTACACTCCTATTTCGAAATCACTCGTGATTCATAATGATTTGCTGTTACGAAATATAAGTTACAAGTTTTTTAATATTTGGCAAAATTTTGAAATATGAGAGACATTTGAAAATATTACGTTATACTGTATACAGTACTGTACTTATATTACAGTTTTCATAATATATGGTAAAATTTCAAATTATAAGACATTTACAAATAGTATGAGTAAAGAAGATGCACATGTCGCCATGGGATGTGACCGCCCGCCTCAGTGTAAGCAAGTACAGTTCAGTACAGTACTGTATACGTGTGTCTGACCTAGACAGTCAGTCAGGGTCTACAGTCTACCGCATAAGCTTTTTCCACTTGTTTTTCAATTATTGCCTAGTGTTTGAGCCATTATGTCTGATAACCCCCCTAAATATGGTACTGTGTTTAGAAACATTAAAATTTTTATTGGGGTAGATAACGGAAAATTACTGTTATTTTGTTTGTTTTTTCCCTAAGAAGTTGTCCCTCAGAATTCGTAAGGGCTAAACCTCCTATTACAATATTTTGAATTGCGGGAGGTTTACTGTATACCTCCAACATTCTCTTGAAAAAGGACGGTTGCCTAAAATCAGTTAATAATAATTATAATAATTAATAATAATTGTGAGCGAATATATATTTTGGTAAATACTGTAAATAGAAAAGCCAGATAGTGTTTGTGTGAACATTAAGTGTACTCAGAAACAACTACCCTGTACTGTACAAACAAAGATTACACGGTGCCAGCTGGATGGAACATAAGGAGCCTGCAATAGGCCGGTTGGCCTGTGCATGGCAGCTCCTGTCGAGAGTTACTACCACTCTCTATCATCCATGAATCTATCTAGCCTCCTTTTGAAACTTTCCAGAGTTCCCGCACTTACTACAAAGTTGTTAAGCTTGTTCCACTCGTCCACCACCCTATTTGTGAACCAGTTTCTTCCTATCTCCCTCCTAAACCTAAACTTATCCAACTTGAATCCGTTGCTCCGAGTCCTATCCTGCTCGGATATTATAAGAACTTTATCTATATCCCCTTTATTGATTCCTTTCACCCACTTAAATACTTCTATCATATCTCCCCGCACTCTTCGTCTTTCTAGGGAATGCAAGTTAAGTTTCTTTAACCTATCCTGATATGGAAGGTTTCTAAGTCCCGGAATCATTTTTGTCATTCTTCGCTGCACCGACTCTCGTGAATTTATATCCATTCTATAATAGGGGCACCAGAACTGAACCGCATAATCGAGGTGCGGCCTGACTAGCGCAAGATATAGTTGCAATAAGACTTCTGCACTCTTGTTACTTACACTTCTAGATATAAAACCCAATACTCTGTTTGCCTTATTTCAAACATTAACACACTGTTTTCTAGGCCGTAGGTCCGGGCTCACAAGTACCCCTAGGTCTCTTTCACAAGTCGACTTCTCTAGGTTGATGTTGTTAAGGCTGTATACATTACCAGTATTTGTTCTTCCAATATTAAGTACGCTGCTCTTGCTGGTGTTGAATTTCATTTGCCATTTTTCAGACCACCCCTGCAGTTTATTTAGATCCTCCTGTAATGCATTTGCATCCTGCCCTGAATTAATCTGCCGCCCTATTTTGGTGTCATCCGCAAACTTGCTTATGTCACTGCTGATCCCAGTATCCAGATCGTTTATATAGATTATGAACAAGAGTGGGCCTAGTACTGACCCCTGGAGAACTCCACTGGTTACACGGCCCCACTCAGATTTAACACCATCTACGCTGACCCTCTGCCTTCTATCGGTGAGCCATGATTTTATCCAATTTAAAACTTTCCCCTCGATACCATGAGCCTTAATTTTTCTCAGAAGCCTCTGATGCGGTACTCTGTCAAATGCTTTGCTAAAGTCTAAGTAAATAACATCGTAATTTTCGTCATTATCTACTACCTCGAAGACTTTCCTAAAAAACGTCAGCAGATTTGTTAGACAAGATTTTCCCTTTGTAAACCCATGTTGAGAGTCGTAGATTAATTTGCTTTTCTCTAGATGCGATTGGATGCTATCTGCTATAATTGATTCAAGAAATTTCCCCACTACTGACGTCAAACTGATCGGCCGGTAATTTGACGCTGATGCTCTGTCTCCCTTTTTAAATAAGGGTACTACATTTGCCTGTTTCCACAAGTCTGGCACAACTCCGGTGTCTAATGACTTTGTAAATAAGTTTACGAGGGGTCCGCTAATCTGTTCCCTACAGTGTAGGGCCTACACTCTTTCAAGACTCGAGGAAAAAACTGACTAGTACAGTACAGGGTGACTAGCAGATGGGATTACCTGACATTTCACAACTAGTAGTTACATAGATGTTACCAGGTGACAGTTGTAAAGTAACTAAATAAACTTACTTGACTACTATACTCAAGTAACATTTTTGGGTATTTACTGTTTAAAAAGTGCTAAATTTTTTTCGTACTTTTACTTTTACTAAAGTATAGTTTTCTAATACTTTTACTTCAACAAAATTGAAAAAAATCATTACTTGTCACATGCAAACTAATAATATATTTTCAATAAATTAATTAATTAATTAATCGTTAACCACAGTAAACGAGTTGTGTGGGTGGAGGTATGGTGTGGGTGGGGCTGTGAAGGTACCAGTACGGTGTGGGAAGACACCATACGGTCACATACCTAGAGGACTTGTGAGATGAGGTGACATCAGGTCAGGTCAGGTGGCAGTAGCCAATGGCCATGACAGTGGACTTTCCCTGTGACCTTCTTGTGTCCATTAGCACCTTGACCACCCACCTCACCTAGCCTACCCTCTTACCCTCTGCTCCCCCATCAAATCCCTTCTTTTCTCCCCACCTTTCCTTCGGGGGATTGGTTTTTCTCGTTAAACGTCAGTCAGTTGGTCTAATATTCCAAAATGCTGTACATAATTCCACTTTATATATAAAGCTTGTATCTATATACTGTATATGTGTGAGACTCAGTGTATTTAAAATTCTTCTTAATTAACTACGGTAAGTAAGTACCACTGCCCCCCAGCACCCGCCAGATGTTATGGGTGCAAAAAATTCAGTCATTTATCAATTGGAATCGAAAAGTGACAACACCACAGCCACACCCCAATTAGAGGGATAGTTCATGTTAAGTCTTAGTCAGACTCAGTCACTGTGGAGGCAACAATCACCCAAAAACTCAACTGAAGGAGCTTGATAGCTACTTGGCATGCCCAGAGGAAGGAATGGAGCTACTGAGGTCTTTCCTGACATTATGTGACTTATCTCTCATTCTTAACACCTTTTTACCTGCATCTGCTGCTTGTGAGCATCTGCTTAGTCATGCTGGGCTTATTATTTATTATTTAATTAATTTATTGCACCCCAGGGGGCGACAAGCCAAGTCACAAGACCATGGAGTCAGACACTAATCCATGGGTACTCGTGTCTCGCAGGACACACTATGACTTGTGATATGGAGACAATATTGATATGCTTCAAGGACAATGGGTTAAGGTCTGTGCCCACCAAAGTGTGGGTAGCACACAAGAACTAAATTTAAATTATTACGAATAAGTAGCTGGTGACATACAGTACAGTATAGTGCTTAGTGACTCGTCCTGTGGTAGGAGATCCCTGACAGTGGGACAGTCAAGGCAATAGCGTTGAAGGGTGTTAGCATTGGGATAATTACAGAGTTTACAGGAAGAGAAGTGCAGGTCATACCCCACCTCAGATACTTGCCAGATAGGTCCGTATCCTAACATAATACAAGCAAAGACAACATTATGTCTGCGGACCATAAGTCCACGTTGAAAATACTTGTGTGGATAAGAAAGAAAGTGATCATAGTGTTGGTTAGATATATTTTTAGCCCGTTCATTATCCCTGTAATGAACTGTAGGGAGATGAACGGCTGAGCGAATTATCTTTCGGTAGATGATACTGGGCTTATATTTAGGCCAAAAAGATCCTGATTGGACAGCCATAATTTTGAGAATCAGTTATTGATTAATATCAATAGAAAAATTTGCAAATAAACATGTGTAATACTGTGTCTTTTATCTTTATCTTTAGTTAACCAGTTTTTTTTAATTACTGTGGATTTATTTTAATATTTGAGACAATCAATAATTTTGTTGTTACTTTTACTTTCAGTACTTGAGTACAGTACTTTATAAATGAGATACTTTTTTTGCTTCTACTTTAATACTGTACATTCAACTTTGGATACTTTTACCTTTACTTGAGTAATATTTTGCCAATGTAACAATACTTTTACTTAAGTAACAAAGTCCATTACTTTTTACAACTCTGCCAGGTGGAATACCAAATACAGTATCCATGCCTAGGATTGTAGGACATTAGGTGATAACCGGTGGGATATCACTGCCTGGAACACAGACTGGCAACAGTAATGATGCCTGGAACAATCACCTGGTCTTGATGCAGCCTGCTGGGACACTGCCTACCTATAGTAATGGTACTCCATGCCATGTACCCCCTGACCACTCCACCCACCCCCACACATACACTTTTCTTGGCCTCTGTTACTAGTCTCATTACTAGATTTATGCTTTGAAGCCATTTCTCAGGGCAAAAAATGAATAAAACTACGATATTAGTTTAAAACAAAATCGAGAGTGGTCTAACTGGTATGTTTACGATACAACGGTCTTTGTGATAAAGACAAGGCAGGTTGGGCTAGGCTAGGGCAGGACTGGTAGAATGATAATACTCACAGTTAATCTTCTAGTAGAGGCTAATAGACATGAAAACAGAGGATCGTGCAGATCAGGGAAACGCTCTAAGCTTATTATTCGTCTGTGCATTTCACCGAGATGGGCAGATTAAATCCTCCTTGCTCGCCACATGGCTTCACAGTGAAAATCCATGGTTACTTAAAACGTTGGTAAATTTGTATAAGTGCACCCAACTCTGTTAGAAAGTCAAAAATATATTTTTCTATTGTATTTATGTGTGTTTAGATCGGTTATGAGTCACACAACTTATGACCTTCATTTCCGTTGGAAATTGGCCGTTTTTTTTTTTTTTTTGGTGGGACATTTTCCGAAAAATAATAATGGCTAAGCGAATACAAAATACAAAAAGAACACTAGAAAAACATAAACCTGACCTGACCTGACCTGACCCGACCTGACCTAACCTAATTGACTCTCACCATATGATGGAATCACTTATTTCTTGCCTTATTGGCCTGGTTCCGTTCGTCGTTTGAGTTACCACACTGCCATGTATATTGGCCTTGACGAAATTTACATTCGTTCTTGCACTTTACACTTTACTGAGGTCGGGAGAATACCATGAGATCGAAAAAATGCTATAGTTTCTTCTTTTTTTTCCCAAAAAACTCGCTATCAGCTCCATATAATTGAAGTGACACCCATCGCAGACTTCATGGTCAGAAATGAATTTGAATTTCGAAATTTGAGACCCTAAATAAAAATCGAATTTGATTGGGCCAAAAATACTGCGAATTAAACCACAAATCATTTTAATTGGTTGCCAAAAAAAAATGCTTCTGATTGGCCACGTGACGTATACTGGAACGCATGCGCGTGATGATTTATGAAGGAGACACGCAGTGTGGGAGGTGAGGTAGGCGATAATGGCGGAAGATTAATGGAAGAAAATAGAGAAAATTTTGGATACGCTATCTCTGTTATTATACATTTGCGACGGCAATGTAATAGAAGAAAATTATCTTATAATTAGACGTCTTATTCGAATATGATAATAGATTAGGGGTAGGAATGATGGGTGCAGAAATACAATAATACCAAAACTTTACCAGGGTAAGAAAAACTGATGATAATATGTAAAAAGTGGATACTTAAAACCGTGGTTGTGCAGAGATGACTGTACAGTATGAGAAATGGTTACAGTAAATATTGTTCGTGGATAACATTTGCAACGTTTACTGTAAGTAGATCAAGGTATAAAACAATGTAGGTAAAATAATGAACAACTTAACTACTGTGCTACTGTACTGTTAATTACTGCAGGAGTTCAGGGTCTTTGGGTTAGGGTTACTTGGGTAAGGGTACTTTAGCTTGGAATTGGTTAGGTTAGGTTGGGTTATGGTAATTTTTGGGGGGATAGGTTAGGTTTGGTTTACAAAGGTTTGTCAAGCTTGGATTTGGTTAGGTTCGTGTCTATGTTTGTAGTCTCCCCCCTCCCTCTATCACACACCAAGGAGACTTACTTGAAAGTGTCAGGCCTGATGACCATGTAGGTGTCCTGGGTTTCGCTCATCTGGGGGCGGGGCCAGGTATGACCTACGGTGGGGGTGACCAGTGGGACACTGGCCCACACAACCCCCACCGTGCCCAACACGGACAGCATCCAGGCTGCATGCAAAAGTGATGTTCCTGGGGACATTGTGTACATAACGATGACTCTTTCAGGAAATAGAGAAATTAAATTGATGGAAAGGGAATAACAGCACATCAGGTATCAAGAGTGATTAGAATACCTGCAGTTACCTTGCTTATACTATAGACGGGTAAGGGTGCTTGATATAAGTTTATAAGTGCCTCAAAGGACATTACTCTGTCAACTGTTCATACCCTGAGCTAGCGGTATCCTGCCCCACAATAGGTCACAGCCTAAGACTACAGCCAGCCACAAGTACAGAAAATTGTAAAGCTAACAATTTTTTTGGAGTGAGTTGTGAACTCTTGGAATAATCTGCCAGAAAGAGTTTTAATGGCACCAAGTTTATGCTCATTTAAGACCAGACTTGACCAACATTATTGTAGGTACAGATACATTCTGCCCTTTTCTTGTCAACAGTGCTTGAGACTAGTGGACCGCATAAAGGGGTTATCACATTATGCAAAATTCCTCATTCATGGGGAGAAAAACGATGATACTGCCATTTTCAGTCAGGATTTTCACCTGAAAACTGAGCTCTGAGGAAAAAACAAATTACAGTTCTCGGGCAAGTTTAAACTGCATTTCGGTTTCAATTAAGGTTTTTAAATATTTTGTAATTGAAAGGCATGGATTTTATTCAAACAAATTATTAGGAAAGTATTTAAAATGCAAATATATTAGCATTAAAATAAACTTACACTGTACTACACATATAATGATATAAATGAAACTTACTGATAACATATCATTTGACTCTTGTTTACATCCAGAGTGCAACCAAACTGGTGGACGGAAATAAAATCCACAGGAAAAAAAGTCACATGACTTGTACACATTGACAACACAATTTATATATATAGATATGATGGCGTTCCCATAGTGTAGATCACGGCGGGCGGGCGGGTCGTGTTGCGTCTCTGTAACAAAGCGTGTTCGGCATTCGGGCCTTCGATGTAGAGCGGCAGAAATTGGACAGTGATTACATAAGTTCGTCAAGATCGTCTTAGTGATGTGAAAGTGTAAATCGATGTAGGACTTTTAATGCTAGACACGATTGTATTTTTGAAAACTCAATTTCCACCGAGTTGGAGGTACAGCCAGGGTCACAGGCCTATAACCACACAATCACTGCCACATGACAAAGCTTTTATTTTATTTTATTTTTTAGGGTGTTGTGGTCCCGGCTGTGATAAAGGCCAACCAGGGAGTGTAGTACTGTGCCTTTAGTTAAATCAGTTCATAGTTGTCATCAGTGAATGCAGAAGAGACTATAAATAACTTAAAGTGAATACATATTGGCATTCAAGCTGGTAAGGATAACTGCCAGCCTATTCGTGTCATAGGTGCCACAGAGACTTTAAATTTTATTTTGTTTGTGTGCTTTCTCAAGGACTGAATCTGTGTTTATAATACACCACTCACAGGGAGATACAGTGTACACAGTGATAGTTCATAGTGTCATCAGTGAACGCGGAAGTTGTAAATAACTTAAAGTGAGCGCTCACTAGCAAGCAAGCTGGAAAGGCACCGTGCCAGCTGAAACCAAGTCGTGTCATAGGTGCCACAGAGACTTTAAATTTTATTTTGATTGTGTGCTTTCTCAAGGACTGAAACTGTGCCTACAATACACCATTCACAGGGAGACACAGTGTACGCAGTCACAGACGACAACTCTATAGGCAACAGAGAGTAGCTAAGTACTTTTTCTCTCTTTATTTTTTTAAATAGGTGTAGATTTATACACAGTCTGCACCCCCTCCCCCCCCCCCCCCACAACAACAACAACCATGAGTTTGATATGTGATTACTGCAGGGAGACGTCGGATATGGAGGATATAGGCCTGACTAATGCAACGTTTAGGAAGTTACTAACTGCCGTAAAGCATGATGGCTGTTGCTGGTATTGCTCTGGCTTCATAGTCAAGGTGAATGAAGCGATTGCAAGCCATAAGGGAACGAGTTCTCTAGGAACGAAAATAGATGAAGCTGGAGCCCTGCTGGTTGACAAACTGGAGCAAGTTGGGAAAGAGATCCTTGCTAAGACTGAGGAAGTAGCTGATAGAATGGAGGTGGTTGCTAAGAGGAGTTATGCTGACGTATTAGGAGAGCCACGGGGGGGGGGGGGGGCGGAGAGTAATGCAGAATCAGTACAGGTTCTACAGCAGATTGGGACTTTGAAGAAGTGTGTCGAAGAAATGAAAATTAACGGACCTACTGTTAGGGGAGAGGAGGAACACCAGGAACGGCTCCAGCGCAGGAAAAATGTAATAGTTTTTGGAGTCACCGAGAGCCAGGCGGAGGGAACTGTGAGTAAGGAAACACACGACAAGGTGCTGTTTCAAAATATTTGCACAGAGGTTCTGAAGATTCCAGCAACCACTCAGGATGTGAGGAGGCTGGGACAAAAGCAGGGGGCTAAGCCTCACCCCCTCAGGATCACACTAGTGAGTGAGGAGGAGAAATGGCAAGTTATTTGGCAGGCAAAAAACTTAGCAAGGAGCGAGGCATTTCGGTATGTATTCATTCACCCAGACCGCACGGTAATGCAGAGGGAACAGCACAAGAAGCTCCTGCAGGACTTGAAGCAGAAGAGGGAGGAGTCGAGGAGGAACGGGGACAGGTGTACATGGGTTATACTCAGGGGGAGGGTAGTGGAAACAAGTGTGCCGACACAGGGCCAGGGGGCAGCAGTGCACCCCCCACCCACTCAACCCCCCACCCGGGAGGCGGCACCAGCTCAGCCTACCGGAGAGGAGGGAACGAGCGCCTTGTAAACAATGACATTTCTAACCACACCCTGCAAAATACAGTGTACTTAGCAAATGCTGCAGCTTCTGAGAGGGTGGAGGGAGCGGGTTTATTACTAAGAGCAGAGACGTTACCGAGAACAAATTCTGGCTTGAATGTCATGTACACTAATACTGACACGTTCCTTGATAAGAGAGAGGAGTTTGAAACACTACTAAGAGTACACCAACCAGATATTGTAGGAGTTGTAGAACTGTTGTACAAGAACAGGAGAATCGACCCAGAGGAATGTGAGTTCAGTATTGCTGGATATGACTCATTTACGAACCTAACTCAAGAATCCTGCAGGAGGGGTGTGGTTATCTACGCTAGGCAAGACCCTAGAGCCAGCCAGGCGAGGGTACAGGGAGAGGATGTTCTTGAAGAGTCCAAGTGGTGTAAAATTAAATTAAAGGGAGGGGACTTACTTATCGTCGGGTGTATCTACAGATACACTGTGGCCCACTAAATCAAAGGAACTTAAGAACCTTAATAAACAATGCGGCGATGCTCAACCCTAGCCACCTCCTTATCATGGGGGACTTTAACTATGGCGACATCGACTGGAGAAACGAGTCCACCCCGAATGACTTGAATAACCGTGCTACTCTTTTTGTAGAAACTCTGAGAGATAATTTTCTGTTCCAACATGTGAGAGACCCGACACATTACAGAGGGGAGCAAACACCCAAGCCACTTGACCTCATCATAACAAACGAGGAGGGTATGGTGGCCAAACTGGAACACCTTGCCCCAGTTGGCACCAGTCACCATACAGTGTTGTCATTCAGATTTAACTGTTACCTAGTTCAAGATAAGGCCAGGCCAAGGTGCAAATATTACAAGGGAAATTACAATGGGATGAGGGAAGAGATGAGGGGTATCAACTGGCCTGACTTATTAAGGTACAAGAACGCAGACACTACGCTGAATATCATAACTAGTAAAATGACCCATTTGATCGATAAATATATACCCAAGACCAAACCCAGTGCTTCTAAGAATACGAGGGGATTCCTACACATGAACCAAGTGGCGGTCGACAAAATTAAGAAGAAAACCCAGAAATTCAAGACGTGGGTTGGGTCAAACGATGAGCAAGACAGTAGGATGTATGCAAGAGCCAGAAACCAAGCAAAGATAGAGTGTAGAAGGGCTGAAAAGGAGTTCCAGAGGCCGGTTGCACGCGAGGTCAAGTCAAACCCAAAGGCGTTTTACCGCTATGCAAAGTCGAAATTGAAAACGCGAGTAGGAGTATCAGACCTGAGGCTTGAAGATGGTAGTTACGCAGATTCTGACCAGGATAAAGCTGAGGCAATGAACAGCTTCTTTTCCTCAGTGTTCACAAGAGAGGATGCAACTAACCTTCCTGCGTTTGAGGACAGACGGTTCGACACAGCACTGACCCACATTGTGTTCACAGAAGAGGGTATTAGAAATAAACTGTCCAGGCTAAAGGTCCATAAGAGTCCCGGACCTGACATGGTGCATCCTAGAGTGCTAAGAGAGCTGTGCAATGAGCTTGTAGAGCCCCTGAAGATTCTGTTTTGTAAATGCCTGGATGAACAAATGGTCCCCAGTGAATGGAAAGTGGCTTATGTGAGTCCTATCTTCAAGAAGGGCGATAGTCACTCCACGAACAACTATAGACCGGTGAGCCTGACCAGCATAATATTGTTACGAACCACGCCACCAATTGTCATGATCTACCTACCCAGCACTACGAACCACGCCATCTGTTGTCCTGATCTACCTACCCAGCACCACGAGCAACGCCATCTAGGGGCGAAACCCGAGTATGACTACTCTTAGTTACCACTCCGGGGTTTTCCTTCTCCATATCCTGGTTGTTGCGTCACCTCCTCCAAGTCTACTTCGTCATCTCCAGTTCGAGGAGAGTTCATTTCACCCTGGGAAGTGACCACAGGATCACCTATCCTGGAAACCTACGGCACAGTGACTACCTACCGTCTTCTCCAATACTCAGCCTTGCTCGTCAGCCATCTCAGCTCCGCACTTAAGTACTTGTAATCTTATGTTACCTCCCACCTCCACCTTGCTTCAAATTATTGTACGTTGTATAAGTATGTATATACTGTTAATGTTTAGGTTAAGTATGGTTAAGGGTAAATTATAGAAAGCTGAATATTTTGTTAAGGAATTTATGGTACTTTATTATACACAACAAAAACTCGCATCCTTTGTCTACCCTTTTATAGTCCGATTGTCTTTGTTTGTTTTTGTTGTTGCCTGTTGGAATCTGGGAAGACTTTTAACTATATTCTAAATCCCCAACTCGTAACAATATGTAAAGTACTTGAGAGTATTATCAGAGATGCAGCGATGGAACATCTACTACAAAACAACCTTGTAAAAGATTGCCAACACGGTTTTATGCCGGGGCGCTCTTGCTTAACACAATTGCTCAAAATATTGAATATTTGGACCCATATTCTAGAACGGGGTGGTAATATCGACAATATATACCTAGATTTTGCCAAGGCTTTTGACAGTGTACCCCACGAAAGGCTGAAAATCAAACTGGAAGGGTACGGAATTCGGGGAAATGTCCTAGCGTGGATAGAAGACTTTCTACATGACCGCAAGCAGTGTGTGGTGATTAATGGCACGAAATCGTCATCTGTACCTGTAACAAGTGGGGTACCACAGGGCAGTGTATTGGGCCCGCTGTTGTTTGTTTGTTTCATAAATGACATGCCTGACGTTGTACACTCCTCCATACAAATGTTTGCCGATGATGGCAAGTTATTTCGGGAAATTAAGAACCAAGCGGACTGTGAAGAGCTGCAGAAGGACCTCTGTGGGCTCCAGGAATGGTCGAAGAAATGGCTGCTGAGATTCAATGTCACGAAGTGTAAGAGGATGCACCTGGGCTGTACCAACGGTAAGGAGGCGTATCATATGTCCCAACGGGATGAAGAAAATGCACTAGTTGAGACTGTGTGTGAGAAGGACCTAGGTGTGTATGTTGACAATGAGCTGAAGTTCTCGGGCCATTGTGAGAAGAAGGTAAATCAGGCAAATAAATTATTGGGTCTTATAAGAAGGTCGTTCAGATATCTAGACGGTCCGTCCCTCGTGACGATCTTCAGGAGTGAAGTGCTTCCCCATCTGGAGTACTGTCACCCCATCTGGTCCCCGAGATATGCTAGGGACTGTCAGTTGGTTGAAAATGTTCAAAGGAGGGCCACCAAACTGGTGCCTGCACTTCGGCACCTCAGCTACCCTGAGAGATTGGAGCGCCTGAACTTGCCTACCTTATACTACAGACGGGCAAAGGGGGACCTAGTTGAGGTGTATAAGCATCTCAAGGGGCACTACTCAGTTGAGTGTCCTTACTTGGAGCTGGCGGACGCTCGCCCCACAAGGGGTCACAGCTCAAGATTGAAGAAGCCGCAAGTCCAGAAAATCGTGAGGGCAAACTTTTTCGGAGTGAGGGTTGTAAACTCTTGGAACAATCTGCCAGAGAGTGTTGTGACGGCACCGAGCGTGAGCTCTTTCAAGAGAAGACTTGACCAACACTGGAGCGGGTTCAGGTACATTCAGGAGCCGGTGCATGCCCAGTATTTGCCAACAGTGCGTAACAGAGACGCGACCAATCGCCCGGGCGGCTCGCGAGCCGATTTTTTGGTGAAGAGGGTAAATGAAAAGGAAAAATAATCAGAGACGTGACAGATCGCCCAAGCAGCTAACGAGCCGATGAGTGGCGTAGAGGATAAAAGTAAGTAAAGTAAAAAAGAAACCAGTCTACCAAGGTTAAACGTCATGAATTCAAGTTAAGCTCTGGTAAATTTGTTACAGAGCTTTCTCAAAATGCTGTCATTTGTGGGATCCCCAACTGCAGCATTTTGAAAATAAAGCTCTAATATCCTGTCAATACAAGCCATTATTGACAGCCAGCGAGTGAGTCCAGCTCTTAAGATTTGATGCCTATCAATATCTGGAAAGTCCTGGAATTCTTTCAGTGCATCACGCCTCTGTGAAGATACATGGAAATGTGAGCAAATATTTCTGCAAAGAGGCTTTGTGTGAAATATAACAAAGTCTAGGACTGCTTTTAGTATCCTGGTGGTCCAGCGGTTAGCGTTCCCCGGTCACAGTCATAGGCTTGTGTGCCGTGGGTTCGAATCCTGGTGGGTTGAGGTGTTGATTGTATGTAGAAGTCCGCGTGCTTTATTGGGCTAATGAAATATATATGGATCCTCGTGTTTCGAAGCCGGATTTGGTAAAACGTTACTCTGACCACCTAAGTGATACGGGTGGTCCCCATTAGAGGTTCACGGCGCCAAAAGCTCATTGAACAGGCTTTGTGTGAAATATAACAAAGTCTAGGACTGCTTTTAGTATCCTGGTGGTCCAGCGGTTAGCGTTCCCCGGTCACAGTCATAGGCTTGTGTGCCGTGGGTTCGAATCCTGGTGGGTTGAGGTGTTGATTGTATGTAGAAGTCCGCGTGCTTTATTGGGCTAATGAAATATATATGGATCCTCGTGTTTCGAAGCCGGATTTGGTAAAACGTTACTCTGACCACCTAAGTGATACGGGTGGTCCCCATTAGAGGTTCACGGCGCCATAAGCTCGTTGAACAGGCTTTGTGTGAAATATAACAAAGTCTAGGACTGCTTTTAGTATCCTGGTGGTCCAGCGGTTAGCGTTCCCCGGTCACAGTCATAGGCTTGTGTGCCGTGGGTTCGAATCCTGGTGGGTTGAGGTGTTGATTGTATGTAGAAGTCTGCGTGCTTTATTGGGCTAATGAAATATATATGGATCCTCGTGTTTCGAAGCCGGATTTGGTAAAACGTTACTCTGACCACCTAAGTGATACGGGTGGTCCCCATTAGAGGTTCACGGCGCCATAAGCTCGTTGAACAGGCTTTGTGTGAAATATAACAAAGTCTAGGACTGCTTTTAGTATCCTGGTGGTCCAGCGGTTAGCGTTCCCCGGTCACAGTCATAGGCTTGTGTGCCGTGGGTTCGAATCCTGGTGGGTTGAGGTGTTGATTGTATGTAGAAGTCCGCGTGCTTTATTGGGCTAATGAAATATATATGGATCCTCGTGTTTCGAAGCCGGATTTGGTAAAACGTTACTCTGACCACCTAAGTGATACGGGTGGTCCCCATTAGAGGTTCACGGCGCCATAAGCTCGTTGAACAGGCTTTGTGTGAAATATAACAAAGTCTAGGACTGCTTTTAGTATCCTGGTGGTCCAGCGGTTAGCGTTCCCTGGTCACAGTCATAGGCTTGTGTGCCGTGGGTTCGAATCCTGGTGGGTTGAGGTGTTGATTGTATGTAGAAGTACGCGTGCTTTATTGGGCTAATGAAATATATATGGATCCTCGTGTTTCGAAGCCGGATTTGGTAAAACGTTACTCTGACCACCTAAGTGATACGGGTGGTCCCCATTAGAGGTTCACGGCGCCATAAGCTCGTTGAACAGGCTTTGTGTGAAATATAACAAAGTCTAGGACTGCTTTTAGTATCCTGGTGGTCCAGCGGTTAGCGTTCCCCGGTCACAGTCATAGGCTTGTGTGCCGTGGGTTCGAATCCTGGTGGGTTGAGGTGTTGATTGTATGTAGAAGTCCGCGTGCTTTATTGGGCTAATGAAATATATATGGATCCTCGTGTTTCGAAGCCGGATTTGGTAAAACGTTACTCTGACCACCTAAGTGATACGGGTGGTCCCCATTAGAGGTTCACGGCGCCATAAGCTCGTTGAACAGGCTTTGTGTGAAATATAACAAAGTCTAGGACTGCTTTTAGTATCCTGGTGGTCCAGCGGTTAGCGTTCCCCGGTCACAGTCATAGGCTTGTGTGCCGTGGGTTCGAATCCTGGTGGGTTGAGGTGTTGATTGTATGTAGAAGTCCGCATGCTTTATTGGGCTAATGAAATATATATGGATCCTCGTGTTTCGAAGCCGGATTTGGTAAAACGTTACTCTGACCATCTAAGTGATACGGGTGGTCCCCATTAGAGGTTCACGGCGCCATAAGCTCGTTGAACAGGCTTTGTGTGAAATATAACAAAGTCTAGGACTGCTTTTAGTATCCTGGTGGTCCAGCGGTTAGCGTTCCCCGGTCACAGTCATAGGCTTGTGTGCCGTGGGTTCGAATCCTGGTGGGTTGAGGTGTTGATTATATATATATATAGAGAGAGAGAGAGAGAGAGAATTTTTTTTTGTTTTTTTTTTTTGTTTTACATAAATCAGATTCATGTTGGTGATGTCACTGTTCACTGCCATGCAGGACAGAGGTTCGTACACAAAGAAATGCATCATATTCATTAGCAGTATATATAGGTCAGAGTCATGTGAATGATGTCACTGTTCGCTGCCATGCAAGACAGTGGTTCTTATACATTGGACGTCATATTCTAATTGAAGATTAATCAGTGTGAGCTAGCAAATTTGGGATAAACAGCAAGAATGTCTCCAAGCACCCCCGATTCAATGTAGTAATTACAAAGTTCATGATACAATAAGCCAGGTGGCCTGAAGCCTTTGACAGTGTCACATTCAATAATATAGTGTTCAAGTGTATGCTTTAAAGGTTTATCACAAAGTTTACATGCTGAGTGCTCCAGTATGGGTACAGCGTTACTAACTTGCCAGATGTGTCTGTATCCTAACCTAATTCTGGTCACGAATACATCACATTGTCTGGTTCTGTCCTTATGCTGGCCATACCGGTACCTCCCGTCACAAAATTTGTCATATTTACTAATGTTACAACTGCCAGGTCTCTCTGCATTTCTCACTTCTTCTCGATCAGAGTTCATGATTCTGACTAGAATGTTTTTAAGTACAGCATTGGGCAGGCCAAGGTCACAGTCAACATTTTCTTTCTTACATGCCTCATTGGCCAGTCTATCAGCACGGTCATGATACCTAATTCCAACATAGAACGGAATCCACAAAAATTCGATACGAGAGTTGTTCTCATTAGCAGTTATCACATTTCTTTTAATATCACATACAACTTTAGACATAGAACCTGACGGGCTGTTCATTGATTTCAAAGCACTTTGAGAGTCACAGAATATCACCCCACCTCCATTTTCTTTAAGGTAGTATGTAGTTAAGTAGATTCCAGTTAGTTCAGTTTGTGTTGCGCTGGCGCAGTTGTTCAGCCTTTGCTTGTTTGACACTACCATCTCTTTTTCTTTTTATATTACAATTGTACAGCCTGTTCTACCTGTGTTTGTCTGCACAGAACCATCAGTAAAAGCATAACATTCACTTGATTTAATACTCTCTATGTGTCTGTTAATAGTTTCTAGTGTAACACATCTCATCACATCGGTGTTTAACATTTGCTTACTACCAACAGGAGTGTAAGTAATAGGAACTGACATATCCAGCCAAGGAGGAATGGCATTAATGGGTTCGTCTGGGGTGATTGGGACATTCAGTTTCAAGAGATCTGTAACACTTTTATGAAGCCACGCCAAAAGAAAGGCTTTTGTGGAAGGTTAGCGAGATAGTCGGGATTACTTAGATAGAACATCATTTAAGTTTGACCTGTAGTTTGGGGACCATTGTTCTTCAAAACTTTGACACAAAACATGGTATTAAGTAGAGCTATCCTCTCAGATAGGGAGGGCAGTCCGAGTTCTTTCCTCATGTTTACAATTCTGGATGATTTTGGGCATCCTAGAATGATGAGCATGGCTTCATTTTGCACTACCTCAAGGCTGTTGAGTTGTTTAGGCGGAATAGTCACAAGATGGAGAGCATGATAGTCAACTACAGAACGAATGAAGTGAAGATAGAAAGAACGAGCATAGGTGATGTTAATTCCATAGTCCTTGCTAACAAGGGTTCTGAGCGGTTTAATGTGCTGCATTAGTTTGGCACGAAGGTTGCCGACAAAATTTGCATCATTCACACAAATTCCAAGATATTTATAAAAGCTACATAGTTCCAAGGGCATGCTGTTAATGTTAATGTCAAAAGGCAGAGGGTGAGCAGGACGAGGATTGAGGACCCACATCTTGTCAACAGATATTATGAGACCACATTCCACAGTCCTCCGAGCAAATACATCCAGCAAGGCTTGGAGCCTGAGCTTGTTGTGTGTCATAATACAGATATCATCAGCATAGCATAATACAGCCTCGTTTGGCTGAACTGGAATGTCAGCAATAAGCTTGTGCATCAGTATATTAAAGAGCATAGGACTAAACACTCCTCCCTGGGGCGTGCCAAGCTCAAATAATCTCATTCTCGCACTTTTGGCTCCCCTAAACAGAATACTGGCATACCTGTTGGACAGATAACCTTTTATTCATGTCAGGAGGTTACCTTGGATGCCAAAATTAGCTAGCTGTCAAGTATAATGTCTCTATTAGCTACATCAAAGGCTGATTTAAGGTCTATGAAGGCTTTTTGTGTTTTATCTTTTGAGTGAACAAGATATTCTGCAAAGCATGCTTGTGTGCTGCGCCCGGACATGAACCCATACAGATTAGGGGCCAGTTTGTCTTTGACTTGAAACATGAGAAGGTTGAGAACAACTCTTTCAAGGACTTTACGCATACAGGATGTGAGTGAAATGGGCCTGAAGTTTGGAGAGTTAGCTTTAGGGATTGGTTCTATGTTTCCACGAGTCCATGTCTTAGGCAGAATACCCTGTGTGAGGCTCATTTGATACAGGTCAAGCAGTAGATGGTTAGGGACTTCATTTAACAATCTCAGGGTGTTATAGGTAATGCCATCCTCACCAGGGGAGGATGATTCACCTTTTATTAGTGCTGTTGTTAGTTCGTGGTGCATTATAGGAAACTGGTCGGTAAGGTCTGGTGAGGAACCCCTATTAATGTGTGTGGTTTTAAGATATTGCTGTATGTCTGAGAAGATCCCAGAGTCTGCATGCCCCCCCCCCCCACCCCTGCCAACAGCGACAGACATGAGGGGTAAGAAATCTGGGACTAAAGTGGCACCAGGAAGTCTGTTGACGTGCAATTACTGCAGGGCGACGACGGATATAGATGGTGCGGGCCTAACCCAGTTTAGGACGTTACAGAATGCGGTAAAGCAGAAAGGATGTTGCTGGTATTGCCACCACTGCAGAGTCAAGGTGGATGAGGCGATTGCAAGCCATAAGGGAACAAGTGTCCTAAGGACGAAAATAGACGAAGCTGGATCCTTGCTGGTTGCCAAACTAGAACAAGTTGGGAAAGAGATCATTGATAAGACTGAGAAAGTAGCCAATAGAATGGAGGGAGTAGTGAAGAGGAGTTATGCTCAGGTCTTAGAGGGCCCACAGGAGGTGACGAAGAGTTATGCAGGATCCGAAAAAGTTCTACAGCAGCTAGGGACTCTGAAGAAGTGTGTCGAAGAGATGGCAACTAACAGACCTACCGTTACTGGAGAGGAGAAACAACGGGGACGTTTCGAGTGCAGGAACAACATAATAGTCTATGGAGCCCCTGAGAGCCAGTCGGAGGAAGCGGAGACTAGGAAATCACACGACACATTACAGTTTGAGAGGATTTGCTCAGAGGTTCTGAATATGTCATCCCACCCTCAGGATGTGAGGAGGTTGGGACAAAGGCAGGAGGACAAGCCTCGACCCCTCAGGATCCCACTAGTGAGTGAAGAGAAGAAATGGGAAATTATTCAGTAGGCAAAAAAATTAGCAAGGAGCGAGACATTCCGGAATGTATTCATTCACCCAGATCGCGTGATATTACAGAGGGAATAGCACAGGAAGCTCATGCACGGCTTAAAGCAGAGGAGGGAGGAGTCGAGGTTGAACGGGGACAGGAGTACATGGGTAGTGGCAGCGAGAGGACCAGCGCTGAGCCGGGGGGCAGCGGTACACCCTCCGCCTGCTCTACCTCTCACCCAGGAGACACCGACTCTACCTCCCACCCAGGAGGAGGCACCGACTCCACCTCCCACCCGGAATGAGGCGAGCGACATGTAAGCAATGACATTTCTAACCACACCCTGCAAAACACAGTGTATTTAACAAATGCTGCAGCCGCTGACAATGGACGGGGGACGGAGTTCTTACCAAGAGCAGAGACGTAACCGAGAAAAAATTCTGGTTTGAATGTCATGTACACTAATACTGACATGTTCCTTGATAAGAGAGAGGAGTTTGAAACACTACTGAAGGTAAACCAACCCGATATAGTAGTTGTAGAACTGTTGACCAAGAATAGGAGAATAGACCCGGAGAAATGCGAGTTCAGTATTGACGGTTATGACTTATTTACGAACCTTTCTCAAGGCACTTGCAAGAGGGGTGTGGTTATCTAAGCTAGGCAAGACCTTAGAGCAAGCCAGGTGAGGGTACAGGGAGAAAATGTTTTTGAAGATTCAAAGTGGTGTAAAATTAAGTTGGAGGGAGGAGATGTACTTATTGTCGGGTGCATCTACAGATCCCCAAACTACAGCTTACCAAACCAAAGGAACTTAAGAGCATTAATTGAAAACGTAGCGAGGCCTAAACCTAGCCACCTCCTTATCATGGGAGACGTTAACTATGGCGACATCGACTGGAGAAATGAGCACACGCCAAATGACTTAAATAACCCTGCTACTCTTTTTGTAGAAACTCGGAGAGATAATTTTCTGTTCCAGCATGTGAAAGGCCTGACGCAATACAAAGGGGAGCAAACACCCAAGGCACTGAACCTCATCATAACAAACGAGGAGGGTTATGGTGGCCAAACTGGAACATCTAGCCCCAGTTGACACCAGCCACCATGTAATGCTGTCTTTCAGGTTCAATTGTTACTCGGTGCACGACATAACTGGCCAAGGTGAAAATATTGTAAGGGTAATTATGACGGGATGAGGGAGGAGATGAAGGGTATCCATCCACTGGGCTGACTCACTAAGGCATAAGAATGCAGACGCTACACTAAATACCATAGCTAGTAAAGTTAATCATTTGATCGAGAAATACTTACCCAAAACCAAAGCCAGTGCCTCTAGAAATACAAGGAAACCCAGAAATTCATGACGTGGGTCAGGTCGAACGATGAGCTGGACAGGACGATGTATGCAAGAGCCAGGAACCAAGCAAAGGCAGAGTGTAGAAGGGCTGAAAAGGAGTTCCAGAGGCTGGTTGCAAGCTAGGTCAGGACAGATCCAAAGGCGTTTTACCGCTATGCAAAGTCGAAATTAAAAACACGAATCGGAGTATCGGATCTGAGACTTGATGATGGTAGGAACGTAGAGTCTGACCAGGGCAAAGCCGAGGCATTGAACAGCTTCTTTTCCTCGGTGTTCACAAGAGAGGATGCGAACAATCTTCCTGTGTTTGAGGATAGGCTGTACGACACAGCACTGACCCACATTGTGTACACAGAAGAGATTATAAGAAATAGACTGTCAAAGCTAAAGGTTCATACGAGTCCCGGACCGGACATGGTGCATCCCAGAGTGCTGAGGGAGTTGTGCAGCGAGCTAGCTAAACCCCTGAAGATCCGGTTTTGTAAATGCTTTAATGAACAGAAGGTCCCCAGTGATTGGTAAACGGCTAATGTGAGTCCTATCTTCAAGAAGGGCGATCGTCACTCCTCGAATAATGTTTTTTGCTTCATAAATGACATACCCGAAGCTGTACATTCCTCCATACAAATGCTTGCGGACGACGCCAAGTTATTTCGGGAAATTAAGAATAAAGCAGACTGTGAAGAGCTGCAGAAGGATTAGTGGTGAAGAGGATAAAAAAGTAAAAAGTAAAAGTACCACTAATACCAGCTGTTACCTGACCACAACAGTACCCCTAATACCAGCTGTTCCTTGACCACAACAGTACCCCTAATACCAGCTGTTCCTTGACCACAACAGCACCCCTAATACCAGCTGTTCCTTGGCCACAACAGTACCCCTAATACCAGCTGTTCCTTGACTACAACAGCACCCCTAATACCAGCTGTTCCTTGGCCACAACAGTACCCCTAATACCAGCTGTTCCTTGCCCACAACAGTACCCCTAATACCAGCTGTTCCCTGACCACAACAGCACCCCTAATACCAGCTGTCCCTTGACCACAACAGTACCCCTAATACCAGCTGTTCCTTGCCCACAACAGAAACCCTAATACCAGCTGTTCCTTGTTCCTTGACCACAACAGTGCCCCTAATACCAGCCTCATACCAGCTGTAACTATTACTTTCCTGACTCTCCCGAGTTTAGTTCTAGTCTTCTACTACTTCATTCCTTCTCCTTGATAGGCCATAACATCAGCAGTATTCCCCTTCATCTAGATACCTTTTTAGATCAGTGTTTATCTTCTATTGCCCACAAGTTTGATGTACTTGGGTTCTGTAAGACCAAACTCACTAACGATATTGAACATTTGTATAACATTCCTAATCATAATAGACACTGCGTCAAGACGTCACAACACAGTGGTGGTTGTATGTATATTATGTATGCTGGATTATATGTCATGTATGTATATTATGTATGTGCTCCATTTATGTATTATTTATTCAGCCTAGCTAGCAGCGTGTGGCAATGTTATTACCATATCCCACATGCTTAATTAATGTGCCTGGCGACGTATGGAAGCTGCTAATGTATCACTTGCCATACGTCGCCTATAGCAGTTGACAAGGAGCCTAGCCAAGGGAGAGTGCTGCTTCCCTCTGTGTACATACTCTTATCCAGTAAACCGAACCTACAAAACTATACAGGTGTTTGTGTTCTCTCCTGTATATAGAACTTATTATTCAGAACCTAACATGGCGCAGTGATCCGATCTTACTGGATAATTACGAGTGATAGCGCAAAGTCTGTGGAAAGCCGGATGGACTCCTCCTCGCCTTGGGTCAACTCCCGCGCGTCAGCTCTCCTCGAAGAATCTCAGCAACTTTGAGCAGTGTCAGTGACAGTGATTTTCTGTGAAGTGTTTAGTGCATTGTGTGTTTCGTGCCATTCATGTGTGACCTTGTTCTAAAGGATTCCCAAGGTATACGGCACGTTCTGGGCATTTGTAAGGAGTAGAGTTCAGTGCACCCGTCTCTGACCGCGTTCTGAGGGTAACTGGACTGACTGGGAGTCGCCGCGCCTCTCCCTCCACCCCCTCACAGCACCGCCTCCAACCCCCCTCACAGCTGGGGCGAGACGCTTTGCCCGCCCGGGACACACACTCACTCACACACATACATGTACTAACACTCGCTGACCGCGCGGCTTCCTTATATATATTTTATATATATAATCTACTTATCTGTGTATTTAATTAATTTTTTGTCTGAAACCTTGTTGATACGACGGGCTGACCGGTCAACACTGATTTAAGACATAGTACACAGATGAAGTAGTTATGTCTCATGCCTTACGTAGCCGTGGACCCAGCGCCTGGATGAGTCAGGCGGGTGATAGCCCCGCAGAGATGGATGACCAGGCCGGCCACGACGCTCCAGCCCCCACATCGCGCAGTCCCTCACCTCAATATTCAGCGTTGTCTCCAGAGATAATTGCTTTACTGAAGTTTATGAGAGATGAGAAACGCGAGGATGAAGCCCACAGACGTTTGGCGGATGAGCACAGAAGGCAAGCAGAGGCAGAACGAGACCACCAACGGAGATTGGAAGACAGTGAACGGTTTGAAGCCTTGATATCTCGCCTCACTGTTAACCAAGCCCCTGGCTCTAACACTGCCTCGGTACTGATTGGTTCAGATACCTCATCCATGCTCCCTTCACACCCCCCCCAGCCCCACCTAAAGCAGCAGCTCAAACACCGCCCATCTTGAAGCCTGATGTGAATTTCCAGACTTTTCGTGAATGGCGGCGACGGTGGACTGATTATTCTACAATGGTGGATCTCCAGAGTTTGTCACAGCCTAAACAACTCATCCAGCTGCGTATGTGCCTGTCCTTGGAAATTCAGCGTGTCTTGGAACATACGTTGCAGGTACCCCCAACCTCTTCGCTGTCTGTAGAGGAGGTACTGGACGTTCTACAACGGCACATCAAAGGACAGCAGAATGAAGCTCTGCGCAGGAGGGAATTGTTTAGCTGCAGACAGATGGAGGGTGAGTCTTTTGATGCCTTTTACGTGCGTCTTAAGAGAGCCTCGGAAGAGGTAGATATATGTCCAGGCCACCACCAGCAGTGCGAGGAGACCCAGTTGAAGCAGGTGATCCTGATGGGTGTTAAGGACGAGGAACTTGTCCAACGCCTCACCTCCCTCGACTCTTCCTCTTCTCTTAAGGATGTGTTGACGATATGTCGCTCCTATGAGGCTGCCAGGTGTGCCACCTCTGCCATCCGTGCTCCCCCTACAGCTGTACGCGCTGTGTCCCGGTACAAGAAGGACAAGAAGTCTGTTCCTACGCCTTCGCCCACCACGTCCACGCCCGGTTTATTTTGCAACAACTGTGGTAAGCAGCACGGAACACAGGTGTGTCCAGCTGCTCAGTCTACCTACAACAGTTGTGACCGTAAGGGCCACTGGTCACTCACAGTACGGTGCCCAGCCAAACGCGTCCAGTGCAATGTGTGCGGTCGTCTGGGCCACTATGACAAGTGTTGCCCTTCCAACATACCCAAGGGACCGCGTCGGCGGAAGCTTCAGCCCCCTTCCACCAGAGAGGGTCGCCCACAGTCTTCCAATCAGAGGCACGACGACTCCTGACAACGCTCGAGCCACATTAGGAATGTGTGCTCCCCCCAGCGTCCCAGGACCAAAGTCCCCCAGTACATCAGTGTCATTGTGACCTACCGCAGTGCTTCATCCCGTCTTCAGATGTTGCCCGACACCGGCGCTGATGCTACGGTCATCGGTCCCCAGCATTTGCAATGCTTGGGGCTCTCTCCAAGTGATCTAGGACCGCCCCCCGAGGATCTCCGCTTTATGGCAGATGGTTCACAGATGACCCCGGCCCTAGGTTCACTCCAAGCACAAGTCACCTTTGGCAACAGGTCGTGTCAAGCCTGGATTGATGTGCATAACGGTGTCCAGACTCCTTTGCTGTCCTACAGACATTGTCAGGAGTTGGCCATCATCTCCCAGGACTTCCCCAAACCTATTCTTGAGGTAAAACACGCCAACAGGGTGCAAAAAGGGAGCAGCAACGACCCTGCTGCCGCCCTACCCCTGCCTCTTGCCAGTGACACCTCTCCTTCGGATGCTCGGAAGTACTTCCTGAAGGAATTCAGCGACGTTCTGGTGACCAAGTCCGCTCTGGAATCCAAGCCTCTCAAGAAGATGGCAGGCCCCCCCATGAGGATCCACCTGAGGGACGACGCGAAGCCATTCGCTATTTACACCCCTCGACTGGTTCCCCTGGCCTTCCGCGAGGCGGTCAAAAACGAGCTGGACTCCATGGTCGCCCAAGAAATTATTGCACCAACCGGCGATGACCCGTCTCCATGGTGTCACCCGATGGTTGTCGTCGCAAAACCTAAAGGTGGTGTTCGGATCACCACTGACCTTTCCAAGCTCAACAACCAGGTGTCTCGTCCTGCGCACCCTTCTCCCACGCCCTTTGCAGCCATACGCAGCGTGAACCCGAAGGCGCGCTTCTTCACGACGATGGACGCCCTGTGTGGATACTGGCAGATAGAGCTTGCCGAAGAAGACCGACCACTCACAACGTTCATCACCCCGCATGGACGTTACAGTTATTGCCGTGGCCCCATGGGATTCGCCGCTACAGGAGACGCTTTCTGTCTTCGAGGTGATATGGCTCTACAAGGTCTGGCAAACTGCGTGAAAGTGGTCGACGACATACTCGTGTACGATGAGGATTACATGGATCACCTCTGCCGTATCTACGAGGTACTCAACAGGTGCCGGAAGCACGGCATTACCCTAAATGCCGACAAGTTTGTTCTGGCCAGCTCTTCAGTTGACTTTTGTGGGTACACCCTCTCAGGGAATGGTATCGCAGCTGACCCGGAAAAGGTCCGCGCCATTACGGATTTTCCCACCCCTGCTAACCTGACCGACTTGAGGTCCTTCATCGGTCTCGTCAACCAGTTAGCAGAGTTTTCGTCGGACATCTCCGCAGCTGCTCAACCACTTCGCCCCCTGATGAGCCCCAAGAGGACATTCCTGTGGACCCCCGACCACGACAAGGCCTTCCAGCAAGTGAAACAGGCCCTGTCTCATCCACCTGTCCTCGCCACGTTTGACCCAGCCTTGCCGACAGTTCTGCAGACAGACGCCTCACGCTTGTATGGCGTGGGATACGCCCTACTGCAGGATCATGGTGGAGGGCAGTTCCGGCTCGTCCAGTGTGGCTCGCGTTTCCTCTCTGACACTGAGACGCGCTACGCCACCATTGAGTTGGAGCTGTTGGCTGTGGTTTGGGCGATGTCCAAGTGCAGGTTTTACCTCATAGGCCTGCAACACTTTCACCTAGTGACCGACCATCGCCCGCTTGTCCCGATCCTCAACCACTACACGCTAGACGCCGTTGAGAACCCTCGCCTCCAGCGTCTGAAAGAGAAGCTCTCGGCGTACATCTTCACTGCAGTGTGGCGTGCTGGTAAGGAGCTCTGCATCCCTGATGCCTTATCCCGCTCTCCTGTCAGCCGCCCTACTCCAGAAGACCATGTACTCGACGCCGACCTCGCTCTTTCCGTCAGGACTGTGGTCACTCTCCATGCCGTCCAATCCCTTCGTTCGGACCTGTCACCAGATGACGACAAGGCAATGGAGGACCTTCGAACAGCGGCCCGAGATGGCCCTTCCTATGTCCGACTCGTCGAGTGTGTGAGGAATGGATTTCCTAGCAACCGCTACGATCTTCACAACACCCTGCTCCCGTATTGGAAACTCCGCGATGAACTCTACTGCGACGGAGACCTTGTTCTGTACGGAGCACGTGTAGTTGTCCCTGCTGCATCACGTCCCCACGCCTTGGCCCGCCTTCACGACAGTCACCGTGGAGCTGAGGCCACCAAACGACGTGCACGACAGACTGTGTTCTGGCCCGGCATCAACTCCGACATCTCCAATGTTGTCCGTGCGTGTGAGCCCTGCCAAGTATTACAACCCAGCCAGCAGCAGGAACCCTTTATGAGTGACGACAACCCCACCCGCCCCTTTGAGTCTGTGTCGGCCGACTTTTTCTGTGTGTCAGGAAAGTCCTTCCTCGTTATCGTCGACCGTCTCTCTGGTTGGCCGGTTGTCATCAAGTGCGGTAATGACACGACGTCTGCCGCCACCATCAGCAAGTTCCGCCACTACTTCCGTGACGTGGGCGTTCCTGTACGCCTGCGAACCGACGGAGGGCCTCAGTTCACAAGCCGGGACTTTGCTGTGTTCCTTGACCGATGGGGAGTCCGGCATGTGTTGTCATCGCCCCATTACCCGCAGTCCAACGGCCACGCTGAGGCTGCTGTCAAATCCCTGAAGCACCTCATCCTTAGGGTGGCCCCTTCTGGGAACATTGACTGCGAGGCCTTCGACAGGGGTCTTCTTGAACTCCGCAACACACCTAACTACACCGGACGCTCCCCTGCCCAGGTTTTGTATGGACGCCCCCTTCGTTCTTGTGTCCCTGCTCACCCTCAATCCTTCTCCAAGGAGTGGCAGGCCAAGACAGAGGATTGTGATCGCCGAGCCGCCGAACGTGTTCAGGACGTCGTCGCCCGCTACAATGACCACGCCCGTTCTCTCCCCAGGTTGAGTGTCGGCACCCAAGTCCGTGTTCAGGACCCGACCTCCCTACGTTGGGACAAAGTAGGTGTAGTCATGGGTCTCGGCAGGTCACGGGACTACCAGGTGCGGTTACCCAGTGGTCGTGTGTGGTGGAGGAACCGCCGTTTTCTCTGACCCGTAACAATGCCTTCTGCTGGCCCCGCCACCAGTGTTGAGTCCCATACCCTTCCCAGTGATGAAGTCCCTCGACGCTCAGAACGGATCCAAAAGAAAAGGTCCGCTCAAGACTTTGCTATGAGCGTATAGGGGGGAGGGAGGTGTATGTATATTATGTATGCTGGATTATATGTCATGTATGTATATTATGTATGTGCTCCATTTATGTATTATTTATTCAGCCTAGCTAGCAGCGTGTGGCAATGTTATTACCATATCCCACATGCTTAATTAATGTGCCTGGCGACGTATGGAAGCTGCTAATGTATCACTTGCCATACGTCGCCTATAGCAGTTGACAAGGAGCCTAGCCAAGGGAGAGTGCTGCTTCCCTCTGTGTACATACTCTTATCCAGTAAACCGAACCTACAAAACTATACAGGTGTTTGTGTTCTCTCCTGTATATAGAACTTATTATTCAGAACCTAACAGTGGTGTCGCCCTATATGTTGATATCAAGTATAACACTTCTGTAAGAGATGATTTAAAGGTTCAGGAGGAGTTAATGGAGGGTGTTTTCACTGAATTACGTAACGATACACGAAATATCCTAGTAGGAGTAATCTACAGAAGACCCACAATAATGTAAGAAATTTTCTTGGAAAATTTTCGGAGCTTATCTCTATCATAAGTTCAGAGAGGAAACTTTGCTACATTACAAGAGATTTCAACCTTGATCTATTATAACAGAAACCGACACCTCGGTATTAGACCTACTTTCTACCTGTCATTCTAAGCTCTTCTTCAACACTATAACCAAACCCACTAGAGTAACTGCCACCTCTGCTACTGTGATAGATCATATCTGGACTAACAACACTCCTAACAACCTTATAAGTGGAATTATTTATAACAATATCTCAGATCACTTCCCAGTTTTTGCCATGTAAAAAACAGCCACAAGACCTGAAAGGTCTAGTAGAGTCTCAATACAATACAGAGACTACTGCGCCGACAACATGCTCCTTTTTGAAAACAACCTAATGAATGCTAACTGTCTTGTCTATGCCTCCGACAACCTTCACGTGAACAGCTGCAACTTCTCTTGCATCTTCAATGCTTGCTGTGATAAATGCTTCCCTCTCAAGACTAAGTCAGTGAAAACTGTATCCATTTCCAAACCCTATATCACAAGCGAAATTAAGATAATGATAAAAGAAAAACACAAACTCCAAAGGAAATTTGCAAAAAGACCCATACCTTTCGGTGATGCTTACCGTAGTATCAGAAATAGAGTAACTCAATCAGTTAGAAATGTCAGACGTAGCTATTATACAAATAAGCTCCAGTCAGCATCAGGCGACGATAAGAAAACCTGGAATGTCATAAATTCTATTCAGAACAGGAACACTCAGCCTTCGGCCCCCCACTCAGCTTTTATTATAAATGATTCAGTTGTAACGGAGCCCTCCCTCATTGCCAACCACTTCAATGAATATTTTATTAATGTTGGCAAAAATCTTGCACAGAGCATCCCTGATCTCCATGAGGAATTTAGAGCCTACCTGCAAAATAGACAGCAAAATGAGCTGTTCTTATCCCCTGTCACAGCAGATGAATTACTAGCCATCATAAAAATGTCCAAAGATGCAGCAGCAGGGGAAGACAATATACCAATGAGCATCATTAAGAAAGTGGCCCACTTATTACTACCTGTTGTCCTACACATTTGTAACTCCTCTTTCACTAGTGGTGTCTTTCCGGATAAACTGAAAATTGCTAAAGTTCACCCGGCATATAAAAAATCTGGGGACAAAGGTCTCTTCAAGAACTACCGCCCCATATCAGTCCTCCCAGCCTTGAGTAAAATACTGGAGAAGCAAGCATGTAGTGGACTAGATTCCTTCTGCAATACCAATAACATCTTTACAGACTCCCAGTTTGGATTTAGAGCTAGAAGGTCGACTGAGAGTGCTCTGCTATCCTTTACTAATGACATCTTAAATTCCTTTGATGACAGTCAGTTCACAGTCGGTATAGTCTTGGACCTCTCTAAAGCCTTCGATACTGTCGACCATACCATCCTCCTTTCAAAGTTTGATCATTAAGGCGTTAGGGACCTGTTCCACTTTCTTTTTTTAAAGATTTGTGGGAATATTACCTACGCGGACCTTAAGCTATAATGCTGGTCCACCCACTGCTGGGATAAAACACCAGCATATTTTTAGTTAACTGTACATCTCTACCACTAGCGTGGGGGTGGATGCTCGGTAAGAAACTGTAGGGTTTCTTGAGAGTGGTTGGTGGTTAGCATTTTGGCAACCTTCTCTGCTGTGATAGGGGGTTGTATGTTTCTCCTAGCTAATTGTGTTCCAGGGCACTCTATGAGGTAGTGCTGCAGTGAGTTTTCGGCTTCGCTGTCACAGGTCTTGCACATGCGCTGCTCTGCTGGTACTTGTACAATGATTTCCGAAATGCATGGGTATCCCAGTCTCAGTCTATGGAAGTTGACTTCTTCCCTTCTTGTTTTATCCTTGATGAGTGGTGGTCTCTCATAATTCGTGACCAGATAGTGTTAATCTTCTATGTTTCTCTATTTTCCACTGGGCAGTTCGTGTTATTGTGGTCTTCTTTATCTGCTCCTGACTGGGCGGGATGTTCATCTCAATGTTTCGCTGTCCTAACGCAGCCTTGGCAGCAGCATCAGCTCGTTCATTCCCTGGGATTCCGATATGACTGGACACCCAGTTAATGATAACTTGCCGATTTTGTAGTTTTAACCCGTGCAGTAGGCCAACAACGGAAGTTATGAGATGATTGTTGTCTCGAGGGTCTCTGCATTGTAGTGCTACAATAGCACATCGTGAGTCAGTGTGTATTACAACGCCTTGTTGACTGTTTATGGAAGCGTGTCTTAGGGCTCCAAATATGGCAGCTAGCTCAACTTGCAAAGTAGAGCATCCATCTGAGGTTCTCCAAAGGGACGTGTTACCTCCTATGGTGAAGGCTGCTCCTGCCTTCGTACTGGTGGGCTCTACGGAACCGTCTGTGTAATACACTGTACTTTTGTGTG
Source organism: Homarus gammarus (assembly GCA_958450375.1). Taxonomy (NCBI): domain Eukaryota; kingdom Metazoa; phylum Arthropoda; class Malacostraca; order Decapoda; family Nephropidae; genus Homarus; species Homarus gammarus. The sequence goes on from CAUDMG010000149.1 coordinate 1,368,438, forward strand.
GTGTTAGAGCCTTCATATTTTCTCTCTGCTATCTGTCGGAGCTCATGTGGGTTACAGTCAGCCTTTCTTGTCCCAGTTTGTAGAATGTTGAAGACTGCTGGGGGGGGGGGGGGACTCCCACCGTGCTGGGTTACTGTAGTCTGGACTCATTGTATCAGGTCCTTTGCTGAGGATTGTGTCTTTCAATTTCAGTCGATTTACAGCATCAGCTGCGCACAATAGCCATGTTTTCTTGTTAAAGACATCTCTGTTAAGGTTCAGTGCTCGTAAGAGTCCATTCTTGATGTCACTTTCCCGAGCCCTGGTAGTCAGTTGTGTTGCAAAGCACGCTGTTAATCGTTCCGCTCTGGTTTGGAGAGATGCAAGACCTGTCTCCATGTGTAAGTTTCCAATTTTTGTCCACATAGCTACCTTGACAATGACTCTCATAGCGTTATTCTGAGCAACCTCTAATTTCTCCCACTGCCACTCAAACAGTGTGTTAAGAGCCGGTGTCGCATAGTCTGTTAATGATCGAATGGCGTATGTAAATGTATGTACATACATACATACATACATACATACATACATACATATATACATATATACATACACATACACATATAGCCTACATATATACATACATACATACATATACATATATACATACATACATATACATATCTATACATACACATACATATACATATCTATACATATACATATCTATACATATCTATACATATACATATCTATACATATCTATATACACATATACAGTATATATATATATATATATATATATATATATATATATATATATATATATATATATATATATATATATATATTTCTATATATATATATATATATATATATATATATATATATATATATATATATATATATATACATATATATATATATATATATATATATACATACATATATATATATATATATACATACATATATATATATATACATATATATATATATACATACATATATATATATACACATATAAGAACATAAGAACATAAGAATGGAGGAAACTGCAGCGGGCCTATTGGCCCATACTGAGCAGTCCCGTTTACACCCAACCCCTATTGCTCATATGAGCATCCAACCTATGTTTGAAGCAATTCAGCGTATTCGAGTTAATGATGATATTTGGTAACTTGTTCCATTCATCCACTACTCTGTTTCCAAACCAGTGTTTACCTATTTCACGCCTAAATCTAAATTTGTCCAATTTAAAACCATTGTTACGAGTTCGCTCCTGGTTGGATAATTTGAGTACCTTTGTAATGTCCCCTTTGTTTAGCCCTGCCTTCCATTTATACACCTCTATCAGGTCGCCCCTCGCTCTACGTCTCTCAAGGGAGTGCAAATTAAGATGCTTTAACCTGTCTCTATACTCAAGGTTCCTGATACCCGGGATTAGTCTTGTCATTCTCCTCTGAATTCTTTCCAAGGATTCTATATCCATTCTGTAATACGGTGACCAGAACTGGACTGCGTAATCCAGGTGTGGTCTCACAAGAGCAAGATACAGTTTTAGGATGACCTCGCTAGTCTTGTAACTGACACTCCTTTGTATGAACCCAAGTACTTTATTAGCCTTGTTACGAGCAAAAACACATTGTTTACTTGGCTTAAGGTTCCTACTTATCATTACTCCTAAATCTCTCTCGCAGTCGGATTTCTCTATGGCATCGTTGTTCATCTGGTATCTGGTTTCCCTGTTTACATTTCCTATACTGAGTACTTTACATTTGTCAATGTTGAATTTCATCTGCCATTTTTCAGACCATTCGAAAAATTTGTTTAGATCCTCCTGTAGTTTTGCCGAGTCCTCGTCAGATTTGATAACACGTCCTATTTTAGTATCATCAGCAAATTTACTTATGTTGCTGTCTATGCCGATATCTATGTCGTTTATGTATATAATAAACAATAATGGTCCAAGTACTGAGCCTTGGGGAACTCCACTTGTGACGTTGCTCCAATGGGACTTAGTGCCGTTAATGCTCACTCGCTGTTTCCTGTCCTGTAACCACGCCCTAATCCATTTAAGGATGTCACCTTTGATGCCATGAGCTTCTACCTTTCTAATTAGTCTTTCGTGGGGTACTCTGTCGAAGGCTTTGCTAAAGTCGAGATATACCACATCATAATTGTGCCCCTCGTCCACTGATTCGAAAACTGATGAAAAGAATGTTAATAGATTAGTTAGGCAAGAACGTCCGCTTGTGAAGCCATGCTGGAAATCATTGATCAATCTGTGCTTCTCCAGGTGATTTCGAATAGAGTTTGAAATGATTGCTTCCAGTAATTTGCCTACTATTGATGTTAGACTGATTGGGCGGTAGTTAGAGGATAGTGATCTATCCCCCTTCTTGAAGATCGGTACTACATTCGCTATCCTCCAGGATTCTGGTACTACACCTGTTTTTAAGGACATGTTAAACAACTTTGCTAAGGGCATACTAAGCTCTTCCTTACATTCCTTTAATACTCTGGCAAATATCTCATCGGGACCAGGTGACTTATTAGGCTTTAGTTTGTCTATTTGCTTACTAACATCGTTACTAGTCACTACTATCTCACTTAATTTGTTTTCTTCACTATCTCTGAATAGAGTCGGTGCCTCGGGTATCATGTTTAAATTTTCGCTGGTGAAAACTGTTGAAAAATATTTATTCAAATTATTGCTCATTTCTCCGTCGTTATCAGTGAGCTCGCTGGAGTCTGACCGTAGTGGTCCAATCTTTTCTCGTGTTTTAGTTTGGTACATTTGGTAGAATCCTTTGGGGTTTGTCTTTGCCTCCCTTGCTATCCTTACCTCATTATTCCTCTTTGCTTTCCTTATCTCGGTTTTAACCCTACTCGCCAATACCCTATAATAGTCCCGGAGGTGAATTTCGCCACGATTTATCCTTCTACCTATAGCCTTCCTTTGGCCAATGATGTTCTTTAAATAATTATTTATCTATTTAGGGTCATTGTTGTTTGATCTGAGTTTTTTGTATGGTATGTTCTGCCTTTGTGCATTAAGTAACTCACTATTTAAATTGTCGTGGAACTCGGCAATCTCAAATCTCGTTATCAGGTCGGTGTCATCTGTCAGGTTCACGGCCAAGCGCGACACCCCCTCTCTCAGCTGCCTCTTTAAACTGTCAAAGTTTGCCCTTCTGAAATCTGGTACTTTAGTGGAATTTTCCTTACGTCTGCCCTGAAAATCTAACTGGAATCGAATTTCTTTGTGATCGCTGTTTGCAAGTTCGTTCCCTACCTCGACATTGCTAATGAGGTTTTCTCTGTTTGACAAAACTAAATCCAATATATTATTACCCCGTGTGGGTTCGGTTATATGTTGACTTAGGAAACAGTCCTGGATCGTCTCGAGAAAATCCTCTGATTCTGAGTTTCCCGTAAGGTCGGTCCAATCTATTTGGCCAAGGTTAAAGTCGCCTACTATACAGACTTTGTTGTGTATGGAAGCCCTGCGCATTTCATCCCAGATAAGTCGCTCATTGACTCTGTCAAGATTGGGGGGTCTATATATTACTCCTGTGATTAATTTTTCCCGACCGTCGCTTAATTCTATCCAAATTGTTTCTGTATTCCTCTCAGTTTTTATTTCCTTATTTATTTCACACTTCAGATTATCCCTAACATAGATTGCTACTCCGCCTCCTCTCCTGGTCTGCCTATCGGTATGGAACAGTTTGTAACCCGCAATTTGGTATTCGACTGGTAATTCACGTGTGTCTAGGTTGATCCATGTTTCAGTGAATGCAATTATATCGATTTCTTCGGTACATACCAAGGCCCTAATATCATCCATTTTGTTTCTCATACTTCTACTGTTCGCGTAATATACATTTAAGTTAGTCGTGTTCTGAGTCCTTCCCTTACCGCGTTTAGTTTTAAACTCCCTGTCTAATTTAGTTATGTCATCATTCCTAACACTATTTCCCTGTAATCTTTCGCCTTGTTTACCCGCTCCCACTGCAGTCTCCTCCACCCCCGTGCCCCTATGTTCTCTTAGCAGTTTAAAGACTTCGATATCTTTTGAACTGCCCCCTCTAGAGCCCCAGCCAGGGTTGCTACTACGTATACATATATATATATATACATATACATATATATATATATATACATATATACAGTATATATATACATATATATATATATATACACATATATATATACATATATATATACATGCTGATAACCACAAGGAAAGAAGAGAACACGAAGTTCCCAAGCGCTTTCGTGTAATTCACATCTTCAGGGGTGAGTACAGACTAGAGAAAGAAATACAAATCAAGGTGTATATATACAGAGGAGGATGAGACCAGGTCCACAATGGTCAGGTATTAGGTAATGACCCTATAATCTTTAAATAGCACACAACGGTTGGTGGTCAGGTCAGATGGTCAGGTGACCCGGCCTTCTCACCTGGTCACAAATCTTCTTAATTACAAAATTGTCCAGCTTGTACATGCCGTTACTCAAATTCATGTTGAATGCTTCGGTATGCTTAATAAGACTAGATTCTATGATGTTCCTACTATCAATTGAATTACATGGTAATATTGAGGAGGCATTATCCCAGTCAATGCAATGCTTGTTATCCCTCAAATGAACAAACAAAGCATTGGATTCCTGGCCTGTCCTAGCACTGTATTTGCGTTGTTTAATTCTAGTTGCAAGATCATTACCTGTCTGGCCTAAGTAAAACATATTACATTCCTTGCAAGGAACTTTATAAATGCAACCAATTGTGTTGTTGGGGGAGTTCTTGATTAACATTTGTTTAACAGTGCATGAGTTTTTAAATGCCACATTGACGTTCCAGGTTTTTAGTTGTGAAGGAATGTGCGAGAAATTTTTGTGAAATGGTAATATTAAGATATTCTTATGGTCATGGGTGGGCTTGGGATCAGTTCTATAAAAAGTTTTCTTAGTAATGTTTAGGCATTTGTCTATGAAAGATCTAGGGTATTTAAGGTTTGAGCCAATATTATATATATATTTGTATTCCTCATCGATGAATTCCGAACTGCAAATTCTCAAGGCACGTAAAAACATTGTTGAAAATACTGACTGTTTGACTTTATTATGGTGGGCAGAATAATAATGAATGTATGAACACACATTAGTTGGTTTTCTATAAATACTGAACTTAAAAGTGTTACCTATTCTGTGTATCAGACAGTCTAGGAATGGCAATTTACAGTCTTGATCTAATTCCACAGTGAATTTGATCGAGGGGGCTAAGTTGTTAAGTTGTGGCAGGAAAGCTTTTAGGTCCTCATTACATGGCCAGAGACACAATACATCATCAACATATCTAAACCAGACTGCTGAGGGTGGTAAAATATTACTTAATAGTTTCTTTTCAAAGAATTCCATATATAGGTTGCTTAATACAGGTGAGAGTGGATTACCCATTGCCATACTAAATTCCTCGGAGTTATTGTTGATGAGAAACCACATACAAGCCATTCACAGTAAAGTCAATAAACAGTGCGGTGGTATCATGTATCACACTGGACAGTCACTCACTCTCACGGCAATGAAAGAAATCTATCACGATCTTGTTTACCAACACCTGATACACTGTCATACACTATGGGGGGGCCTCTGGCTTTTCAATAACACAATCCCTGGTTACTGCACAAAAGAGAGTTGTACGGACAATGACCTACTTGAAAAAAACAGATCACACAAATGAAAAATTTGCTAAATAGAAAATGTTAAAATTCGAAGATAGTTACACCTACTGCTGTGCCCTCTTTGTTTACAAATATATCAATCACTTGCTTAACAATAATTATTTCCAGATCCGGAATAATCAGAAATACAACTTAAGGCACCCAGAGCTGCTAAGACCCCCCCCCCCCCCCCCCAGGGCGCTCCTCTCAGTCCCAGACCTCCATAAAATATGGTGTGAACGTGTGGAACAACTTAACCCCACCCATCCGAGCAAAGACTATGCTCCCTTCCTTTAAATCATCTCATAAAAAATATCTATTGTCTAAGTATTAATATTTCTTGTAACACCTACTATATTTACAGTACCTGCTTTTATTGTACCATCAAAACCGTTTTATCGGAAATTATCATGTAAATACAGCCCTGTAGATAAGAAATTACCATTGCAATAAATATATTTGCCAAATAGACATAATCCTCACAGCTCTGTCTTCTTGTTCAACCTTAATACTGTACAACTCATGTTGTACTGCTTCCCCAATATATTTATGTTTTTCAATTCCACTGTAATTTATGTATATACTTATAATATAAATTAAAAAAATAAAAGATAATAATAAATAAATAAAATATATAAATATTGAAGTGATAACCGTGGTATCATTCTGAGATGTTCTTATTACCACCATGCTATTGTGCTATTCCAGAGGTTACTAAATGTTACAATATACTTCCTTGAGAAAATGTATAGTATATATCAGGTGCCTACAGGAGAGCTCAGGTTCTCAATTGGCTCAGCCATATTGTTAATATTGTTATTATTATCCACCCTGTATCAGTGTTTTTCTGGCTAAATAAACTGTTTCAATTCAAAATTTTAACACAAAAGTTTCCCTAAGAACAGCTGTTCCTAGGGAGTGAGAGAGGTAGACAGGATGGCTGGAGTGTGGGAAAGGACGATGACACTGGTCAGAGAAAGAAAGCAAACAATAATCTTATCAGCAAACGCTTCACAATACATGTGAAGCACTGCGACGTTCTCCCACCAAGACAATAAAATTTACGGCTTATCTCCGAGACCAGAGCACACACTCGTGTACCACAGGACCCAACAGCACAATAAACAAACTATTTACATTAACCATTTCAATAAAAACCTATGTAGCGAAGATATTGCCAATAACAATTTTATTTCATTGGTAAACAGAAGAACCTCGTGGAGCTTACAGTACGTACATACAGTCACATAAAACGTAGTGGCAGCACGATAAATTTTCACTTTTTAATAGAAACGTGAAATTGGACAGAGTAGTAGAGTTTTATGTATAGAACAACTTCTGATATGGATACAAGCGAGAAAATGTTTTATTTGGCGAGCAGTAGTAGGTAGCTATCAAACAGGAAGGTACTACCGCCTGGGAAGATAATGAAATTATAATGTGTTGTCTATGGTAGACCCTGCTGTCATATGGCACCACAAAAATTGTGACCAAGTCCCAGGTTGCTGATCTGACTTTTTTGCCTCATTTACACACATTGCAGGGTAACAATTGTTTCTCTTACTATTGACAACATAGCATGCTGTTGTAGTGGACGTCTCCCCTACAACTGCATAGTAGGGTGTGTCAATTTTGTCAACATGTTAAAAATCAAATTTGGTATTCAAAATATTGTGCCTCTTTATGTCTAAACTTGATATTAGCAAACAAAAATGAATTGAAATAACCCTCACCTACATCAATTATACCTTAAAGTTTCAAATATCAGTATTTCAACAAATTAATGAGACTTGATTAGAATTATTCACTTGATATTAACTAATCTCATGTAAGCATATGGATTATGGAGTATTTTATGGTTCTATAGCTTGTGTACAATATGCATGTCAGAACATGAACATGAACAGGCTCTCCGTGTGGGACAGTTTAATTCTTGTTTTGACTTGTACCAAGCGTGAGGATAAGGCGCCCGGCTCACTCTCCTTCTAGATATCATAGACGGTGGTTTGCTCTCATTGCACTTGCACCTACTCTACCAGACGAATTCTACATTTTAATTATTGTAAGTTGGGCATATTGATTGTCGCAGTTACTTATATCATTGTATAAAACATTATGTTCTAAGAAATTATTATGTTATTTCTGTTACAGCATTTTTGATAAACAAATTGATATTTTTTGAAACAACAATTGAATTATGAAACATTGAAATATTTTTCTATTTGTCAGATAGTGTGAAGATGTCAAAATTGAAGACAAGAAGTCAGTTGTCAACCCACTTGAGCCTGCTAGTTGGTAAAGGGAAGGAGCTTCCTGTATCAGAACTTCCAACAGTGAGAGACATGCTAAGATTAGGGTTACTCCTTCGAGAAAAAAATGCAAAGGACAGAAGGAACTATACAGATAAAGAACTCATAAATGACATGATAGTCCCTCTTCTGCATCAATGGACAAAAGCTAATGCACTATTCAAACCACCTGTGATTAATCAGTGTCGAACTATTGAGCTAAAACTAACGAAATTATGGCACAAAGCAGTTGAAACATCACTTGGTAAAGGAAACTTGGCCAGGAAAAATGAATTTCTGCACACACTTGATACTCTGTTTGACATTTTGACCTGCAAGTGCTCCATACAATTATGTTCTGAATCCAACTGTTCTCACTCAGGTAAGAGAGAAAATAATTCCCACATTGATTGTGGTTGTCCTCGTGAAAAGAAGATCCCTGTTTTAGAGCTTGAATTTATAAAGGCACAGAGGACAAAGGCAGAAGGCCAAGGAAGTATGCAAATGGGTTCAATAGATTATTCAGAAACAAAGAAGCAGATTGCTAATGCCAAGAAGAGAGAACAAATCCGAGAGAGGGAACAAAAGAAGAAAATGAAGAGTGAAGAAGCCATCCAAAGAGAGGAAGAGCTGTGTCAAGATGTTTATCACTTCTTTGATAGTTCTTCTGATGAACAGGAAGCAACATCAGATGATAGTTCCAAAGAGCCATCTGAACCTTTACCAAAGAAAATGAAATACAACACAAGAAATATTTCAAACATTGCTTTAGCTAGTATTCGCCACCATGCTGGACTTCGTGAGGCTGCAGAAATTGCAACTGCCGCTTGGATAGATGCAGGCCTCATCAGCCGAGAGGATGTATCTTTGGTGATAGATCATAATAAAATTAGAAGAGCACAAGGAAAAATAATGAAGGAAATATCTGATCAGCATGAAAAAGATTTAAGCGAGGGAGGGCTCTCCTGTCTTTTGTTTGATGGAAGAATAGATGACACAAAAGTTTTGCTAGAAGTAGAGGGAGTGAACAGAAAGTTTCCAGGTCTCATCAAAGAAGAACACTACTCTGTCTGTTCTGAGCCTGGTGGTCGGTTTTTGTTTCACTTTGCTCCCGAAACTGAAGTAGAAGGGAAGAAACATGCAGAGGTCATTGCTGATCATATTTTATGTTGGGTTCAGGAGAGAGGACTTGGCAGTTCACTGCAGGCTGTTGGTGGAGATTCAACTGCAGTGAACACCGGATGGCAGGGGGGTGTAATGACGCATTTAGAGAAAAAACTAGGAAGAAGACTTGTTTGGATTGTATGTGATTTACATACAGGCGAGCTACCTCTTCGTCATCTCATCCAGGAACTTGATGGTCCTACAAAGAGCAACAACAAGTGGTCAGGTCCCCTTGGCATCATGCTGGATGAAGCAACACAACTAGAAATAAATACAACCTTTCCAAAGGTCGAAGTTGGCCCTCCCCTTCCGGCGTTGTCTGAAGGAGTCATCAAAGATCTCAGCACAGATCAATCCTATGCTTATCGTATTGCCCAAGCAATAAGATCAGGAGAAGTGCCTCAGTCATTGGCTCTCTTGGAGATTGGACCTGTCAGTCACAGCCGTTGGTTAACTACAGCTCTTCGTTTCTGCAGGATTTGGATTTCCAAACACGAATTGAAGGGCAAAGTGCTGAAGAATTTGAGGTTAATTGTTGAATTTATTATTGGAGTTTATCTTCCCCAGTGGTTTAGTGTGAAACTTAATCCTATGTGGGTGGATGGGCCCAATCACCTTTTGTTTCAATTGCAGCTAGTAAGAACACAGAGGAAGGTAGTGAGGGACATCGTGTTACCTGTGGCAAGAAGGTCCGCTTGGTATGCTCGATCAGAAGCAGTTTTGCAAGCAATGCTTTGCAGTCAATGTACCAATCTCCGAACCGAGGCTGTAGAAGTCATTCTAAAGATTAGAGGAACGCTAATAGATGACGACCAGTTGGGAGACTGTTCGTTTCATTCAAGAAAAGTTCCCCCAATAAACGTCAATGCCACCAAATTGTCAGAATTGGTTGACTTGAGTTTGGAAGTCTTAGAGCCACCATTGACAACAAGTCTAACTAGCCAAGAATTGAGAAACCTTAAAGAGACTCCAATGCAGGTGCCGAAGTGGCCTTCCCACACTCAAAGTGTGGAGAGATGTGTGAAAATGGTCACAGAAGCAGCGGGCCATGTTTACAGCCACGAGAGGCGAGAAGGTTACATCAAAGCACAAATAGCAAGCAGACTACTGATGACAAGAAACCAAAGCAAAGAGAGTATGAAGGCATTGGTTACTTTCAAATAGACTACGGATAATAAAATATAATAATTTGAAACTTGAAACAGTAACATGTGTGCAAACGCTGGTTATGTTATAAATTCACAAATATGTACATTTAAAAATCCATTTGATGTAGGTAGGACTTATTATAAAAAAAAATTTATGCCAGAATATTGTTTTGCATGCTTAAAGACTACAATAAATTGCTACCAAATTACTCGATTTTCAATTTAGCCAGTTCACCCCCTAAATTGACACACCCTACTGCATAGCCGCATTCCAATGCCACAGTATCCTAGCAACCAGCCACCTGCTACGTCTTCCCTAGCAACCAAACGAGCGGCCCAGGGGGGGGGGGGGGGCGTCACCAGATGCCACAGTATCCTAGCAACCAGCCACGTCTTCCCTAGCAACGGAGTCAAGAAACCGGCGACTTCCCACGGTTTACTTCCGGCGGCTGTGTATATAAGCTCTGTCTCTCCATTGAGATTCATTCTGGCCTCGGTTCCTGAACACACAACACCTCCTCCGCCGCTGCCTGGCGGCCCACGCTTCTCCTCCGCCTGCCTGGCGGTCCTCGCTCCCGCCGGCGAGCATGGCGACCCACCAGCTGTCCTTCTCTGAGCGTCCTCACCAACCAGCTCTCTTATTCTACTCTACGTTCCTGAACACGCAACACCTCCTCCAAGCAAGCTCCTCGCTGTCCAGCTCTCATTCAACCTGGAGGCCAGCAACAGGAAACATCTTCTCTAACGAAGCTCCTGCACATCTACCTCCTTCAGCACGCTACTCACAGAACGTGTCTACTGAGCAGCTCCTCACCACACGGCATCTCCAGCACCAGACTGTCTATCATATAACTTATATTATATAAGAAAACCACCACCTTAGAGTTTCCATCCAACAATCCTGAGTGCTAGACAACATTATATCACGAAACCCTACACTGTATATCGTCTCTTTCTCTTGATTTATTTTTTCGTTTGTGTATTTATTTATGGTTATTATTATTATATTTTTATTTTTTGGTTATAATTTTTATCTATTATTATTATTATTATTATTATTATTATTATTATTATCATATCCCCCCCCCCCCCCAGGCCCTGATGTGGGTCAGTGACCTATGCTCAGGTGGGCTAATCCCCATAAAAGATATAAAAAATAAAAATAAAAATAAGAAAAAGCCAGGAAAATCCAAAATGGCCATTGCTGTCACTTACAAGTGGTCATATCTCCTTCTCTAGATTAGATAGGACAGCGATTTTGGTGTCTATTTTTTAGTCAGGGAATCCGTTTCTGACTTGAAAAAATAAAATTTTATTAAGGTTCCTTAAGAAGATTAATATTCAAGCGTTTAAGATCAAGATACTTAGCCAACTGATAATTTTAAATAGCAAAAATTATGCAGTGAATCTTTCCAGCGTACAGTGAAGATAAATTTGCAGTAATCTTGGGGGGGGATTGCAAATTGAGATGGCAGCATTCAAAATAATAGGTGATTTGCTGAAAGGTAGTGGGTAGGCAAATACTATTTACAGAGCAAATATTACCATTGCTACTACTTTGCTGTCACTCAGAATCGAGTGTGACGATCATCCAGCTATGATAAAATTATATGAGTTATTAAGGATGTCACCTTCGTTGGTGAGCTCTGAGGTGACTAGAGAGGACGATACGGGACCGGTAGGGTCGTCCACAGATGCTGCACATAAGGAGGGCTACAGCTAGTGAGAGAGGGGCGGCAGCAGCGTCTTTCCGGCGTTGGTGCCTGTCTGCCTCGGTAAGAAGTCAGGCTAACTCGAAAGTATCGACACCTTCTCGTGTGGTTCTCCCCCAAGCGTTACAGTGTGAAATACTCGTCTCCCAGGTGAGGGGGTCGATTTGGCACTTTTCAGGTTTGTCTTAAGACTACCCATATACCTTTTCAGTTGCCCACCAGCGTTACGTTTTCTGTTCGTTAAGTGACTAGAAAGTAGCTGCTTTGGCATTCTACTGACGTCCTTGCAGGTAACATGGCCAGTCCAACATAGTTGTTCATGGAAAATGGTAGCCTCAATGCTCCTACAGTTGGTGTCAGCGAGAATACTGGCATCTGTTCTCTTGCTTTCCGAGCAAACTCGGAGGATGGAAGTAGACTACATTGGTGAAAGTTTTCAAGTGCTTTGAGGTGCCTCCTGTATGTGACCCATGTCTCGCTGCCATTAGCAGGGTGGGGAGGACCAATGTTCGATATATGTGCAACATTGCAGATAATTTCATTTCCCTACAGCTAAAGACACGGGTACGGAGTCTGCCAAAAGCTTAAGATGCACATCTGATCCGATGTAGGTAACATTAGAGGGTAGTATCGTTATGATGGATGGATGATGGAGGTGTGGCTCAACTAGAGGCAGGCTGAAAGAGAATCTGAGTCTTATGTACATTCACCTCAAGGCCAAATTGTGCATACACATCTGCACAGATGTTCAGGATCTCCTGTAGGTCACGTTCAGTGTGAGCGACAAGGACGAAGTCGTCCACATGCTGAAGTTCAGTAATGGAAGCTGCCGACACCTTTGTTTCTGCCTGGAGTCGTCTTTTGTTGAAAAGACCCTTCATCCCGTACTGGATGTCCACCCCGCCGGCTAAATTGGCACTGGCATGAGTAAGAAAGGCAGCCAAGAAAATGGAAAAGAGAGTTAGTGACTGTACACATCCTTGTTTTATTTACGTTTGGATAGAGAAGAATTCAGACTGGGTGCCTTTGTGCAGGACACTGTCGTTCATGCCATCGTGGAGTTGCCTTACAATGGCTATGAATTTTGGTGGGCAGCCAAAACAGCTAAGGGTCAACCAGAGGGCTTCCCTGTTGACCTAGTCGAAGGCCATAGTTAGGTCGATGAAGGCCATGTACAGGTCACGACGCTGTTCTCTGCACTTTTCCTGTATCTGGTGGGCAGCAAAGCTCATGTCAGTGGTGCCACTTGATGGTCTACAGTAAAGCCACATTGAGATTCTGGGAGGAAGTTTTCCGCTTCAGGAAAAAGTCTGTTAAGGAGGACTCACGAGATAATCTTGCCACCTACGGACAGCAGCCAGATCCGTCTGTAGTTGCCACAGTCTGACCACTCTCCCTTGTTCTTATAAATGTTGACAATGGAGGCATCTTTAAGAACTTGGGGGGATTTCCTCATTTTCCCATATATTCTCCAGGAGAGCGTGGAGACAGCTGGTAAGCAGAGGTCCTCCTGCTTTATACACCTCGGCTGGGATTCCATCAAGCCCTGAGGCTTTGTTATTTTTCATGTTTGATGGCAGTAGCTACTTCATCCAGGGATGTCGGATAGCTGAGGTGGGTCAGCTCTGGATGCTGAGAGACATGATGGGTAGTCAGGACATCCACATCAGTGTTTTGGTTGAGCAGCAAATGGTAGTGCTCTTTCCAGTGCTGAAGGATGCCTTCTTCGTCTTTAATTAGGGAGTTACCGTGGGATGACCAGAGGGGGGCTGCGCCATTAGTGATTGGCCCATGAAATGTTTTAGTGGAATTTAATAATTCAAGCATCTTGTGTGGATCTACAAGTTTTTGCATTTTACATACTTTTTTAAATCAGTCATTTTTTAGATTGTGAAGTTCAAACTGGGCCGCCATTTTCTTCTTGTGGAAGGTATCAGCTTTGGTCAGAGACTGAGGGTGGTTCTGCCAGTCAGCTAAAGGAGCATGTTTATCATCGACGAGTATGTTGATTTCCGGGTCGTTTTCATTAAACCAGTCCTGGTGTATTCTTTCGATCTGGCAGATGGTCTCTGCAGGTTTTTGTTATGACAGAGTTGAGAATACCCCATTCAGTACTGGGATTTAGGTTGTTTGTTGTCAGGTTGATTATCAACCCATGTTCGAGCTGCTCTCTGAAAGCATGTGCTACCACTGGATCCTCCAGAGTCCAGATGCTTAATGTTAAAACCTCTTCTGGAGACTTGTTGCCTTCACTGTTTAGAGGCGACGTGAAGCGAGAGCTTGGCTATGACAAGCCAATGATCAGTGCCGCAGTGGTTTGAGCCACTCATAGCTCGTATGATGAGGACATCTCGGCAATCTCTTTCTCTGACAATAATGTAGTCAATGAGATGCCAGTGTTTAGATCGTGGGTGTTGCCGCGAACCCTTGAACTTGTCGGCCTGCCTAAACAAGGTATTGGTGATACAGTAGTGAGGTTGTGTACAGCACACTTGCTGAGTGGGAGTAGACTGTTGGGATTACACTTACCGAATCTACTTCCCCCTATGATTCTGTCAAATGTCAGCATCTCTGCCAACTCTGGCATCGAAATCACCTAGGAGCACAACCTTATCTTCTCTGAGGATAGAAGTTATCGCTCTTTCAATGTTGGCGCAAAAGGCCTCCTTGATGTTATCCTCTGCATCCAGTGTTGGTGCATATGCACTGATGAAGAAGACATGACGTGAGTGATTTAGTGTGACTTAGCGTCATGAGGCGCTGGTTGATCCCAACAAGCATTTCAGTTAGCCTATGTAGGATGCATTGGCCAACTCCATAAATGCGGTGTCTCTCTGCAGCAGGTTTACCCTTCCAGAAGAAGGTATAGCCAGACCCCCGTTCTGTGAGTCACCCTCGTCTGGGAGCCGAGACTCACTAATGGCGGTTCTTTCAGGATGCTCATTTGTGCCAGTATCCAAAAGGGTCCTGACATTCCAAGCAGTGACCATAAGAGGTTATATAGGTTGTTTTTGCTTTGAGCTGTGGCTATGATTGTGTTTTCGACTGCATAAGGATGACCTTATTGGGTGCGGTTGCCCAGTCAGGTTGGTTCTTTAGATAGGCTATGTTTAGAGCACCTTTTCTATCCCCCTCCTCAAGTGGGGTGAGCAGAGTGGCTTCTCGAAAGGATTGCTCAATCGCACAGGCAGGATCGGATTGCACTGCTGCCTAGATCCCAGTGCATAAATGACCATCTTATCTATGCCGTTTATGTGC
The DNA here is from genome assembly GCA_958450375.1 of Homarus gammarus. Lineage (NCBI taxonomy): Eukaryota > Metazoa > Arthropoda > Malacostraca > Decapoda > Nephropidae > Homarus > Homarus gammarus. Next base: position 1,383,716 of record CAUDMG010000149.1, read on the forward strand.
AGAGTTGTGACTAGAGACTCCCGGCAGTCACCACTGTCTGTCCCAGTCACCACTCGTCCATCGCTATAGTACTTTTGGGGGTATAGGGGTTTTGGTGATGACGAGAAGTATGATGAGCTGGATGATGGCTGCGCGAGAGTTGATTTATGTGGTGAGGCAGGAGCGCAGGCTACAACCATCTTGGCTCTCCCTTTCCCTGATCCAGTGGTGCAAGTGTTGCAACGACAGGGAAGAGGGAGAGTTGCAGTGGACTGCTGATAGCCCAGTTTGTTGGGTTTCGCCTTAGTAGCCTGTCCATCTAGCATTGCCTTCCTCCACCGGTGTAGTAGTTGAGTTTCCATGTTGGTCACCTCTTCCACCTATACCGCCGTTGGGGTCTTATTAGAGCTCTGTAAGGATGTCTGCCTGTTGCGGGGTTCCACCGCAGATTTTTTTGTTTGGGATTTACTACCGTACCCTTGTACCTACCAAGGTTAATCAGCAAGGCAGCGGGGAATTGGTTGGTAGGCGCCAAGGCATGTTCCACATGCCAGTGGGCCTATGCGCCGTCCCTCTAGGGCCCACTGCTGCTCCGCGATCCCCTGCTGCTCCAAGATCCCCTGCTGGTCTAGCCTGGACCCATTCGAGGCACCCAGTTACGTACCATGTGTTGCCACAAGGAGGCACAGCAGGAGTCTTGATGGTGAAGAGGCTGTGTACTGACAGGGGAAGACTTATGCAAGTTGCCTCCCTTTTCACCACTAGGGCTAGCCAGCCGCAGTAGCTGAAAACGGGAGGAAGCAAGCAATGCCCGCACCTTAACACTAGTATAATACTGCCACACTAGACACATTACACCACCCTGTGTGTGCACACACGTACAGTCTCATTCAAGATTCTTGGAACACTGCTGGAGACAGCTGGCAACTCAAGGCCGTTTGTTAACTATAGTACGAAGTATAACACTGGGGAACAAAATTCAACTTTTTTGTCAGTTGCATACATTTTGAGACCTGTTTCTGGGTAAATTGAGGTCACTGATTTCAAATATGGCACCGGTTTTTTTCTATCGGGTCTAGTTTTGTTGCGGTGAGTTACCTACCATTTACTACTATATATAGTTAGACTACCATATACTACTGCTAAAAATCTAAGCCAGCACACAGAGAGGAATTACCAAACACGTAGAATAAATTTTTAATTACTTTTATTTACCTTGACAAGCATATTTTGGATTCATCAGTTGCTTTTGTGAACTATGCCAGATTTATTCAGGCACAAACTTGCGTTTGATGGACTGTCTTGAATATCGCCTCTCAGTGCAGTCTCACTGAATGCTCCAGCAATAGTCCGCCATCATGTGAATGTCCCAGCGACCTTGATACCTGTCTTCCATGACTTTGATATCCTGGTGAAAGCGTTCACCTTGCTCATCACTCACGTCCCCCAAGTTTGCCGGAAACAGTTCAAGATGACTGTTCAGGAAATGCATCTTAATGCTCATGTGCAACCTAACACATGGAAACTTTCCATCAAAGATTCAACGAGCTTTTTATAGTCCTCTGATTTCCTGTTTCCAAGAAAGTTCCTTACAACAGAAACGAATGCTCCCCATGCATTTCTCTCAACATCAGTCATGGATTGAGTGAAGGCTTGGTCTTTAATCAGCGTCCTAATTTGAGGGCCGTCGAAAATACCTGCTTGGAGTTTTTCTCGCGTTAAACCAGGGAACACTTCACACAGATACTTAAAACAGTCACTGTCAGTATCGAGCGCCTTGGCAAACTGTTTCATAAGGCCCAGCTTGATGTGAAGGGGCGGGAAAACAATTTTTTCACGTTCCACTAGGGGTTCATAAATGATGTTCTTTTCCCCAACATTGAGGCTTTCCCTAACTGGGCCATTCCTTCTGAATCCAGTGTCTGTCTTTGGCTCTGCTGTCCCAGAGGCAGATAAAGCAAGGAAATTTTGTATACCCACCTTGCTGTCCTAGCAAAAAATTTACCATTTTTAGATCAACACAGATGATCCATTTGTGTTCTTCATATTTGAGTAGCTCCAAAACCGTTTTGATGTGTTCATATTTTTCTTTCAGGTGTACTGAGTGTCCTATGGGTATTGCGCCAAAGATGTTGCCTATATGTAATAAAACACACTTCAGACTCCGCTTAGAGCTATCTATAAAGAGGCGCCACTCTTTCGGATCATAACCTGGAGCTCCCATCGCGGTGACTAATCCAGAAATATCACAACAGTAGACGAAGTCAAATTTAGAATCAAAGAACTGTAAGAGGTTCTTTTCTCTGTTGCGAAAGAATGTTACCTTTGTGTCTATTTTCAGCAAGTTTTTATCTTTTAACCGTGAAGCCAACAATTCTGGCAGCATTTTAGACAGACCCAGATCTCGAACTAAGTCATTGAGTTCTGCTTGGCTAAATGTTTGCGGTTCTGTTGAAATGCCTGCAAAATCTGAGTCACTATTTCTGTTAGTTGACTCCTCTGTGACCTCAGTGTCATATTCACTGTCAGATTCAACGGAAGCAAGTGGAGTGAAGATAGGCTTTGGAACATCATCTGAATGGGGCACAGGCCTGATTGCTGAATCTAGACCTCATCTGCACAAACGAATGCCATTTTCAGAATCTGTGACCTCAATTCTACCAGAATCAAGTGTCAGAACTCATGCAACCGAAAGTGTGTTCCCCAGTGTAATATAATACGAAACAACAAAGCCCAACCATTAAATTAAGCAACGGTTAACTAAGTAACCAATCACTGATCATTTTTACATTTATTCATAACCTTTACTACGTACTATAGTAAACAAACGGCCTTGAGTTGCCAGCTGTCTCCAGCAGTGTTCGAAGAATCTTGAATGATACTGTACATACATACTGTACATACATACATACGTGTACATTTTAAGCCTTTTGGGTGCCATATTTTTTCAATAAACCTTTAATTTTTATTATTACTTTCATTTATTTCATTTTGTATTTTTATCCTATTCGCCACTGATCGGACGGCTCGTTTGCCGCCTGAGCAGTCGTTCCAGTCTCTGTTACACACTGTTGGCAAGAGCTGGGCATGTACTGGCTCCTGAATGAATCTGAACCTGCTCCAGTGTTAATCAAGTCTGGTCTTAAAAGAGCTCACACTCGGTGCCGTCACAACTCTCTCTGGCAGATTATCATTATTATTATTATTATTATTACACACACACACACTGTACTGCGCACATCATTGTCATCCTTAATACCTCTTTAATTCATATTATGCTACATAACATTCAAATCCACCGCGCTTGTAGAATCTCAGAAAACGGGAAACGTAGGTAAACGATAACTCACCTACTGTATGTTTTATACGAATTGTACCAAGGTACGGTCATGTAATATTAAGTGTATGTACTCATAGCTTTAAGGAGAGCTCAAGGTATCTATAGGATGATTGGGAAGGTCCAATTGATGCAGACTAGTGCACTATAAGGGATAAGTGTAGATCGTGTTTGAATGCCATACTATTTACGTCTGCGAACTATTAGTAAACATAGCTACCGCAGGTATCAGATGAAAATATAAGAACAATGATCTGGAAAAAGGCCAAATGTATCAGACCTATGTGAAGTGTTGGAAGTGATTCGGAAACTGTACTTCAAAGAAAATATCTTGTATGCCTCGGTGTGAGCTTAATACACCTCGTTATCTCATGTGACAAATAACCACGAACAATGCAATGATCAGAGAATCTTATGAATGTGTTCAACTATTGCAACGTGTGAGGGGAGGATCCCTAAATACAGATTGAAGCGAAGTGGATATACCCACGCCATGAAAATACGACGTTAGGCTTTGTCTATGTTGGCGTCCCTTCCGCCCGGGCTACATTTTTGAGTTAATGATATAGCCCAATTAATTTCCCCAGGAACTGGCAAACCAGACCCTTACTTTAGTATGTAATTTAGGATTAACATATATAATTATAAGGCATAAGGTCACAATAAATAGGAAAGTGTACATGTGAGAACCAGAATAAAATCAAAGTGAAAATTAAAGATTGGAAACTGTAGGCCTAGTTCAGTGAGAGACGCGAGGCACCACCATCAATGACTCCCAGTCTCTCACCAAAATAGGTCAGTGAATTCTACCATGCTCCATTCAGCCCTAAAAAGACTTATCTAGCAGTTATTTACATCTTAAAGCCTTGCCTGATGTTATAAAGTGAAGTAATAGTTGTACTAGTGTGTGGTGATTAAAGACCATCAGGCATTATTCGCCCCCCAGGCTCCGTTGTGGGTCGTTTGACCTGTGCCCGGGTGGGCTAATTCCCGTAAAAAAAAAAAAATTCTCAATGACAACCGGTCTCTCACCAAAACAGGTATCACGCATTCAAAGAGTCGGCCATTACCACACTGCGAGGGACTCGCCATGTGTGGTGTGACTGCTTACGGCCATTATGCACCCCCCCACTGTGAATCTGTGGATACCCTACATATCACCACCCAGGATAGGAGAAAATAATTGTATGTTTGAGAAGATTCGCGGTCGCTACGTGGAGCGACCTAAGAATACCAGACGTGGAAACAGTACTTGTATGATTACTTGGGAAGTATCCCATCTACTCAGCAAGAGTAGAATGTGAACGAGGTACCTGGTATGTGTACCTAAGAATACCGAGGAGTTCCATACTTGTAGATATGGAGTGTACCCGGAATGTGGTGCTATGATATAACAACATGTGGTGCTGTAATGTAACATGTGATGCTATATTCTAACAGGTGGTGCAGTCTGATGTGTTAGCTGTTATGGTAAGAAAGAATGACCGAGGTAAGGAGGTCATTGGTTGTTATGAAGAATGAAGATGACAATAATAATTATTTGATGTAAGAGGTGTATTGATGTGAAGTGTAATGAACATAACAGTTGTTCTTCTGATGAAGGCCAACTCTTTTTGTATTGTGACTGGATGCAATATGTTTTATAAGGAATAAATTAGTTGTCATGCTTGATGTCCAGGGGGGTCTGGTGGCAGCGACCTTAAAATTAGGAGTAGAGCGGACGCTCCCGAAGACATCCCCCCCCCCCCCCCCGCCCGGTACACACAGGCTAATATACAACATACATGGTATAGAAATCTTAAAAAAAAATTACCTTTGCTTAAGGCTGAACATCTTCATTCCCTTAGCTGCAGTCTTCTTCCCCCACTGTGTGTGTGACTCGATGTGCCCATGCATACTTTTCTGTAGATTGGATCTTTTTCAGTATTGGCTGATTGCTCTTTAGAAAGGTATAGAAGTCACTGCAAGGTGTTTCTCGGAAGTTGTACTGTACGGTCAGAATGCCTTTCATTGTTTCAACACTCAATTTGTTCCTTTCCTTTGTCCATTGACTTTGCATCAGTGAAAAAACTCTTTCTACATTAGCATTGTGACATGATATAGCAAAGAAGAATTGTGCAATTCTTAGCAATTCTGAGTGGCATTCAATGTTCTTTGATTTTTCAAAGTATCTGGTCCACTTTTTATGTGTTGGCAGATTACTAAATTCTTCATCACTTGTAATTTTCCACAAACTGCTTCAGGTTACCAACTTAGTCAAAACACTTCATCAACTTCTACCCCCTTATCAATCAAATATTTGACAGCTAAGTTGACAACACCTACAGGCGTACAAGTGACTTATTAGCTGACGAAAACTGAACGAGATCTCTACGGTTTCCACCTTCCCCCTCTCTCGCTCTCTCTCTCTCTCTCTCTCTCTCTCCCGTCATTACAGTTTCATGTTTTTTTTCCGTGGAGAAAATGATGGAAGCTGAAATTCCGGACTTTTGAAGAATTTTAAAAATTCATTCCGGATGAAGATTTCGAGACCTAAATGGAGGACATGTCCGGGAAAATACGGACGTATGGCAACCCTAAGTTAAGTTATCCCCTTAGAATTAGTGACCCCAGAATCGGGCAGTATAACACACACACACACACACACACACACAAATTCTGTTGTTTCCATTTCTTCAATTAATTTATTACAAGAGACACACCTAACCTTACCTAACATAACGTCACCTAATATATTCTACCACATCCTAACCAAATCTATACGATCCTAAGCAAACCTAACTTAACAAACAAAAACATATCAACTACACGAGCGTACAGTTTTATATCTTTACGAGGTTTTGCGTTTCATGCAACAGATATATACATGAACCTCTGACTCAGAAGCAGTCATCAATAATATATGTTAATTTTTCAATTTAATACTAGCACCCTTTTCTATTTATTATAAAAATATTTTTTGTCACACTGCTGAGTTTATGTACGGATTAATTAACACGGAGTCACGATCTAATAGATCCATTAGATCGTGACTCCGTGTTAATAGACAGTAGGCTCAGTACTGGGAGTCTATGGTCAGACGTCTGGGAGGTATGAGGTACAGTCTTAATCTGGCCAAAGGCATGCTTCGGTATCAGGTTAATTGGGCGTGAAGGTGACCTGAATGTCACCTCAACGTGACAGGAAATGAAGAGACAAGCTATGAATTTCTGTGTGGAGCATAATAGGATATGACGGTATATGGATCTCTTGGCCACAATTAAGTTAATTCGGTTGGTGTGTTGTATATAAACGCAATGTGTGATTTCCCCACACTTATAAAAGTAATGTTTGTTTATATGTCGGCAAAGGCAGTGTGAGGCCAAGAACGCAGCCTCGGGGCAGTGTGAGGCCAAGAACGCAGCCTCGGGGCAGTGTGAGGCCAAGAACGCAGCCTCGGGGCAGTGTGAGGCCATGAACACAGCCTCGGGGGTAGTGTAAGGCCATGAACACAGCCTCGGGGGCAGTGTAAGGCCGTAAACACAGCCTCGGGGGCATTGTAAGGCCATGAACGCAACCTCGGGGCCTCGGGGCGCGGCCATGAGCGCCAGCCATGAACACAGTCTCTGGGTAGAGCCAGGCTGGCACGGGAGTCGAGAAATAGTGGTGCCGCTTTAACTAAAATTATAGAATTTCCTCTCTCTCTCTCTCTCTCTCTCTGGCGAGATGTTGATTTCCCCATCCGTAACATTCAGCAGGTAATGGGTTAATCCTCTACCTTTCCATGTTGCACGTCCATCCAGGGGTTACACCACCAATTCCAGCTACAGTACTCACTTCCTGCTGGTGTACACTGAGCTGAGCCAATCATCCACCCCCTGGCGAGAAATCACGACAGTTCGTTTAGGAGGTGGACGTTACACTGTACTAAACTACGGATCCATTATAGCATATTATATCCTGTACAGTATACCAAAAATCTCTTTACGGTCAGAAATGATGTTCTAATGTTTTGCTACAGTGCTCTTCAAGAACTAAGGTTTTTATGCGTATACTCTACGGTGAAAGAGCAAATAAACATGTCATACATTTCACTATTTAAACAAAAAGTAAACATATAATCATACTGCATAGCACTACGAGCACAGCCCATAGCACATCTGCTTATAAGCTGATGGATGACTTTATTTTTTCTTTATCCTCTTCGCCACTGATGGCTCATGGCCATTTAGCCGTGAACCAATAAACATATAATGACAACTGCCTTCTGTAACTAAAATCGCGTGGCCCTAGATTAACGAAACCTGCCTGAAGACGTGCTCCGATACAAATCATTATGTTTTACCTTCTTTTTTTACAGATGCGTGTGTATGTTTATGTAAATGGGTGTTTTCTTTTAATTTGTTTGAGCCTAAAAATTAGTGTCCTGCCTGGACCCTGAACTCCATCATGAACAAAAATTTGCGTGTTGAACATAATACTCTGTCCAACACACATAGAATCTTGTACATTTTTATTTCGATATGAAGTTAATTTTCGTGAATAATACGATATACGCTTTTTGGACATCCACACGCAACTTCCCATGAAAATAGCGTGGAATTAAAACCCTTATGTAAAACGTAGTTTCACTTAAACATATCGTTGGCTTGCAAAAAATAAAAATATAGTTTTTAAATTAATTAACATGAACTCAAAGCACTACCTTATGAGGGGGCGTAAATGTTTGGCTGTACACATGCGCACTGTTGACGATGGGCGGGACTAGACACAAATCTCGGAAAACCCTGAACACAGGACAGGCTCCGTGGCCGGTCGATCATGGCAAGAAGCGAGGCGAGTTTGTATCACATCGACCTATATTTATTCAACATCGAAAACCAAGCTCACATTGGTTAAGTATATACACAGACAGTGCAAGAATACAAAGAAATGCAAATATTAAGCCCGTTTAACTAACCCAAGAAAGCTTTGTGAATCCTATTTCACTGGGGTCTTGATCTGTAAAATGAATTAATGAATGAATTCAGAGTGGATAATGAGAAATGACGACATACTAAAGAAATGAAAGATGGGTAATGTCACTGACTTGGCCACGTACCTCCTGCCATCCTCACAACGCGAGCGGCGAGCGGCTACTGGAGAGCGAGAAAGATGCCTTTCAATTTAAAGCTGCCAGGGTATGACGTTCTGCGCTGCCTGCCATCTAACCTACATTAACTAAAACAGTGTCAGTTTAAGTTATTCCTTATAATTTTCGATAGTGTATCACATCTAGCCATCGAGCAATTTACGTATTTCATTTATAGTATTATCTGTTGTTTGTGATTCGTTATCCTCGTGCCAAGCCTTAAGAGTTTATACTGTTATGGCAATACCAACAATCATGTGAGCAGTTACACACGTAGTAACTGATAACAACGATAACAAACAAACATCTTTCTCCTAGTATTAAGAATCTCCGCAGTTGATATTTGGCTATGTGTTAATATGTACTCTGTAGGTTGCGTACGCAATTAATAGCCAAAACGAATCTCCTGAAAATTAAACACGCCAACTAAGATTAATCATTCTTATGCTACTTAGGGAGCTTAGATTAGGGTGGGTTAGCTTAAGCTAAGTTAGGTTAGATTATTTTGGATAGCATTAATGTGGTTAATCTTCAGGGGAAATAAGCTGGGGTGTCTAATCTTCAGGTGATTTGCCAAGCACCAAATACTGTACTGTACTATATTTTAATTAGTCGCAACCCGACTACCGAAGGAGAGTTTGTCTTTAAACTATTTTATATTATTGTAGTACTTCTTCTGGAGTCATGGCAGTGTAAGGAATAAAAGGTTCACATCAAACAGGGGGGGTACCACCAAGGATACTGTTGTAGTCCTTGGGTACTACTGCCTGGGAGGATATTGGAAACATAATGTATTGTCTAATGGCAGACCCTGCTCCTATGTGGCATCACATAAGTTGTGAACAAGTCCCAGGTTGCCAATCTGACTTTATTTACACACATTTGCGGGGTCTAAATTGTTTCTCTTACGTTGACAACACAACAGACATACTGTACTATACAGCAGCGCTTCTCAAACTATCTGATGTGGCGGACCGGCATGGTTTTTTTCAATGTGCTACGGACCGGCGAGCGAAGCGAGCCAATCCCGTGGCCTATAGGTCCCCCCTCCCCCCCAGGAAAATCTTTTGAGATATGTCCTATTTCAGGGGCATTTTGAGACTATCTGTGCTAAACATGAAGACATGATGTCTTATTCATTCTAAGGCCAATCATCATTGACGTAACAAGTCTTCCCAGTGTGCCAGGGACCAGTACCATATTTGTGCAATACAATTAATTGTTTACGATCAGAGAAAATATTATTTGAACATTTGTAGTAATATTATTTTATACAGGAAAAATATAATGAATATAAAAGTGGGTTGGGATGGGGTCCTAAATGACAAACACGCAGATACCCGTATGATGCTCTCTGTTCCACTTCTTGATGTAACTAACCACTGACCTGTGACCTGACATCACAGACGTGTGGAATAGCAGGGTTGCCAGCTGTGTGACACTGTAGTGGACTTCTCCCTTACAACTGCGTAGCCGCCGCCACCAGCTGCTACCATCTTCCCTAGCAACCAAGCTAGCGGCGTCACCAGATGTTACCGTATCTTAGCAACGGAACCAAAGACCGGCGACTTTCTCGGGTTTTCCCAACATGACTCATAGATGACTCCCGGCTGCTGGGTATATAAGCTCTGTCTCTCCATTGAGATTCCACTGACTGCTGGACCTGGAGCTGCGAAGACCTGCCTTTTTTGCTGCATGTTTGAGCAGTCTGCAACTTTGTTGTGATAAGACACTCAATCCTAGTGATTGTACTTACTCAACATAGTGACGGTGTAATTACCATCACAGATTGTACGAAAAATTCCAACATCTGGAAAACAAATATTTGGGCTCCCCAAATTTTGACTACTACCCGTGCGTCTACGTCCTGGAGTGGCCAATCAGTGGTGCCCCACGGTGGCGTGATACATGCACGTTTACTGCGGTGCTCTGATTGGCTAACCGAACGTGGCGTGGTAGGTAGGCTGTTTCTACTCTCTAACTCCTCTTTCCTTTTTTCATCCCCCTCATGCACTCCGTTCTTTGAACGGGAGGCGGGACTTAGCGATACGGTCGATCCGGCAAGGGAACCTGTGATAGTGCAGGGCACCCCTTGTCCGGGGGTCACCGGTAGGTGGAAACTTTCTTAGATATAACTATAGTCACAGGTAACCTGGGTGCAGAACCCTACGAGCCCGACGCCCGTCCAAGAGGGGGGGGCGGGGTCACTGCTCCCAGGCAGGAGCCCTGTGTTATAGGTAGGATTAGATGTAATCAAGAAGATGACAACAAGCATTAGAATAAAACATAGAGATAAGGGACACTCTATTGGAAGGGGAAAAGTGGCAGAAATCACTTACAACAAATTGCAAGTCCCACTTACAAGAATATTCAACACAAATGAAGGTTTTAAAGTAATCTGCAAAGATGACTTTGATTCAGATAAAATCCTTTCAAAAGAAGCCAGAGATATATTTTATAATGAAGGCCTTGTTGTGGTCATGCCACCAGAACAAAAAGCAAAAAGATCAGTTTTCGTTCGTCAAGTTGACCAAGAGATCGGGAGGAAGACTTCTGAAGACCTGAAAGATGAACTGGAACGGCAAAACAGGTGGATGAAGATTGAAGAAGTCATTAAGATAAAAGATTATACTCATGTTTTTAAGATTACTTTTGAAGAAGTGTCAATGGCTGAGAAAGTTTTACAACAGGGCTTTCTAATATTCAACATGTCAGTCACACCACATCAAATAAAGAAGGAGACATTCATCAGTCTGCAAACTTGTTTCTCTTGCTACAAATATGAAGAGCATACAACGAGAGACTGTCCGGAAAAAGAAAAAAAGTACTGCTCAGATTGTGCAGGCGACGACCATACCTACACTGAATGTAAGAATACATATGTTGGATGTCTCAACTGTAAGAGAAACGGGAATGCATACATAGGACATAAGACGTTAGCCATGGCATGCCCAATAAAAAAACACATGATAAAGTACAAGGAACAAGAAACAAGGAAAAAGGAACAAGACAAGAAGGATACGACATATGTCGAAATAGCCAAGAGAGCGGTCCAAGAGGCTCATAGACCAGAATCCACCATATTAAACCTAAGTGAGCCAATACATGATAAGGTAATGATTAGTATGATCCATGCACATTTGCACAATATCATTGCACCCGGATCATACAATGAGGAATTAAGGAAAATGTTTAAATTGAATAACCTACCAGAGATGATATTTCCAGAGAATCCACAATCCGAAAAACTATTTCAGGCAACATACGCAAGCGAACTGAGCGAAAGACTACAGCTAGACAAACAAAGGTTTGAGCAAGGAGCAACAGCTGATACACAAGGAACACAAGCGACTGATAGAGATCCCAGACAAATGACTAGAAGTGACAAAGAGAAAATAGAAATAACAAAAGGACAGTCTACAAGACAAAGGAGTAGGAGGAGAGAAGATAAGATGGAAACTGAACACAATATACAACCTGAATCTGCTGAAGATATAGGATTAAAAGTTATCACTACAACAAAACATGGAATCCCAACATCGAGACCAACAGGAGGAACAATAGTAAAAAACTGTGAAGGAGGGATATACAAGTGGACATATCAAGAAAAATCCCTAAGTGAAGATTACGTCTGGTCACTAATTGCTACGGACAAACTAAAGATTACGACCAATGACTTTAAAATAGTAGACCCGTCAGAGTTTAGAAGAGTCAGAAGCGGGAAACAGGATGATAGGTCTCCACTTCAACAGCTACAATCCAAGTATAAGAAATAATGGACAATAGACAAACAGTAAGAACTTTAAGAATAATACAACACAACGTAAGAAACTGGAACACCGAGAGAATTAACCTAAGTAATATATATCAAGAAATTGACCCAGACATTATACTAATAAACAGTCACGGTGAGACAGAAAACAACAACATAAAACTCTTTAACTATTATGTAAACCAAAGAAACAAATCGGGCGAGAAAAATGACGGAGTAGCTATAGCGGTTAAAAGAAACTTAAAATTTAAACTAATTGATGACTTCCAGGAAGAATTTCTGGCAATAAAAATAAATACAACTCAAGGAGATGTAATAATTGCTACTACTTATCTGCCACCGAGACGACCCTACTTACCTATAGAAGACCTATTAAAATTGGCTAACAGTAGTCATCCGATGTACATCTTAGGAGACTTTAACGCCAGACATAGGATTTTTGACAATACAAATAATAACGTCGTGGGAAACGCCCTTAATCAATTAATAAATTTAGGGAAAATCAATCATCTGGGTCCTAACTTTCCAACCTGGAGAAATCACAATACACAATCGACACCAGACAAAATTTTTACCAACAACAAAGCCTTTTTCAATTACCATATAATACAGGGACCTCTTACAGGCAGTGACCATCTGCCAATTATACTAACACTGTCAACAAGCCCCATACAGATACCAATAAAAAAGAGGCTGAAAATGAGTAAAACAGACTGGGACAGCTTCAAAGACGACTTAAGTAGTCACCACTCGATTAACCTACAAGGGAAAACAACAGAAGATATAGACTCAGAAATGGACAGACTGCACTCAGCAATAAAAACATCTATAACCAAACACACTCCTACTTCACACTTTAGAACATTACCCAACAACAGACTACCAGAAGAAGTTAAATTAACCCAGACCTATTACAATGAAATAAACAGGTATATGGAAAGACATGGCAGTAACAGATGGCTATATACGACACAGATAGCACTACAGATAAAATTAAGAGACGCATGTAAGGAAGCAAACAATAAAAAATGGAATGATATTATAATGGCGGCTGACATGACTAAAGACACAAAAACATTTTGGACTTCCATAAACAAGATGATAGGGCACAACAAGCAAAAAACACCATACATTAAAGACCAAAACGGAATAAAATTGCACGAGGAAAATGTACAAGAGTCAGCATTCAAAAGGGAATGGGTAAAAATTTTTAAAATATCAGATGAGGAAAATGAAGATTTTGATAGTGAACACGAAGAAAGGATAGAAGAAGAGATGGGAAGACATATACATAGAATCACCCCAAGGCAATATATAGACTATAACTTATTACCTAATAATCAAATAATAACAATGGGAGAAATGATGCACTGTCTGAGGAAGTTTAAGGAAAAAGCCCCTGGGCTCACAGGTATTACACGAAATATGATCATGAATCTACCTGAAAACATTTTAAATACACTATTAAACATTTATAACGCATGCTTAATAACTGGTTACTTTCCAGACAAACTAAAATATGCCAAAATGATATTTATTCCGAAGGAGGGTAAGGACAATAAGGAAATATTTAACTACAGGCCAATATCTTTATTAGAAATTACTGGGAAACTATTGGAAAAAATTTTAAATACAAGACATAGCCTTTTTAACACAACATGGGAAAACTAACAATAGACAACATGGATTTATGCCCAATAGAAATACCCTAACTGCAATAGCCATAATAACGGAAATAATTGCAATAGAAAAAAGCAAGGGTAACCAGATCAATATAATTTTAAGGGATGTTTCTAAGGCCTTTGATAAGGTTTGGCATTTAGGCTTAAAATATAAAATATTAAAACTGGGACTTAATGAATACTTGCTAAGAATATTGTGTAACTATTTAGATGGTAGGAGAGCACAAATTCAAATTGGAAACTTTTTGGGAACTATGTTTAATCTTGAGAGTGGAGTACCTCAAGGAGGATGCCTTTCTCCAACACTATATACAATTTATACTTCAGACACACCTCAACCTACCCCCTTTAGCGAATATGTAATGTTTGCTGATGATATTACTCAAATAGTATCATACCCAGGAAAATCAACTCAATTTATGGCACTCTACACGGTAAGAGCGATAAAAAACAAATGATTTTGAGAAAAAATGGAAAATCAGGACAAATAAGAACAAATTCAAGATAATACCAATAGCCAAGATTAATACAAGTCCAGTAATAGTCGACCAGGAACTATACCCATACGACACTGAAGGCAGGATGCTTGGACTAAAACTAACAAAAAGAGGATATATAACATACTTAAAAGATAAAGAACGACAGGCAAGAATAAGATTATCAAAAATAAAACGCTTTAAGAACCTTAGCATTAATAACAAGAGGAAGATATATATTGCCCTTGTCAAATCAATTATGGACTACCCACCCATCCCATTGAACACCCTTAGTAAAACGAGCATTAAAAGGTTACAAACAGTACAAAATATAGCCCTTAGATTTATATATAACATAAAATATACAGACCACATCAGTAATGAACAGCTACATAAGAGAGCAAATCTCTTAGCAATTAATGTAGATATACACAACAAAGCTGTAAATATTTGGAAAAAAGTGACTGAACTTAACACAGAAACATATCAAAACTGGATAAATAATATAGACAACGAAGAATTCCAAGAATACAGTTGGTTTAAATCAGCCAGGAAGAAAGTAATTGAACCATCTCCTGCCCCAATATACATATAAGACATTAATAGAGAGAATAAAAGATGAGAGTGACCTACCAGCTCCACAAGAACCTGGCAGGCCTCTCCATACAGTGTACCTTTAGACTAACATAACTAATATTTAAGATTTAACATTTAACATTGAACTAACATTTTAGCAAAAAAAAAAAAAAAAAAAAAAAATGTGACTACCCTCCCAGCTACACAAGGACCTGGGCGGGCTCACTAACTCAAAAAAAAAAAAAAGAAAAAAAAAAAAAAAGAAAAAAAAATAATAATGTGATTACCCTCCAAGCTATATCAGCCAGGAAGAAGTAATTGAACCACCTCCTGCCTCAATATACACATTTATACATGAAACATTATTAGAGGAATAAAGATGAGAGTGACCAACCAGCTCCACTAAGAACCTGGCAGGCCTCTCCATACAGTGTACCTTTAGACTAACACAACTAACACTTAACTAACACCTCAAAAAAAAAAAAAAAAAAAAAAAAATGTGACTACCCTCCCAGTTACACAAGGACCTGGGCGAGCTCACTAACTCCAACAATAATAAAAATAATAATAATAAGCAGCATTATGTAAATAAACCAATATTAATACAAAGGTCTGACGACCCAAGGGAGCAGAACAAAGACAAAATACCAATAAGAAAGATGAAGCGATCTGGTTGAGCCCAGATTCTCTCTACTACTACTGTATTTCAGTTTCACCACTTTTTCCTTCAACCCCTAATAATCTTCTTTCACCTCTTAACTAAAGACTTCGTATCGTATCGAGATTCCACTTGAGAACTGAACCTCGGCGAGGTAGGTTCTCCCGGCTCCCCGCTCCTTCCTCCTGAGGTACCACGTGACCATGTTCACCCTAGCCCAGGCGAAGGTTGTGAGACTGATTCCGGTCGAGCACCCTTCGCGCAAGAAACTCAATCTTCTTGTTATAAAAGATTTTTTTGACCACATCGGACTCAAGGGGCTGACAGGGGTCGTCCGCAGTAAAGGCGGTACCCTTATCATCACCTTCGAGGAATGGGGGCAGGGCCACAAATTACCCCCCCGAGTGAATATCAATGGAGTCGACGTCATGTTTGACGCCTGCCTTCAGGATAACTTAGTTTTGGGAGTCATTTCCCACACTGAAATTGAGTATCTTGAAAAAGACGAACTTGCCGAGCTGATTGGAGATCAGCTCTCAGTACTTAGGAAGCTGACCAGCACAACTGCCCTGGTTGGTTTTCCTAAGGAACTTCCTAGCTCCGTTATACTGGGTTGGGAAAAAATCCCAGTCAAGCCTTACCAGCAAAAACCTACTCGCTGCTACAATTGCCAGAAATGTGGCCATCTGGCGAGGAAGTGTCGTGCTCGCGAGGTGTGCTCAAGCTGCGGGGCACCCGGCCACACCGACGCTGACTGCCAGGCGGCCGTTAAGAAGTGCGCGGCTTGTGGTGGCCCTCACTCCTCCTCCGACCGGCTTTGTCCCAAGTGGAGGGAGGAGTGCAGGGTGGCCAGGCTGCGGGCGAAAGAAAAATTGACTTACAAGGAGGCCCTCCTTGCAGTCAAGAATCAAGAACAGAACAAACTAGACAAAAACAACCGAGACAAGAACAATCAAGATAAGAACAAACAAGACCAGAACAATCAAGATATGAACAACGAAGAACCTGATAATATTATCATAATAGAAGACCAGACAGAACAAGACCAAAAAGAAGAAGACGAAGAACAAGAAGAAGAATGGAAAGTAAAAACTAAAAGAAGAATAAAGAAAAAAAGAAGTCCAACCAATCAGCTTCGGCCGAAATAGCCTAACGGCGAAGAGGCCAGTAATCTCCAACATCAATCAATTGAGATTCACTTGAGAACTGAACCTCGGCGAGGTAGGTTCTCCCGGCTCCCCGCTCCTTCCTCCTGAGGTACCACGTGACCATGTTCACCCTAGCCCAGGCGAAGGTTGTGAGACTGATTCCGGTCGAGCACCCTTCGCGCAAGAAACTAAATCTTCTTGTCATTAAAGATTTTTTTTGACCACATCGGACTCACGGGGGTAACAGGGGTCGTCCGCAGTAAAGGCGGTACCCTTATCATCACCTTCGAGGAATGGGGGCAGGGCCACAAATTACCCCCCCCGTGTGAATATCAATGGAGTCGACGTCATGTTTGACGCCTGCCTTCAGGATAACTTAGTTTTGGGAGTCATTTCCCACACTGAAATTGAGTATCTTGAAAAACATGAACTTGCCGAGCTAATTGGAGATCAGCTCTCAGTACTTAGGAAGCTGACCAGCACAACTGCCCTGGTTGGTTTTCCTAAGGAACTTCCTAGCTCCGCTTTACTGGGTTGGGAGAAAATCCCAGTAAAGCCTTACCAGCAAAAACCCACTCGCTGCTACAATTGCCAGAAGTATGGCCATCTGGCGAGGAAGTGTCGTGCTCGGGAGGTGTGCTCAAGCTGCGGGGCACCCGGCCACACTGACGCTGACTGCCAGGCGGCCGTTAAGAAGTGCGCGGCTTGTGGTGGCCCTCACTCCTCCTCCGACCGGCATTGTCCCAAGTGGAGGGAGGAGTGCAGGGTGGCCAGGCTGCGGGCGAAAGAAAAATTGACTTACAAGGAGGCCCTCCTTGCAGTCAAGAATCAAGAAAAGAACAACCTAGACAAAAACAACCAAGATAAGAACAACCAAGATAAGAACAACCAAGACAAGAACAATCAAGATAAGAACAACCAAGAACCTGATAACATTATCATAATAGAAGACCAGAAAGAAGAAGACCAAAAAGAAGAAGACGAAGAAGAAGAAGAAGAATGGAAAGTGAAAACTAAAAGAAGAACCAAGAAAAAAAAGAAGTTCAACCAATCAGCTTCGGCCGAAATAGCCTAATGGCGAAGAGGCCAGTAATCTTCAACATCAATCATTGAGATTCATTCTGGCCTGACTTCTACAACACGCAACACCCCCTCCAACGCCGCTGCCTGGCGGCCCTCGCCTCTCCTCCGCCTGCCTGGCGGTCCTCGCTCCCGCCAGCGAGCATGGCGACCCACCAGCTGTCCTTCTCTGAGCTTCCTCACCAACCAGCTCTCTCATTCTGGCCATTCTTCTTGAACACGCAACACCTACTCCAGCAAGCTCCTCGCTGTCCAGCATTCATTCAACCTGGAGGCCAGCAACAGGCAACACCTTCTCTAACGAAGCTCCTGCACATCTACCTCCTTCAACACGCTACTCACCGAACGTCTCTACTGAGCAGCTCCTCACCACACGGCACCTCCAGCACCAGACTGTCTATCATATAACTTATATTATACAAGAAAACCACCTTAGAGTTTCCATCCATCCTGAGTGCTAGACAACATTATACCACGTAACCCTACAACACCCTTCACGGCTGGCACGCATAGTAAAAAATCGGCCATTTCTTTTAATGGGATGCATACATTTATTTTATCCGAAATTAAATAACTACCATACTTAAAATAAAAAGATTTATGTTTTGGGTGGATATGGCGTAACTGGTGGCCGAGAAACGTGGCAATTCTGGCAACACAAGGTGATGCGCCCTATTGATATCCCCAGGTGTGGTTCCCACAGAGTCACACGCCACATCATCATGAAGGTGTTGTTATACGTATTTCAGTTCGCTGTTTTGCTGTTCATTATATCGCATTCGTTAGTTGCATGGCAATGACTTTTAACATGAGTGAGTAAATGAAAAATATAGCCATAATAACTATAAAAACTACAATGAAAATGTAAAAAAAAAAAAGACCGAGTCAGATGAAAGTCGTCAGCATCACTGTCACCTACTGCAGCCGTCTCCAACGAACGGGAGCGTTTATCGGCGGGCATAGGGCACGTTGGCAACACTGCAGTCAGGTAGATAGTTTGGCTTGTTTGAGGTGGAGTGGTAAAGACGTCACTGATACGTCACGCTTCACATTGCGCATGAGCAAACTTGAAAATCTTCGACCAGAGGGACTGGGTGGTAGGACCAGATGTTTTTATCAGACAAAAATGACAAAGTCCAATACTTAAAAAAAAAAATATGCCACTGTACTGATAACTGGGTCTTACTATAGTTCTCTGCACGGACTGAGATTAGTAGACTCGCTGAATTCGTCAGAAATACAACTTTTAAGGCGTAGTCTCTTACAGCCTTTGTTGACACCCACGGCACACATGTGCGTTCCCCTTTTATGTTCAATAATTTCTTGTAATTGCTGCAACTGTCAACTGACCTAACTTGCCCATTGACCATGTTAGGTTCGGTTATGTTAGCTAACGATCGCAGCATTTATGAAGGAGAACCTACCTGGCTTGGAGTACCTAGGATAAACGCAAGGTAAGGTCACTATGGAAAGCCTCAACTTAAATAACTGAACACAATCTGGCTTTTTAAGTACAGTACAGTACATGCGAGGGTAAATATTAAGAAGTTGTAAACACCTTCTTATACATTGAGTCTTAGTATATAGGGAGACAGAAAAAATAACACTAATTTATTCTATAGCGTTTCCGTCGGAAATGTATATTTTTCCAGTACTTTAACCGATAAAATTACCAACAATATTTCTGTTTAAAGTGGGCAGGGCTTTGAAGTTGAGGAAAAATGTGGAGTAAAATGCTAAAAAACACACACAAAAAAAATTAAAACCTGACCTATCGTTTCCCATCCTTTAAAAATCCTAAAACTATAAAAAGATTCCCGTCTTCATGTTTTCGGTGTTTAGTAGGTGGTGATGTTTTCAGTTTTTAGTATACGTTGGTTTTTTTCAGTGCCCAGATGAGGGGGTATCTATAAACTCAAATTGGATTCATCATATTTTTTTTTTTTTTTTTTTTTTTTTTTTACAATTAGGAAACGTTAGGTAAGGTTTTGAAAGGTTTGTTTTCCCTCTACTATAAAGCCCTGCCCATTTTGAACAACTAATATTGTGGGTAATTTTATTGGCTAAAATACTCGAAAAATATAAATTTCCCCCGGAAACGTTAGAGAATAAATTAGTTTTAGTTTTTGTTCTCATACTCCCTGTATAAGACTCATTATAACCAAGTGTTGGCAACGTCAAAATATAACCCATGCGAGTTTCCTGGCTTGTCAAGTACAATACATGCGAGTAATCTGGCTTGTCAAGTACATGAGAATTACCTGGCTTGTCAAGTACATGAAAGTTACCTGGCAGGGACGGACGTGCATGGGTTATATACAAGGGAAAAGCAGTAGAAGCAAGAGCGCCAGTACAGAACCAGGGGACAACAGGACACCCCCCGGGGCCCCCACCCATTCTCCCTCCCAGTGGGAGGCTCCCACCCAGGAGGAAGCGAGCGCCTTGTAAACAATGTCATCTCTGACAACCACCCCACAAAATACAATGTATTTAGTAAATGCTGCAACTGCTGAGAATGGGGGAAGGGTGGAATCACCACCAAGATCAGAGACGTTACCGAGAACAAAATCCGGCTTGAAAGTCATTACACTAATACTGATACGTTACTGTTAAGAGAGGAGTTTGAAACTACTGAAGGTACATCAACCCGATAAAGTAGGTATTATGGAACTGTTGTACAAGAACAGGAGAAACGACCCAGAGGAATGCGAGTTCAATATAGACGGACATGATTAATTTACGAATCTTTCTCAAGCTAATTGCAAGAGGGGTGTAGTTATCTATGCTAGACAAGGCATTAGAGCCAGTCAAGTGAGGGTACAGGGAAAGGATATTTTTGAAGAATCAAAGTGGTGTAAAATTAAATTAATGGGGGAAAGACTTACTTATTGTCGGGTGCATCTACAGATCCCAAAATTGTAGCTTATTAAACCAGAGAAGCTTAAGAGCCTTCATTGACAACACAATGACACTCAACCCTAGCCACCACCCCCCCCCTCCCTCTCATGGGGGACTTTAACTGTGGTGATCATCGCCTGGAGAAATGAAACCACGCCAAATGACCAAAATAACCCCGCCAATCTTTTTGTAGAACCTCTGAAAGACAACTCTGTTCCAACATGTTAAAGATCCGATTTATTACAGAGGGGAGCAAACATCCAAACCACTGGATCTATCATAACTAACGAGGAGTGTATGGGGGCCAAGCTGGAACACCTAGCCCCCGTTGGCACCAGTCATCACGTAACATTGTCCTTCAGATTTTGCCGTTACTTCATTCACGATAAAACCAAGCCAAGGTTCAAATATTACAAGGGTAATTATGACGGAATGAGGGAGGGGATGAAGGGTATCCACTTGTCATGGTCACGTTGACTGCTAGTCTGTTTTAACTAGATTCTTATTACACTCCATGACTGCAAAACATGAATGGGTAGCTGGTTAGCTATCCCTAGGAAGAGACGCATTTTTCCCATTCGTTTTACAGTCAGGATCCCTCTCAGTAAGTTCAGCCTTCGAACACAGTTGTCAATACGTTGTTATTCCACTTTCTCCTGGCAAGCTCAATCTTGAATTAGTTTATGTAAATCAACTTTAGTAATTCGCCAGACCTTTGTCAACTGAGGTTCATCTTTGAAGGAGTAACAGTTGGTTTGTATGTAATTTCTGTCATTGCGTGAGTAGCGATCGCTGGCAGATCAGGGGTATATAACCACGGAGGAGAGGGGGAGAGCGTCTGACTTTCGCTACCAACAACTTTTGGAGCTTCTAAACTTGAACGAACGGAGAGCGTCCTCCGTGACAACGGCGGAGAGGGGGAGAGCGTCCTCCGTGACGCCCTCTCCAACTTTGTTCCCATATTCCAGGGTGGGCTTATTTGAACACCCCACCGGCCGCCCCAGCCGGTGGATAACCAGCGGGGAGCATTATATGGCCGATGTTGGTGATTCGACATGATTGAAACAGCAAGTCCTCCCCGTGGGCCTTAGACCCCAGACTCGCCATATGTCTGGCTAACCGACCACAATAGCGATCGTCAGTGTTACAGGCGCCAGTGCTATACCCTGGGACATGCCTTGGAGTTATATGGTCCACAGTGTTGTTGTATGTGTTTGGGGATAATTAATTGGAAATAATTATCCCATGTTGGGTAGTGGACCCATGTGAAGTAAGTTGGTATCAGTATTAACATGTGTGTTGCGAGTGCATCCCATATGCACTACCAACAGTCTGTGAAGTATCATATGCAAATTTGTCTTATAACTGGATGTAATGGAAAGTACCTAGTAATGTGGGTGAAGTAGAAGTACCCACTTGGAGTGGCAGTTAAGTAAAGCCAAGAGTTGTCATGTAACTATGTAATGTAATGAACACCAGCAAGGTTGTGCGCAGTTGAGTATAGTATCCGAGTCATTTGCAGTTGAGTAAAGCGAGGAGTTGCACATTGAAGTTATATGTTATCTCTTTTCCCTTTGATTTCATATTAATAAACGTGTTCTTGGAGTATTTTAGGAGTTAAAAATACAAAACATATCTCGCATGGTCCAAGTGACCCTGATATCAGCATAACAATACCCATGTGCCTTAGACCCTCGACATGCTACCAGAAAGAACTAAGGTTATGCAGAGACCATTGAAGTAAGTAAAAAGAACAATTGAAAGAACTAAGACAAGAAAGTATGAGTAAGATAAGGGTGGCAGGTGAGTAGAGAGAAACGTCTGCTCATTACACACTGGCCCGGCTCACTAAGGTATAAGAACGCTGACATTACGCTGAGTATCATAGCTGGTAAAGTGAACCATTTGATCGATAAATATACACCCAACACCAAACCCAGTGCCTCCAGGAATACACATGAACCATGCGGAGGTCGACAAGGCTAAGAAGATAACTCAGAAATTTGAGACATGGGTTAGGACAAATTATGAGCAGGACAGGAGGCTGTATGCCAGATCCCGAAACCAAGCAAAGTCAGAGTGTAAAAGGGCTGAAAATGAGTTCCAGAGGTAGATTGCGAACGAGGTCAAGTCAAACACAAAGGCGTTTTACCTTTACGCAAAGTCGAAATTAAAAACGTGAGTAGGGGTATCGGACCTGAGGCTTGAAGAAGGAAGTTACACAGATTCTGACCAGGAAAAGGTGGGGCTTTGAACAGTTTCTTTTCCTCAGTGTTCACCAAAGAGGATGCGAACAATCTTCCTGTGTTTGAGGACAGACGGTCTAACACAGCGCTGACCCACATTGTGTTCTCAGAAGAGGTTATAAGAAATAAATTGTCAAAGCTAAAGGTTCATATGAGTCCTGACCCTGACATGGTGCATCCCAGAGTGCTAAAATAGTTGTACAACGAGCTTGTTGAGCCTCTGAAGATCCTATTATGTAAATGCCTGGATGAAAAAAAAGGTCCCCAGTGATTGGAAAATGGCTTATGTGAGTCCTATTTTCAAAATGGGCGATCGTCACTCCATGATTAACTATTGACCAGTGAGCCTGAACAGCATCAAGTGTAAAGTACTTGACAGCATTATAAGAGATGCTACGATGGAGCATCTACTACAAAACAACCTTATAAAGGATTGCCAACACGGTTTTATGCCGGTACGCTCCTGCTTAACACAATTACTCAAGGTACTGGATGTTTGGACCCAAATTCTGGAACAGGGTGGCAAAATCGACAATATATACCTAGATTTTGCCAAGGCTTTCGACAGTGTACCCCATGAAAGGCAGAGAATTAAACTGGAAGGGTACGGGATTCGACGAAGTATCCTTGCGTGGATCGGAGGCTCTCCATAGAAATGTTTGCGGACGATGCCAAGTTATTAACTTCAAGAGTGGTCGAAGAAATGGCTGCTAGAATTCAATGTCACGAAGTGTAAGAGGATGCATCTGGGTCATACCAACGGTAAGGAGGGTGATCAAATGTCCCAACGGGTCAGAGAAACGGCATTAATAGAGACTGAATGCGAAAAGAACATGGGTGTGTATGTTGGCAGTTAACTGAAGATCTTAGGCCATTGTGACAAGAGGGTGAATCAAACAACTAAATTATTAGGTCTTATTAAGAAGGTCATTCAAATATCTAGACGGTCCGCCCTTGTAACGATCTTCAAGACTAAGGTGCTTCCCCGCCTGGAATAATGTCACCCTTCCTGGTCCCCGAGATATGCTAGGGACTGTCAGTTGATTGAAAATGTCCAAAGGAAGGCCACCAGACTGGTGCCCACCCCACAAGGGATCACAGCCCAAGGTTGAAGAAGCTGCAAGTCCAGAAAACTGTGAGCTCAAACATTTTGGAGTGAGAATATGGACCTCTTGGAACAACCTGCCAGAGTGTGAGCTCATTCAAGACCAGACTTGACCAACACTGGAGCAGGTTCAGATGCATTCAGGAGCCGGTGCATGCCCAGTACTTGCCAACAGTGAGTAACAGAAGTGACCGACCACCCAAGCACAGTACATGCAAATTACCTGGCTTGTCAAGTAAATGAGTTACCTGGCTTGTCAAGTACATGTGAGTTACCTGGCTTGTCAAGTACATGCGAGTTACCTGGCTTGTCAAGTACATGCGAGTTACCTGGCTTGTCAAGTACATGCGAGTTACCTGGCTTATCAAGTACATGTGGGTTACCTGGCTTGTCTAGTACATGAGAGTTACCTGGCTTGTCAAGTACATGCAGGTTACCTGCTTGTCAAGTACATGTGTGTTACCTGGCTTGTCTAGTACATGTGAGTTACCTGGCTTGTCAAGTACATGTGAATTACCTGGCTTATCAAGTACATGCAGGTTACCTGCTTGTCAAGTACATGTGAGTTACTTGGCTTGTCAAGTACAGTACATGTGAGTTACCTGGCTTGTCAAGTACATGCGAGTTACCTGGCTTGTCAAGTACATGTGAGTTACTTGGCTTTTCAAGTACAAGTGTGTTACCTAGCTTGTAGAGTACATGCGAGTTACCTGGCTTGTAGAGTACATGCGAGTCACCTGGCTTGTCACGTACATGCGAGTTACCTGCCTTGTTAAGTACATGCGAGTTACCTGCCTCGTTAAGTACGTGCGAGTTACCTGTAGGGATACTCTGATACCCATTTTTTACCAATACCGATTAATCAGTCGATGCGAAAACTCTTCATATACTTATTCCAGTCTGAAGTATAATATTTTACTCTAATCTGGTCTAATAGAAGGAAAATTATTCTATCCTTACTACAGAGATTGTCATTGTAAATACTGTATATGGTTTGCCTGTCTAGTCCATTCCAAAAGACTAAGTTGGACCAGTCCAGAGTGGTCCAAACAGGATCACAAGAATATGCTATATGTTCGAGCTGTATAGTTTTACTGCAAAATTTGGAGTTTAGCTTAACATGGTCAGAATAATTATTATTTCCCCCCCTAACTTACAGGGCACATACAGTATGTACAGTACCATTATCGGTATCGACCGATACTAACCTTTCCGATACTGATACCCTATTAATCGGTAAAATATCAATACTATCTGCTTGCTGATACCGATTAATTGGTGCATTCCTATTTACCTGGCTTGTCAAGTACATGCTAAGTACCTGGCTTGTCAAATACAGGCGAGTTACCAGCCTTGTCAGTACATAAGTTATCGGGCTTGTCAAGTACATGCTACTTACTTGACTTCTCAGGTACATGCGAGTTACTTACTTGGCTTCTCGGGTACATGCGAGTTACCTGGCTACTCAAATGCATGCAAGTTACTGACAACCTGTTCTACTGATGCCTCATCTACTTTTATTTTTATCCTCTTCACCACTGATCGGCTCGTTAGCCACTTGGGCGATCGGTCTGGCACCAGGATACTGAAAGAATTGCTATATGGTTATTGGCGTTTGTTTTTCTTCCAGAATTATAACTTCTTTTTCTTACTAACATTTTTTTTTTTTAAAAGAATCAACAATAACTCCATCTAGTTAACAAGTCTAGGGGCCCCAGCTTGGGACTGATATCTAAAAGCAAAAATTCAATAATAAGAATAAGTACAGTGCCTGTATAAGCACTAGATAAGAAAGTGTCCAAAAAAGGGAAGAAGGCTTGAGAGGGATGCTGTGTGTTTAACAATCATGATATGTTCCATACCATTTAATTTCTATGGGATCACTGTTAAAAAAAATTACTTCATGTTCTGACAGGAAATAATGAAGGCGTGAATCATATGTTGCAAGGATTTGTTAATAATAAATTCATTATGACTCAATTAGAGTATTTCTAACAGCAGGATGAAGTCTTATGTGAGTTTTACCAAGATGAACTCTGCAGTAAGCCCTAGTGGGATATCAATCCTTTTACTGTACTGCACTGTGGCCATGGAAAAATTGGCTACTCTGTGTAAGTGCAATAAAACTGGGGGGTTTTCAAATCCTACAATAGTAAATTTTCTTTTAAAATTGTAAACAAGCTTGCTTGCAGAATAAGATGTGATGTCCCTCCTTGCTACCCACAACATTAAGGAAAGGCAAAGTTAACAAGTAAATATACGGAGTGAATAATCTAGGGGTTGAAATACGTGGATGCAGCAAGTAAGGAGCACATACACAAGAATCACTATTCGTGACAGACACATTTAAGTTATGAAAGGGGCAAGAAGATTTTCAAGTAAACTAAGTACCTTGTAATTTAATAACATTTATATTAAGTACTGATAAAGTTAGTTAATTAGATACAAGGTACATTAAATAACACAAGTAAAACACAAAATATGCAATTATCAAACCAAAAGTAGTACTGTACATCTATACATCTACCAAAACACACCAGAATATTACCCAATTATTCTTACTTTAAACATTAAATACACCTACTATATACAATAACACAAAAACCTGATAAAAATGGCAGCTCAGGTAACAAGTCTAGGTTGCGATGGCCAGCCATAAGGAACCAGGGATTAATGCCTTAGTCCACTACCATCAAACCATCACAACACCACCAGCAATAGTCCTTAATACAATTCGTCGTCCACACCCCGGGAGAAGAGGAACACCGTAGGCAGCAGAGAAGAGACTCAGCTCTCCAGGCAGACACACTTGCCTCGATACCTCGGTCTCATAGTCAGATGGGAAACTGGTTCTGAATCGGTGCTCACTGGGATCGAGTAGCTTCGTGAAGCAGTTTCTTCTCCTGGTGTCAAGTTGAAGCAAGTGATGGTTATGGTGGTAGAGAGAGAGGATAGAGTCATCACAAAGAGAATATGGAAAAAAAGAGTCTTTACTTTCCTTATAACTCATCTAATGGATATTTTTCTCCATGTGCAGCTCTAATTATAATAACACAATATTGGCCAGGGAGTGAAGTTGGGATGTTCGTGGTCATCAGTGGCTGATACTGTATTTGGATGTTAGTAGATAGCAGTGTTATCACCATGTAGTCAGTGGGTTGTGTTTACTTATTTTAACTGTAAAGATATTGTACTGTACTTACCTGTAATAATTTCCTCTTACTTTCCCAACTTACTTTCAAACTTACTGTACTTAGAAACAACAACATACAAAGGCTTTTGAAGGGAAGCAAGGTGTTTACCAGGGGTGGCTGGTTTAAAACGAAGGTGAGAACACCATACAGGCATCCACATTTAAACATCTCATCGAGAAATGACTGCCTACTGACGGCTGCAGTTTCACGCCAGGTGTTTTAATAACCCTTTTCTGTTGGTAGGGGGTCGTCTAACAGAAAGTAATGGTTATATAAATGTGGGCTGCATACATTGTTATATATAATTACTACACACACGGTAATTAAACTATGAGCAAGTGTCTCTCAAATACTGTCTATTAATTATTTTCTAATACTGTACTGAAGCAAGTGATGTATGTCATATAACCTCATTGTCTTTCAAATGACTTCTGCGCACCACTGTCTAGCAAGGTCAGCAATTTTATCTCCCAGTTATCTCAGTCATATCAGGTCTTTCAAACACACCACCTGTGTGTTCAGGAAGCTCCCGATAACTCACTTCAACTATTCTAACACGGTGATATCATAATTGTGCATGGACTATTTTCTTAATAAAAGGAGAAAAGACAATTTTGGTTTGCAAACTTAGCTCCAAATCATTTCTTGTTATTACTTCTCAATTACCAACAGTGCTGTAACTCCAGGAGAGTTGGCAATGAATGGTTGTCAAGGGCAGTTGGTGTCAACGGTCGTCTTGACAGATATTGCAAGTCAATATCAGTCCCATTCATTGACAACTGGGACAACTTCTACGGCAGAAGGGACCTTTATGCTAGGGATGGGGTGCACCTGTCTAGGGATGGGGTGGCAACCCTGGCTGGGTCTCTCGAGAGGGCAGTTCAAAAGTTGTCGAAGTCTTTAAACTGCTAGGGGAACATATGAGCACGGGGGTGGAGGAGACTGCAGTGGGAGCGGGCAAACAAAGTGAAAGGTTACAGGGAAATAGTGTTAGGAATGATGACAAAACTAAATTAGAAAGGGAGTTAAAACCTAAATGCAACAAAGAGAGGACTCAGAACACGACTAACTTAAATGTCTACTATGCAAACAGTAGAAGTATGAGAAACAAAATGGATGATATTAGGGCCTTGGTATGTACCGAAAAAAATCGATATAATAGCATTCACCTGTCGAATACCAAATTGCAGGTTAAATATTATTCCATGCCGATAGGCAGATTAGGAAAGGAGGCGGAGTAGCACTATATATCAGGGATAATCTGAAGTGTGAAATAAATAAGGAAATAAAAACTGAGCGGAATACAGAAACAATTTGGATAGAATTAATCAATGGTAGGGAAAAATTAATCATAGGAGTAATATATAGACCTCCAAATCTTGATAGAGTTAATGAGCGACTTATTTGGGATGAAATGCGCAGGACTTCCATACACAGCAAAGTCTGTATAGTAGGCGACTATAACTTTAGCCAAATAGATTAAATTGACCTTGCGAGTAACTCAGAATCAGAGGATTTTCTTGAAACGATCCAGGACTCTTTCCTAAGTCAACATATGACCGAACCCACCCGGGTTAATAATATACTCGATTTAGTTCTGTCGAACAGAGAAAACCTCATTAGTAATGTCGAGGTAGGGAGCGAACTTGCAAACAGCGATCACAAAGAAATTAGATTCCAGTTAGATTTTCACGGCAGCCGTAAGGAAAATGCCGCGAAAGTCCCAGATTTCAGAAGGGCAAACTTTGATAGTTTGAAGAGGCAGTTGAGAGAAGGGGTATCACGCTTGGGGGTGAACTACATGACCTCACATGATGTGACCTATAATGTACCCACAGTGGGCGACCTCACACTACCCGGAGACCTGACGGTTGAGACTGACCTGATAACGAGATCTGAGATTGCCGAGTTCCATGACAATTTAAATAATGAGTTACTTAATGCACAAAGGCAGAACATACCATACAAAAAACTCAGATCAAACAACAATGACCCTAAATGGTTAAATAATTATTTAAAGAACATTATTGGTCAGAGGAAGACTATAGGTAGGAGGATAAATGATGGCGAAGTTTACCTCCGAGATTATTATAAGGTATTGGCCGGTAGGGTTAAGACCGAGATAAGAAAAGCAAAGAGGAATAATGAGCTGAAGATAGCAAGGGAGGCGAAGTCAAACCACAAAGGGTTCTATCAAATGTATCAAACTAAAACACGAGAAAAGATTAGACCAATACAGTCAGATACCGGCAAGCTAACTGATAACGACGGAGAAATGAGCAATAATCTGAATAAATATTTTTCAACAGTTTTCACCACCGAAAATTTAGACATGATACCCGAGGCACCGACTCTATACAGAGATAGTGAAGAAAACAAATTAAGCGAGATAGTAGTGACTAGTAACGATGTTAGTAAGCAAATAGACAAACTAAAGCCTAATAAGTCACCTGGTCCCGATGAGATATTTGCCAGAGTATTAAAGGAATGTAAGGAAGCTTAGTATGCCCTCAGCAAAGTTGTTTAACATGTCCTTAAAAACAGGTGTAGTACCAGAATCCTGGAGGATAGCAAATGTAATACCGATTTTCAAGAATGGAGATAGATCACTATCCTCTAACTACCGTCCAATCAGTCTAACATCAATTGTAGGCAAATTACTTGAAGCAATCATTGCAAACTCTATTCAAAATCACCTGGAGAAACACAAGTTGATCAATGATTCCCAGCATGGCTTCACAAGCGGGCGTTCATGTCTAACTAATCTATTAACATTTTTTCATCAGTTTTCGAATCAGTGGACGAGAGGCACAATTATGATGTGGTATATCTCGACTTTAGCAAATCCTTCGACAGAGTCCCCCACGAAAGACTAATAAGAAAAGTAGAGGCTCATGGCATTAAAGGTGATATTCTAAAATGGATTAGGGCGTGGTTACACGACAGGAAACAGCGAGTGAGCATTAACGGCACTAAATCCCATTGGAGCAACGTCACTAGTAGAGTTCACCAAAGCTCAGTACTTGGACCATTATTATTTATTATATACATAAACGACATAGATATCCGCATAGACAGCAACATAAGCAAATTTGCTGATGACACTAAAATAGGATGTGTAATTAAATCTGACGAAGACTCCGCAAAACTACAGGAAGATCTAAACAAATTTTTCGAATGGTCTGAAAAATGGCAGATGAAATTCAATGTGGACAAATGTAAAGTACTTAGTATAGGAGATGTAAACAGGGAAACCAGATACCAGATGAACAACGATGTTATTGAGAAATCCGACTGCGAGAGAGATTTAGGAGTAATGATAAGTAGGAATCTTAAGACAAGTAAACAATATGTTTTTGCTCGAAACAAGGCTAATAAAGTACTTGGGTTCATACAAAGGAGTGTTATTTACAAGACTAGGGAGGTCATATCTTGCGCTTGTGAGACCTCACTTGGATTACGCAGTTCAATTCTGGTCACCGTATTACAGAATGGATATATAATCCTTGGAAAGAATTCAGAGGAGAATGACAAGACTAATCCCGGGCATTAGGAACCTTGAGTACAGAGACAGGTTAAAGCATCTTAATTTGCACTCCCTCGAGAGACGTAGAGCGAGGGGCGATATGATAGAGGTGTATAAATGGAAGTCGGGGCTAATTGTAAGAGCAGGGATTTTCTTCCTCTCTTTATTCTTATCTCATACTTCTCTCTGTCTTAGTTCCTTCAATTGTTCTGTCTACACATTTCAGTTCATGGTTACTACATAACCTCAGTTCATTTGGTGGCATGGCGAGGGTCAGGCAGATGGGTACTGTAATTCTGGTATCAAGGTCACTTGGATAAAATAGCGGTGGGTACTGAGGTGAAATGAATACCCCTAATATACTCTAAGAAATGGTTTATTAATAAAATCAAAGTAGGGAAAAAGATGGCACTAACATACAACTCCAAGGTGCAACTCCTCGGCTTTACTCAACTGCCAATTCACTTAGATACTGTACTATTACTTCTCACAACCTTACTAGGTCCATTTCATTACATTAACCGTTACCAGGATCAACTCCTTGGTTTTACTCATAGTTCCAAGTGGATACTTTTACTTCGTACAACACTGGTGATACATGATATTACATTACATTATCAGACAAACTTACATATGGAACTTCACTAACTGTTGTTAGTACATATGAGATGCGCTCACAACATACAACATGTTAATACTGATACAAACAAGTTTACAGCAGCAGGTACACAGTCCTCAATAGCGCCTGGTGGGGTGTGTGGGTCCGCGTCAGGAGCAGGGGCTGCGTCAGGAGCAGGGGCCGCGTCAGGAGCAGGGGCCACGTCAGGAAGAGGGTCCATGACAGCAGCAGGGTGCAAGACAGCAGCAGGGTGCAAGACAGCAACAGGGTCCATGACAGCAGCAGGGTGCAGGACAGAAGCAGGGGGTACTGCTGGGCCGGGGGCGGCGTCTGAGGCAGGACGGGTGTGTTGGGGTCGGTAGGACATGGTGCTTGGGGCAGGAAGAGGAGCAGCTGCCTGCTTAGAGTAGCAGAGCTGCTCTAGGGTGTCTAACCTGAGGTGTAGGGGCTGTAGCTGTAGAGCCCATGAGAGCTGCCTCCGTGTGGATAAGCCAGTCTTCCATGTTGTGATTGAAGACTGGAAGAGTGATCAGTTTCTCCTCCATCCTGTGTGAGTGCAAATCTCCGGGGGCACCATTTGTGGGGTTATGAGGTATTGGTTCACACTCAGGATGTGTTGGAGAAAGGAAACTCACAATGTGCTCTCTGTATACATATTGTATTGGATGTACAATGCAGCTTGGTGCTGGGGAGTAGCAGCGTGGGTCCAAGCGTGGAGTAGAGAGAGCTGGTTGGTGAGGGTGCTCAGAGGAAGACACATAGCTTGAAGGGGCGCCATAGTCGCCGGCGGGAGCGAGGGCCACCAGGCAGGAGCGGAGGTGTTGCTTGCTGGTGGCTGTAGGTAGAAGAAAGAAAGAGGGTGGTCACGGCCACGTGAGGTCTTATATAATAATAATAATA
The DNA here is from genome assembly GCA_958450375.1 of Homarus gammarus. Taxonomy (NCBI): domain Eukaryota; kingdom Metazoa; phylum Arthropoda; class Malacostraca; order Decapoda; family Nephropidae; genus Homarus; species Homarus gammarus. The sequence continues at coordinate 1,416,022 of CAUDMG010000149.1, forward strand.
ATAATAATTGACGGTTTATTGAAAAAGTTCTGCAGCCCGAAAGCTGAAAATATACATTGGACATAAATGACTTATTACATACATTGGTGGTTTAACAAAAGCCTTCATTAGAGAAAGGTAAAGGAACATACAGTGAACATACAGATTAATGTAGGTGTTGAACAGCAAACACGTAGTGTAGTAACTCCCTCCCAGATGGTGTTAGGAGGGACCTCACGTGGTGTAGTAGTTCCCTCACAGATTGTGTTATGAGGGGCCCCACGTGGTGTAGTAATTCCCTCGCAGATGGTGTTATGAGGGGCCTCACGTGGTGTAGTAATTCCCTCACAGATGGTGTTATCAGGGGCCTCACGTGGTGTAGCAATTCCCTCACAGATGGTGTTATGAGGGGCCTCACGTGGTGTAGTAATTCCCTCACAGATGGTGTTATGAGGGGCCTCACGTGGTGTAGTAATTCCCTCACAGATGGTGTTATGAGGGGCCTCACGTGGTGTAGTAATTCCCTCACAGATGGTGTTATGAGGGGCCTCATGTGGTCTAGTAATTCCCTCACAGATGGTGTTATGAGAGGCATCACGTGGTGTAGTAATTCCCTCACAGATGGTGTTATGAGGGGCCTCACGTGGTGTAGTAATTCCCTCACAGATGGTGTTATGAGGGGCCTCACGTGGTGTAGTAATTCCCTCACAGATGGTGTTATGAGGGGCCTCACGTGGTGTAGTAACTCCTTCACATATGGTGTTATGAGGGGCCTGACGTGGTGTAGTAATTCCCTCACAGATGGTGTTGTATGAGTGAGGTGTGGTCCCAGGCCTTCCTATCGTAGATGGATTAACACATCGCTGGTTGTTGGGTCTCACGGACCATTATCACTGGGTACCTGGGACCTCACTGTGTGAAGGTTAACTTGGGTACGACTGTTACTGTTGAGTTGTTCTCACTGACTTAAGCACTGTTCACCACTGTTCACCTCTGTTTAACACTGGTTCCATTCCTTTCCTAAATGAAATAGTAACTTCTGGTGAGAACATGTTGATATTCCGGTGGGGAGGAGGATTCAGGGGAGGGGGTTGGTATGGGCCAACATAACAGTTGACCTGGCTGCTCCGAGAGGAGCGCCAGGTACGTCTTGACCCTTCTGTGGTCAAGGATGTAGCCGGGGTAGGCGTGGCTTGATAGTTGACCTCCGCTTTGTTAGGCGGCGCTGGTTACCAACCTAGACCACGAGGCGCCAGCTGGGGAATTTGAAGAGGGTCGGCTACTCAGTGACAAAGGGCGGTTGTAGGGGAAGAATCCGCTACAGTATAACCATCATTATCAGAGGCTTTCCTGCAGCACATTAAGAGTATTATATGTGATATCCCCAAAGAGAAATAGTGTTTTATTACGTATTTGTTTTATTTTCTTCAAAATATCTACATCACGTTATGCTCTCAGAGTTATCACTTTTCACTCTTATGAACCTGGGCCTTAAACAGACTAGAATGTTGTGTTTTTCACTAAGATATATCATCTCACAAATTCATTTATGACAGTCAAGTAGTTTTAAACCAATTCTGAACAAACTTTGTGAAGAAGCAGAAAAATAACAACTAGCGAAATCAGTGTACACATAGGTAACTCAGAAGAAAGTCACACCTTAGACCAGGGGCTCTCAGTCTGAGATATGCCAGTGATTTTTTAGGGGTACATCTGGCTGACAAAAAATGATTGTGTATATAAACATTAATTAACTTATTGTTCTCTTCATTACAACACTTTCCTAGACTGATCACATGTCATATAAAACGTATAAACAAAGTTGACCTTAAATGTGTCCAATATTAACAGGCAAATAGAGAGTTGTTCAAGGCCTGTTAACTGCTGATTCCGTCTGGGTTAATGAGGCCGGAACATGTATATTATATTGAGTTTTAGTTGCGAAACCCAATTGTCTATTATCCATTTATTCAGGAACTATCTAGGATACAGTTCCAAGTGTATATCACCGTAACTTATCACTGTAACTATGAGTGCTAAGAGGAGGACGGAGTCTATGTTAAATAGTCCTGCGAAATACGTCCGGTTGGTGTGAGGGCGTTGAGTAACAATGGAATGATGTGTTTATAACATCATTACCATCTGTGGGTAGTAAATCTTCATGGGCCTTTTTAAAACGATCCTCAAGCACAACATCTACGATCTGTGCATTAGGCTTCCAAATTTTTAAGTGGTGCCCTCTTCTTTGGCGATAATGCGGAATGGAACCGAAAATTTGGCCGAAAGCTTGGAGTTCCTTTCAGGTTCTCTCACCATAACAGCATCGCCTATCTCTAACATGACAGGTTTAGCTTGTTTATGTTGCTTAACAATCATTTCAGCGTGTGATGCTGCTAAATGTTTTCGTACTTAGCCATGAATATCCGTAAAAACGCGGATTTGTTTTGCCGCGAAATCATCCATATTATAAACAGGGCCTGGCTTGTCTGTAAGTACATCATAAGGCAGACGTTTGTCTGTGCCATAGACAATGTAGTAGGGTGATTTGCCGGTAGAGCAATTAATCGACCCATTAATAGACACTGCAGCTTGTGGTAACCAATCTGCCCATGTGTATTGCAAATCACACACAATCCGGCGAAGTATCTCTAGGATCTTGCGATTTGTTCTCTCGACAAGGCCATTAGCCTGTGGATGATAGGCTGTTACAAAACTTTGTTGTATTCCATATTAAGTGTAGTAAATGGACATACAGTATTAGATTCATCACTAAGGCATAGGCCACAGATTCGGCTGTTTTATCCTTCAGTGGGACTAAAATCACAAATCTAGAAAAATGATCCACACACACTAGGTCATACGAGGATCCCTGATGACTCCTCGGAAGTTGTAAGAAGTCTATCGCGCCTGTGTCTAACGGACGGTCTGGTGTAGGTTATTGTAGAATTGAAGTCGGTGACCTTGTAGTACCCTTATGTTGAGCACATGACAAACACTTAGTAATATGTAATTCTATATCTTTCTTCATAGTTTTCCAAAAGTATTTTTTCTGATTTCCGCAAGGCACTTGTTGTATGTATATTATGTATGCTATATGTATATTATGTATGTTGTATGTATATTATGCATGTACACCATTTATATACATTACTTATTTAGCTAGCAGCATGTGGCAATGTATTTTTCATGTCACCACACACTTAGATAATGTGCCTGGCGACATCTGGAAGCTGCTGATGCATCACTTGCCACATGTCGCCTGAGAGGTCAGTTGACCCATAGAGAGAGGTCAGTTGACCCATAGAGAGTATAGGGAACAGTCATCTTTGCTCGCATCTCTGTACATCCAGCAAATAGAACCTACAAAAACTCTACAGGTGTTTGTGTTCGCTCCTGTAGTTAGAATTGAGTACCCAGAACATGTACATGGCGCAGTAAGTTAATTGACTGGAACAGTGAAAGTGCAAGTGTGTAAAGTTTGTGGCAAGACCTGCTTATAGACTCCCACGCTCTCCCTAACCGCCACATCTCCCACAAAAACCAATTTTGAATTAACAACGAGTTTGAGAAGTGTTGCAGTGACGGCAAGTTTCTGTGAAGTGTTATAAGTGCCTTGCGTGTGTAGTGCTTTAAGTGTGCCTTCGTTTTAAGGGATTCCCCTAGGTGGAAGGCTTGTATAGGGCATTTTTAAGGAGCAGCGTCCAGCACACCCTTCCCGGGCTGTCTCTCAAGGGTAACTGACTAAGCGCGCTCACCCGCCCGCCTACCCCCCCCCCCTCCCCCGCCTCCCCCACCAGCCACACACACCAACCCACGGGTACACACTCACAAACAAACAGACCGCAGTCATCTCTTTATATATATTTTATATATATTCTACTTATCTGTGTATTCAACTAATTTTTTTTTGTCTCAGATCTTGTTGATATGATGGGCTGACCGGTCAACACTGATTTGAGATACAATATACAGATTAAGTAATTATGTCTCATGCCTTACGCAGTGGTGTTCCTAACGCCTGGATGAGCCAGACGGATGACAGCTCTACAGAGATGGATGGCCAGTCGGAGCGAGACGCTCCAGCTTCTTCCACCACATCTCGCAGCCCTCCACCTCGATCTTCAGCCTTGTCTTCAGAGGTAATTGCTTTAATGAGGTTTATGAGGGAGGAAAGGCGTGAGGACGAAGCTAGAAGACATGTTGAGGACGAAAAAAGGAGATTGGAAGATAGTGAACGGTTTGAAACTTTGATATCTCACCTCACTGCTAACCAAGCCCCCGGCTCTCCCACCGCTTCGGTACCAACTGGTTCAGGTACCTCGTCAACACCTTCTTTAGGCCCTCCAGCCCACCCAAAGCGGCTGCCCAACCCCCACCCATCTTGAAGCCTGATGTGACTTTCCAGACTTTTCGTGAATGGCTGCAATGGTGGACTGATTATGCTACAATGGTGGATCTCCAGAGCTTGCCACAGCCTAAACAACTCATTCAGTACGTATGTGCCTGTCTTTGGAAATGCAGCGTGTCTTGGAACATGCATTGCAGGTGCCCCCGACTTCTTCGTTGTCTGTAGAGGAGGTACTGGAGGTTCTACAACGGCACATCAAAGGTCAGCGGAATGAAGCTCTACACAGGAGGGAACTGTTTAGCTGTAGACAGATGGAGGGCGAGACTTTTGACGCTTTCTATGTACGACTCAAGAGAGCCTCGGAAGAGGTAGACATATGTCCCGGTAATCACCAGCAGTGCGAGGAGACCCAGTTGAAGCAGGTGATCCTGATGGGTGTCAAGGACGAGGAGCTTGTCCAATGCCTCACCTCCCTCGACTCTTCCTCTTCTCTTAAGGATGTGTTGACAATATGTAACTCCTATGAGGCTGCCAGGTGTGCCACCTCTGCCATCCGAGCTCCCCCTACAGCTGTACGGGTTATGTCCCAGTACAAGAAGAACAAGAAATCCACCCCAACACCTTCGCCCACCACGCCCACACCTGGCCCCTTTTGTAACAACTGTGGTAAGCAGCACGGAACACAGGTGTGTCAAGCTGCTGAGTCTACCTGCAACAGTTGTGACCATAAGGGCCACTGGTCACTGACAGCACGGTGCCCAACCAAACGCGTCCAGTGCAATGCGTGTGGCCGTCTGGGCCACTACGACAAGTGTTGCCCTACCAACAAACCCATGGGACAGCGTCGGTGGAAGCAGCAGCGCCCTTCCACCAGTGAGGACCGCCCACAGTCGTCAAATCAGAGGCATGACAACCTTGGACAATGCTCAAGCCATATTAGGAAGGTGTACTCCCCCTCACATCCCAGGACCAAAGTTCCCCAGCACATCAGCGTAATCGTGACCTAACGGCAGTGTGTCATCCCGTCTCGATATGCTGCCCAACATCAACGCTGATGCTACAGTCATTGGTCCCCATCATTTGCAATGTTTGGGGCTCTCTCCAAGTGATCTAGGACCACCTCCCAAGGATCTCAGCTCCACGGCAGATGGTTCACAGATGGCCCCAGCCCTAGGTTCACTCCAAGCACATGTCACCTTTGGCAACAGGTCGTGTCAAGCCTGGATTGATGTGCATAGTGGTGTCCCGACTCCTTTGCTGTCCTACAGACATTGCCAAGAGTTGGCCATCATCTCCCAGGACTTCCCAAAACCTATTCTTGAGGTAAAACAAGCCAACAGGGTGCACGAAGGGAGCAGCAACTACCCTGCTGTCACCCTACCCCTACCTCTTGCCAGTGACACCTCTCCTTCGGATGCTTGGAAGTACTTCCTGAAGGAATTCAGCGACGTTATGGTGACCAAGTCCGCTCTGGAATCCAAGCCTCTCAAGAAGATGGTAGGCCCCTCCATGAGGATCCACTTGAGGGACGACGCGAAGCCCTTCGCTATCTACACCCCTCGACTGGTCCCCCTGGCCTTCCGTGATGCGGTCAAAAACGAGCTGGACTCCATGGTCGCCCAAGAAATCATTGCACCAGCCGGTGATGACCCGTCTCCATGGTGTCACCCTATGGTAGTCGTTGCAAAACCCAAAGGTGGCGTTCGGATCACCACTGACCTCTCCAAGCTCAACAGCCAGGTGTCTCGTTCTGCGCACCCCTCTCCCATGCCCTTTGCAGCCATACACAGCGTGGACCCAAAGGCGCGCTTCTTCACGACAATGGACACCCTGTGTGGATACTGGCAGATAGAGCTTGCCGAAGAAGACCGACCACTTACAACTTTTATGACCCCGCATGGACGTTACAGTTATTTCCGTGGCTCCACGGGATTCGCCGCTACAGGAGATGCCTTTTGCCGTCGAGGCGATATGACTCTACAAGGTCTGGCAAACTGCGTGAAAGTGATTTGATTTGATTTTGCTGCTTGCAGCGGCTACTTTATTGTGCACCCCACACTCATCCTGTGAGCAGTAGCGCAAAAGGATTACAGAGTAGGGTTTACAAAGGGTCAAAATAATTAACCCCCGTTGTCAGGATATTATGGCACTGAAAGTTACACAGTATTTCATTTACATTATTTGTTTAGTTCTAGCGGTCGACGACATACTCGTGTACGATGAGGACTACATGGATCACCTCTGCCATATCTACGAGGTACTCAACAGGTGCCGGAAGCACGGCATCACCCTAAATGCCGACAAGCTTGTTCTTGCCGGCTCTTCAGTGGACTTTTGTGGGTACACCCTCTCAGGGAATGGTATTGCAGCTGACCCGGACAAGGTCCGCGCTATCACGGATTTCCCCACCCCTGCTAACCTCACCGACTTGAGGTCCTTCATCGGTCTAGTCAACCAGTTAGCAGAGTTTTCGCCGGACATCTCCGCAGCCGCCCAACCCCTTCGCCCCCTGATGAGCCCAAAGAGGACATTCCTGTGGACTCCCGACCACGACAAGGCCTTCCAGCAAGTGAAACAGGCCCTGTCTAGTCCACCTGTCCTTGCCACGTTTGACCCAGCCTTGCCGACGGTTCTGCAGACAGATGCCTCACACTTGTACGGTGTGGGATACGCCCTATTGCAGGATCACGGTGGAGGACAGTTCCGGCTCGTCCAGTGTGGCTCGCGTTCCTCTCTGACACCGAGACGCACTATGCCACCATTGAGTTGGAGCTGTTGGCTGTGGTTTGGGCGATGACCAAGTGCAGGTTTTATCTCATAGGCCTGCAACACTTTCACCTAGTGACTGACCATCGCCCGCTTGTCCCGATCCTCAACCACTACACGCTTGACGCCGTTGAGAACCCTCGCCTCCAGCGTCTGAAGGAGAAGCTCTTGGCATACTTCTTCACAGCAGTGTGGCGTGCTGGTAAGGAGCTCTGCATCCCTGATGCACTTTCCTGTCAGCCGCCCTACTCCAGAAGACCATGTGTGAAGGTTCCAAGTGTTCCCTGAAGAAGGCAGTGATGGATAGGGAAACACCAGGTAACACTGAAGTCCATTTATTAACGGATAGGAGAAATACAAGTAGTGACTAGCGTGTGCCATGCACGAGGCATGGAGTGAGACTGAGGTTGCCTTGCCATATGGCAGCCTCAGGGCAATGTTGCCACATAACACGTGCAGTGTTGCCACCATATTACATATATAAATGCTACTCGGCACTGTAGCTTATATACAAGGTTGCTTCTCGGCACAGTAGCTTAGATACATAACCTACAATGTGCTCGACGCCGACCTCGCTCTTTCCGTCAGGACTGTGGTCACTCTACACTTGCCATATGTAGCCTGAGAGGTCAGTTGACCCATAGAGAGTGTAGGGAACCATCGTCTTTGCTCACACCTCTGTACAGCCAGCAAATAGAACCTACAAAAACTCTACAGGTGTTTGTGTTCGCTCCTGTAGTTAGAATTGAGTACCCAGAACATACACACTTGTCACGTCCTTGGTGACCTGCCTGAGAAACATCGTGGAACATTATAAACGTTTTACACAACGTGTCAGGTACGCCTATTTGTGTAACAATACCCTCAGACGCCTTTTTCGATCGATGGAGTATGTTATGTCATAATTCAAACTGACTGAGCGGAAGAATTAATTTGGGAAGCTTAACTTCCTCTCCCGACTCTAAAGCAAAAATGACTGATGACCATAACGGGTCGTGTCATTGCTTATCCTCTAATTGTGAAAGAGTGAACGTTGATACAGGCATCACTGGTGCAATATTTCTAGACAAAGCATCGGTGACTACATTCGCCCTTCCCGGTAAATATCTAAACTCGGGGTCAAATTCCTGAATTGTCAGATACCAGCGTGCTAATCTACCTGATAGATTCCTGCCATGGAACAGTTCTGTTACTGCCGCATGATCCATAAACACAGTAATCTTATAACCAAAGATATTGTCTTTAAACTTTTTCAGTGCCCACACAACAGCTACCGTCTCTAAATGCGTTACTGAATAACGTGTTTTGGCATAATTAAGTTTGCAACTTGCAAAAGCAATCACTCTAAACTTTCCACTTGAATCCACTTGCATGAGTACAGCTCCGATTCCTAGTCCAGAAGCGTCGGTACACAGAGTGAAAGCTTGAGTGTAATCAGGGAATGCTAGAACAGGGACGTATTTCGCAGGACTATTTAACATAGCCTCCGTCCTCCTCTTAACTCTCATAGTTACAGTGATAAGTTCAGTGCAGGATTTAGATCTGTGGAGGCCCATGGGCAGCCTCTTTGTGGAGGCCCCCCTCATTATAACTACCCAAGAGGGTGGGGTGGCGAGTGAAGTGAGCCTAAACATCTGGGAGTTCCGGGGGTCGCTGTAAGCCCCCACGGAAAATTTTGAAGTTTGAACACTTCTTTGGAGAATTTTGAAGCCATATGCAGTTATATTGAAGAAATTAGAACATTGAGAAATTTTTAATTAACTGCATATATGTTGATAGTGTACAAATTCCCAACACACACACACACACACACACAAAAGTGATAGATAAACATGAATTTTAAAGAATGAAAATAAAAATAATCCAAATGAATAAACAAATAAATAAAATATTGTAATATGTGGAGGCCCGTGGGCAGCTGCCCACTTTGCCCACTCCTGAATCCGGCCCTGGATAAGTTACGGTGATAAACACTTGGAAATGTATCCTAGATAGTTCCTTAAGTAAATAAAAACCAGACAATTGATTTGTAGTTCATTAGCACTCACGAGAGGAAGACGTTGAGAGCCATCGTGAATGATTCCGTCTTCCCTCGAGGGAGGATGACGGATATATTTCCGTTCTCTTTCGATGGGTCACTACTCACCCTCATTCAATTATCGTATCAACAGGACGTACTTAGCAGAGCTATTTAACATAGCCTCTGTCCATCTCATGTTAAATCTCCTGTTAACATCTCATTAGCTACATTGAGATATTTTACAGTGATGAACCTACGGTGATACACAGTGGAACTCCATTCTAAATAGCTTCTCAAGTGATTGTTACAAGTGGTGACAACCCAGGAAGGTTGTTACATATATGACAGTTTCACAAGTAACTGTTATATCACACGAACAGTCATCTCACCATATACTGTACACAGTTGGTAAAGGTAGAGATATTATGTTCTCCCCATTACTGTGGCATACTGGTCAAGAAGAATTGTTATCTACGTCATAGCAGCGGATCTACAAAGAAACCGTTATATTACTGTTACATGTTACAACAACAAAAATAGAACATTAAGGTGGCAGCAAGTGGTTACGAATAATGCCAAACCGGTCTAGATACACATTCCATAACAGGTCATCAGTGACGTGATATCTGGATCCGAGTATATTATAGTATCCCGTAGTAAGGCGTTATACGTTGAGTGACCTTTATATTTTGGCATCCACAGAGGTGTACAAAATTTTGTTACCAATAACCGATTCTGAGTTATTGATGACTTTCTGTCTTATGGAAAGTTGGCAACACCCGTCTGGCAACAAGGCGTGGCGGCGAAGAATTCTCGTGGTCAGCATTCTGCATCCTGTGCCTGGTTCTTACAGTGTTGTCACATAGCTACGTGTTTCAAGGTTTAGCAACAAGTGGCTGTCATGTCTGAAGATTGTACATTCTCCCGGTGTCTTCAGCGAGTCCTATATATGCAGGGCTTCTGAAGGTTTGGCACACAGAAGGAGCAGCATCTTGTCAGTGTGCACGCATCCAGAGCAATAAGGTTATTGACAAAACTCAGTCAGACTCAACAAATTTGGAATCAGCAGTTCATCACATGACATTTGCAAATAATTGCTGGTACACTAGTTCCCTCTTGCTTCCTTCTGACACTAAAAATATGTTAAAAGTTCGGTGAGTGTAGACTTATTAAATGAATAAAATGAGGGCAAACATTTTGAGGGCCAAAATAGAATAAAGAGTCCTATCTGTAGGGACAGACTCCCATCTTCAGCTGGGAGAGACTAATGTTCTGTACATTTTTGTGTGCCAGCTGGCTGATAGATGGATTCACAAGATGGCACAGGTTATGACACTAACTCCCTGACCACATAGCATATGAAGGGTAAACACTTTAAATTAAAAAAATTTCTTAGCCACAGAAACCCCAATACATTTCCCACTATGTGAAAGAAAGTGGATCCCATAGGCAAGACTGCCCATTATGGATACAACACACTGTATACTAAGCCTTTAGTAGACAAGGAGGCAGCACAGCCAGTACCGCTCTCAACCGCCTTCACTTCCCCACGTTGTAAACTTAGGTATCCATTTACAACTGGGTGAACTGGGAGCACCTGTGAATTGAACCATGACCCCCAGAACAAAGAGGCAAGCGCTGTATCCACTCAACCACCATGCTCCTCCCTCTATCTGTCAAACACTACCCTTTGTCTATTACCCAAAACTAAAGTCGAGATCAAAAGGAAACTTACCACAATAATGAACAATACAAACTTGTTACAGAAATGGAAACAACTTTATATGTGTTACATGTATTAAATGACTAATGTACAGTAGTCAGATGATGCAAGGAGGATATTCCTTTTGTCATGTGAACATCAAATAATGCCAGGCACGATAAAGATCACACAAGAAAATAAGACAAAAAGTGTTATTCCAAAGATTGTTTATTTTAGCATGTAATGTACAATATAAAGCTTATAACAAAAGTTGCATTGTTTACATCACACCAGTGAGTATAAGTAAACCCACCATAATAGTAGAGAAAAACCTACAAAGTAATGCATAAAAGGGATGCCTTACCAATTCCTTACAAGTACCTTGATGTATAATAGGTAACTGGTGGTGGTCACATTTTGACCAGTCAATATTGAAGCATAGAATTTGAAATATAAATGCTACCGGTATCTATAAAGATTAGTGTTCAAGAGACTTCTGTACTCACCTTTGAGTTAACAATTAAATGATACCGTACTGGCTCTGGTAATACAGCAGATAAGGTAGGAATACAAAATAATCAACAGATATAGAATTACAGTAAGATCTTGTATTTCGCAAGTAATATAGACTGAAAAAATTGCGCCAAATTCAAATTCGCCAAATGCAAATACATAAACTCGTGGGAAAAATAACAATATAGACTGGCCGCTCTTCCATCAACCTCTGATTTTCCCATTTATAACCTCAAAATTATACAAATTCTGCCTTTAATGACCTAATTGTGCTTTCTGGAAACTAGTTTTTAGGCCTTCCTCAAGTAACTTAATTACACACTGTTTATCCTGTATCGATTACTTGGCAAACTTAACTCCCTTATGATAGTCCCGCTTCTCCTTTTCCTTATTTGGCAGCTTAGGTGGGTCTGTCCCACCCCCACCAGCACCAGTAGGACCCCCAGTAGAGGCAGAGGCCATTATCTTCTCGACAGGTGGTAGCACCACCCAAAAATAGCACACAATAGCAGCCAGGGCGGTCGCTAGGATGACGCGGGCTACAACCCAATACGCAACGTTCTTGTAAACCTCTTTTACATTCACCACCGGCAATTCGATCACCAGAACGCTTCTTGGAAACATTCTTCTTACCTTGTCTTCCCATATCCATTGCTAACACAACAAAATTGGAGAAAACAGCGAAAATCACGAAGCAATCGACAGAAACGGCGTGATTCAACTGATCATGTGATGTAAACAGAGAGCGCTGGTGCAAACCGTTATTAGTCCTCAATGCGAAACATTCTTTTTACTTATTCTTTTCATATAGTATTTATGGGTAACAGCTAAATTTAAAAAAATAAGTAAATAAATTTACACGGTATCTCTCAAAAAACACTTCACAAACAAAGGACACGAATCAATTGAACATGTGATGTCGAACGTGAACTGTAAACATTGCATAAACCTGCACCACGCATAAAACGTTCAGGATGAACTCAAAACATTGAGGATGGAATCGTGTTATAGCCAACATTTGTATGCAAAAGTACGCGTTTTACAAACAGCGTTCCCCTATTCATCAAATGCGTTACAACCAATTCGCTTTGACAAAACACGCGTTATAGCAGAAATAACTGTAACTGGTATGTGGGCTGTGACCATTTAAGATGGTGGCCAGTATTCAAGCTTGCTGGATCTCGTGTTCAGCTTGCTGGATCTCGCGAAACTCACGATATTTTACGCCAAATATAAGACTCGGTTACATTAAGTAATGCTCGCGAAATTCAAAAATGCAAAATGAAATCACGCGAAATATGAAATCTTACTGTATTACAGTCAGGTAGAGAATTGTTAATGGATTTTCATTTTTCTGTCAAACTTACGTGAAACATTTTGAATACACATTACATGAATATGACTGAACACATACATTATTTAATGATGGTTATAATTAATTTTTACAAATTTTATTACGTAAATAAAATGCATCTTACAATTAATATTTTCTATAATGCTGTCCCATGATCAGAGAAATATATCGATTAAATGGAAGAAACATTTTAAAGAGCAGTTCAACAGTGTAATCTGAAACAAACTCCAACTGACCGAGTTGAAACATGAGGTTCAGATCAAGACCAACAGAAGTGGAAAAATATAACAATTAGATAAGACTGGCAAGAAGACAAAACCCAATTTTCTATTAATTCACCTAGCAGATTTTTTCTTCTTCTAGTTTTGCACTTTCTCAAGGATCACACTACCTTTTGGGGGCTATTTTCCCATTCTCTATCTTTTGTTTCCTCTATCTGCATCTCATTTAATTATTCCTGCCTCTTCTTCCAGTGTCCAGGAGTTAAGTCCTGGCACCAAATCATTCTAGAACTGCAGGTGGCAACAGTTTCACTTCTACAGTACTGTAGTTACACCAGCATGAGAAATTCTTAAGCAAATACATTAAACATTTGTGCGGCCTTTTAATATTTAATAAATACTGAGAAACTTTGTGGTGTGATGCTATGGTTAACACACCTGCCTGTTATTTAGTGAACACACCTGACTGTGAACTGTTAGCAGAAAATGAGGCATTGTTTTACAAGGTCATGTACTAAAAGAGAGGTTTGTAGTTAAGGCTCACACCAACAGACACCAGGAAAGGCACCAGAAATCAATCAACTTGTTTCAGTAGTCCTAATTAAAACTATTTCTACTTCTGGTGATATTTTCAGATATGAATTTCTGCAGGAAAGTCTGAGGATGATATTTAGTGATACTGCATATCTTATATTTTCCTGTGAGAGAAAAAGTTTCAAAAAGGTCCCTTGAAAGTTTTCAATCACAGATGATGTGCTTACTGCCACTTATGATACTGTCTCTGGTAGTGATATACTCCATGTAAAAGAGATATGTGACATGTACTGTATCAATCTGTAGTTTGAGTTACCGAGTACATTATAAGATGTTAATCCTTGCTTCAAAAAAACCCAAAAACCACCTTTAAAAAAATACATAATAAATGACAAATTATAAAAAGTTAAGCTACATTTGTTGTGTAAGAACAAACATCTCCTTGAAGCTATTTAAAATACATTCATTAACATAAGAACTCTGTAGCAACAAGTCATTATACATTGATATAAACATACTTTACAACAACTACGTCTCATTATTTATCTATAAATATAATCCTCTGTAACAAAAATACCTGCTTCTGAGTAGCTACAGGTTTAGGCAGACTTTACATAGATAAATGGAGAAAGTACCTATTACACACATTTAAGTTACTTTATAATTTAATGGTTGATACCAATTGCACATGTATTATGTTCAAAGTTTTGACTTCAATTTGCCCATAAGCTTCTCTAACTTCATGGCTTTACCCATGTCCCCTGAGATCTTCATTTTTCCTGTCATGAATGCATTGGTTGCCTTCAGTGAACCTGTAAACATTTTGAAGAAGTTATCACTACTCATGGTGAAGGTGGCATCAGCAGCAGTGGCTGGGTCACCACGCCCACAGGAACCTGAGCCGTTTTTCAGATCCAAGTACCACTTGCTGGCCTCATCACCAGTTACCTCAAAGGAAAACACAGCCTTGGTCTTCTCCACAAGCTCATCACTCAGGAAACCTTCAATCTTTGCAAAAACCTGATGGAGCAAACAGTGTCATGTTTATGTTAGTTATACAACAATAAATACTGTATAAGGTTCTGAAGAAAGATTTTGCTCTTATGTTTCAATAATGTAAAACAAATATCTTAAGTATGGTTCCAAATATAAAAGAATAAAGAATTCAAATTTTCTTCAACTATCAAAAGAATACAAAAACAAGTGTTAAGAAGATGGGTTTGGTGTTTTGATGTATTTAACCCTTAGGCCCCTGGTGATGTTCCAGAACGTCCGACTGGTGTGCTCCGGGTGACGTTCCAGAACGTGGACCTATTCCCGCCACTGTTTAAATGCCCAGTGCAGGTTATCAGGTTCCAGTGTAACTACTTGCCTGTCACGCAACATGCTCGGCCACAGGGAAGCTTCCTGAACACATAATTACCTACTTTTGTTTGTTTCATTTTCATTGTTTGTCTATTTTATCATGTTGTATCAAAGTAATATTGCTAAAAGTACAGTGGTCCCTCGATTAACAAACGGTCCAATTAACAAAATTTTGGTTAACGAATTAGCTCTAAAAAAAGGATTTTCAATTCCATTAACGAACAAAACTTCGATTAACGAAAGCCTTACGAGAAACACGCTTTGTCGTGCGCATCAGCTGATCGGCTAGTCCGCCAATACAGTACAGTCAACCCTCGTTTTACGCGGTCCCACTTTACGCGTTTCCACGTTTACGCGGTACCCTGCCGAAACCGGAATGTTCACTTTCCGCGGTGCGTGTACCCCTTTACGCGGAGAGCGGCTGGCGGTCCTCTCGCGCCGCGCCATTTTTGGATCCAAACCTCCCGCCATCTCTCCCGCCATCCGCCATGTTGTGTAAGCGGCGCGAGTAGGTTGAGCAGTGTATGTCTTTGTTGCGTTATCTGTGACGTCATATGATGTAGCGGACTGTGATTGGGTGAAGCATCCTTACCTCCCTCCCTGCTAGCTGTGATTGGTTTAATGTAGTACTATGACGTGCCCCGCCGCGGGAGTGTTCAAGCCCCTCGACCTACCGCGTCAGTTACACCCATCCAGGCTACACCGTGTATATCGGTATATTGTTCCATAAGAATGGCTTCCACCGGACCACCACCACAAAGAAACCTTGCATTACCTGGACCCAGCCGCCCTAAGCCAAAGAAGACACGACGTTCCTTAAGCTACGAAATTAAATATAAGATCATACAAGAGTTGGAGAAAGGAACAAGACAGGTTGATCTCGCGCGCCAGCATGGTGTTAACGAGTCTACGATCAGGACAATTAAGAAGGATGCAGCCAAGATAAAGGAGCACATGAACATCACAAAGTCTACAGGTGCTTCTATGATCAAGTATTGCCACAACCAGGTGCTTCTCAAGACGGAAAAATTACTTGTGAGGTACTTGGTGCGTCAGGCGCGACAGAACATGGCGGTGGACACGGGCTCAGTTAAGGAGTACACACGTGAACTGTATGCTGCAGTGTCACGAAAGATGGGAATTACAGAGCCCAAACCCTTTAATGCTTCCTCTGGGTGGTTATAGAGGTTTAAGAAGAGAAACAAGATCACCAATATCAACATCGGTGGTGAAGAAGCTAATGCTGACCGTGTTGCGGCTAGGGAATTTCCTCCGTTTTTACGTGAGATTATGGAGGAAGGACAGTACACCGACGACCAGGTGTTTAACATGGACGAACCTGGTCTTTTTTGGAAAAAGCTACCTTCAAAGACCTTCGTTGTGAAGAATGCCAGCAAGTGTCAGGACCGGAAGTTGCAGAAGGAGCGCATCACCGTCCTGTTTACCACCAATGCCTCCGGTACCTGTAAGCTCAAGTTATCGGTGATCCACACAGCACTCAAGCCGCACGCCTACAAGAGCATGGACATGACCAAGCTAAATGTCCACTGGCTGACCGCACGTAAGGCGTGGATGTTCTCTACACTGTCCCTCTCCTGGTTTGATGACTGCTTCGTTCCCGATGTGAAGAAATTCTGAGAGCAACATAATGTGCCATTCAAGATTTTGTTGCTGCTGGACAACGCACCAGGACACTCGCCCCTACTGCTAGATCGTCACCCCAACGTAAAAGTGGTCTTCCTTCCTCCCAACACTACGTCTATATTACAGCCCATGGACCAAGAATTGATCTGTAATGTAAAAGCTGCATTCTCTGCTAAAAATTTCAACCTCCTGAACGACTACACCAACACCAAGGAAGAGTTGCGTAACCTAAGTGACACCAACACCGATAACAAGAGCAAAGACGACAAGAATCAACAGTTGGCAGAGCAAGAAGTACAGTGGGGTATGCTATGACGAACGGATCCTACTACGAATATTCCTATAACAAACGGTTTTACCTATAAAATTGAGAATGCTATAACGAACGAAACTCCTACAACGAACATTATTTAAATTTTTTTTTCCCTAATTTATTGATTTTTATTACAAGTATTAATGATATTCTTTATTTCAGGGGTTTAGATGCATATGTATGCACTTTTTTACAATTTTATATTATATTTTTCAGTGTTAAGTGGTTGTATTTGGGGGCCTGGAACGAACGAATCCTATAACGAACGAATGCTATAACGAACAAGGTTCTAGAACCAATTAGATTCGTTATAGCATACCCCACTGTACTTTTAAAACAATTCTGGAGAACATTCAACGTCAAGAAAGCTGTGGACTTCTTGGTGGAGGCATGGGATCAGCTGTCTGTAGCAACTGTTCGTCACGCATGGAGACATGTGTTGCAAGGCACTCCGGGTGTTAGGCAGAGTAAATCTGTGACTGGTGAGGTTCAGACTGTTGCAGTAGCAGTGGACCTTGCCAGAGAAGCTGCGCAGAGTGTTACAGTTGCAGGCTTTTCCAAGACCACCAACGACGACATCCTGGAGGTGATAAGGGATCCTGATGTGACTACCGACGAGATGGTAGATGATGATGACGTCAGTGAAGAGGCAGGTGGTGCGTCATCCCAAGAAGAACGCCGCTTATCCCATAGCAATGTTAGGGGTGCCACCGAGTGTACTGAGAAAGTCAAGCTCCTCCTTTCCGACGACCCTGACGCACAGGTATGAAATCTTCACTACCCAGCTGTTGCAGACTATGGAGCCCTACATCAAGGTTTATCACGACAACATAAACACCAGCCGTCAGCAAAGCATAACAGAGTTCTTCGCCCGCAACCCACCACAGCCAGCCCAAGCCAGTGGTAGTGACAGAGGCAGAGACAGTGATGATGGCTTTGAGGGATTTGTCAGGGAGGCATTAGTAAGTGTGGATGACACCGATGAAGACTCACCTGAGGGCCAGAAACCTGCCCTCTGCCTCAGAACCAGCCTCCATTCCCCTACGCCAACCCATCTCTTCTACTAACGTAAGTGTTAACCCCAACCTTGTTTTTTTCTAACCTAACCTTCAGTTTATTCTTCTCTTATTGACTGTTCCCTTCTATATTATGTGTGGGTGAATACCATCATAAAGTTAAGATGTTATTTTTAGTAAAACGTACGTATTGCGTCGGGAAAAGGTGGAGTTTGGGGGTTGGCCTGGTCTCTATTTCAATTAATCCCATATGTTATGTTGTTCACTTTACGCGGGCCGCCGTGGGTTGAATTAGCCGCGTAAAGTGAGGGTTCACTGAAATTGGTTCTATGCTTACATTCGTTTCCAGTGGAGTAAATATCAAGAAAGTTAAGCTCTTGAATATTTTTGCATTTTTTATATTAAAATTATAAGTCATTCTAATTTAGTTAACATATTGATAATATATACAGTACAGTGATCCCTCGGTTAACGAACGCCTCGGTTACGAAATTTCGGTTAACGAATTACCTTCCATAAGATTCTTCAATTCGGTTAACGAAAAAAAATTCGGTTAATGAAATTTTTACGAAATCATGTCAACATGTTTTCGCTTGCTCAACAGCTGGAATATTAGTCCGCCAATACAGTAATCGGTTCTAGGGCTTAAATTCGTTCCCATTTGAGTAAATATCAAGAAGGTTGTACTATTCAATAATTTTCCAAGTTTTATATTAAATTTTTTAGTCATTTTAACACTTATTTAACATAATTGCAGTACAGGAAACTAGTTTTTGGTGCGCCAATCAGCCACTTGACTCGCCCAGCAAGGCATCAGTTTGTACCTCTGGTCAGTGGAGGTAACATCTTGCTTGTGGCTCTCTAGAACATAAACTATTTTTACATTTTTACAGTACAATTAGTGGTCATTCTGAAATTTATTTTACATATTGACAATATATAGTGCAGTGCAGTATGGATTTAAAGAAAATAATCTTGAATTACACCTAGTGAACTTAAAATTTTATGGGTGAAATGATGGCATGAAGCATGGGGTGATTTCTCTTCCACCCCCACTTCCTTCTCTTCTCCCTTCTCCTCCACCCTCACTTCCAATTCCCATCATCATCATCGTCAACCAGGAGCCTTCTACATACACACCTCAAAGTAAGTGTACTTTACTGAATTTATTTTTACTTTGTATGCAATTTTCGGTGAGCTGGAACCAATTACCCAAAATCCCATTAAAACAATGGTTTCGGTTAACATAATTTTTGGTTAATGAATGACCTTCAGGAACGAATTGTGTTCGTTAACCGAGGGACCACTGTACAGAGAACAATTTTTGTGTGCCAATCAGCTGATTGAATCACCCACCAACGCTTCTCAATTTAACTTTGTTTATAGTGGAGTGAGCATCCAGTTTGTTGGTCTCTTGAATATTTTTTTCATTTTTACATTAAAATTATTGGACATCCTGAAATTTAGTTCACATATTGATAATATACAGTGCTGAAATTATTCTGAAACATGAAGAAGGCATTAGAACCAATGCACTCTGTAAAGAATATGGCATGTCATCATCGACTGCCTCTACAATAAGCTGTTTGATATGTAAAAAAAGCTGCCGGGAATACGATATACACACCTCAAAGTAAGTTAAAATATAGTATTCTATTGTTTTTATTTATTATTATACAGTATACTGTACAGTACAGTACTGTATTTAGTTTATATTTAATGTTTTGTTAATTCTATTACCGGTATACAGTACAGTCAGTCCTCGACTTACGACGGGGTTAGGGACCGATGACCAGGTCGTAGGTCGAATTGGTCATAAGTCGAAAATGCAAAAAAATACATAGAAAATCTATAATGGGTGTCTCTTTTTCTTCTCAGCATCAAGAGAACTCTCACTTTTACGCTTTCCAGCCATTTTAAAGAGAATTACACATAAAAATTTTGTCGGTACACATCACGATCATTAACGTCGGGACTCGAAAATACGTAATTTGAAAAATATTTTATACAACTGCGGCGGTTGTATGTCTTGGCGGTCGTAAGTCGAGGAGTACCTATACTGTACTTTGTATGTACTTTTTCTGTGAGTTGGAACCAATTACCCAATATCCCATTGAAATAATAGATTCAGTTAACGAACGACTCTGTGGAACCAATTGTGTTCGTTTATTGAGGGACCACTGTAGTGTAGTATTACTGTAAAATAATGCTATGATTATATTAAATGTATTTATTTGTGGAAGTATTATTATTTTATGCATTACTTGCTCTACCAAACACAAAGACAGCCAGGCAGACTGGCGACAGACTGCTTGAGTGTTGCCGAGCACTTTTTATGAAAAATAATGCAAATAATATATTCTAAATGAATTACTTACAGGAAATAAGTATTATGATCATTAAATACATGCATTATTGGCCATCTCGGACACAAAGGCAAGCTAAAAATAGCTGGTAAGTGCATAGGTGACCACAAGCTCAGCTGTCCAAACAACACTGTCCCTTTATCCCCCCCCCCCCCTCCCCGCTGCCGGGGAAGTTTCTAGAGGGTCAATATATAGTTTTTCTTACTTATTTTTTTGTTTTTTGTTTTATCATTTAATAGGGTCAAAAATTATTTTTGGAAAGTTGATTTTTCTCCATTTACCCCTGGGTGTGGGGTAATGCCAGAGGCACCCTAACCTGGGGCTTAAGGGTTAAAAGGTGGTAGAGTTTGAATTTCAGATTTACTTTTTTGCCCCAATTTATTACAAAAACCACACCCATATAATGTGTGCTATGGCTTAAAATCAAGAAATAAATTATGTACTAATAAACTGTCCCATTTACTGACACTACACTGTGAATACAAAAGCAAATAACAACTGTTATATGAATTTATCTTTTTTTCCTATTTTCACTTGTTTGCTTCTCATATTTTACAAACCATTGTGATTATTTTAATAAGAACAAGCTTGTAACTGTACTGGAAATACATTCTCAACAGGTGGCAGTAACTCACGTCACATTATCATTAAAACATACCTGTGAAACTTGTCCATCACCCTTGGGTGTGCCTTCCTCTTGAACTTTTCCATCAACATACTTTGGAACAGCACCCTGTTCCTTAGCTTGTTCAACACTAAAATTGTCAAATTCATCCAAAAAGAAATCTGGCATAAGTGGACAACCTGCAGAACAAACAAAAAGACATGAGAAATTCTCAAAATAAAATACATTTGTACAAATTAAAGCAAACATGAACACCAAGTACAGTACAGGTAATAGGTCAAATTACCTTACTAGCCACCTGCCTGTGCGGACAATGACCTAGTTGAAATGAACTGACCACACTAACAAACAATTCGCTAAATTGAAAATGTTAAAATTTGAAGATATAACATTTACTGCTGTGCTCTTTGTTTATAAATCAATTAATCATTTGATTTAGAATAATTATTTCCAGTTCCAGAATAACCAGAGGTACAACTTAAGACCCCCTCCCCATGTGCTCCTCTCAGTCCCAGACCTCCATAAAATATAATGGTATGAAGGTGTGGAACAACTTACCCCAACCCATCCAAGCAAAGATTATGCCAGTTTCCTTTAAATCATCTCTTAAAATATTTCTATTGTCCAGTTACAGTACAGTGGTCCAATTAAAGAAATTTTGGTTAACGAATTAGCTCCCATTATGATTTTCAGTTCAATTAACAAACAAAACTTCGATTAACGAAAGCCTTACGAGAAACATGTTTTATTGTGTGCATCAGCTGATCGACCAGTCCGCCAATAGAGTAATCAGTTCTATGTTTACATTAGTTTCCAGTGGAGTAAATATCAAGAAAGTTGGTCTCTTGACTATTTCTGCATTTTTTTATATTAAAATTATTGGCCATTCTGAAATTTAGTTTACATATTGATAATACAGACAGTACAGGGAACAGTTTTTGTGAGCCCATCAGCTGACTGAATCACCCAACAATGCTTCTCAGTTTTAACTTTGTTTACAGTGGAGTGAATATCGAGTTTGTTGGTCTCCTGAATATTTTTGCATTTTACATTAAAATTATTGGTCATTCTGAAATTTAGTTAACATATTGATAATATACAGTGCAGAAATTATTATGAAACACGAAGAAGGCATTAGAACCAATGCACTCTGTAAAGAATATGGCATGTCATCATCGACTGCCTCTACAGTCAGCTGTTTGATATGTAAACAAAGCTGCCGGAAATACGACATACACACCTCAAAGTTAAAATGTAGTATTCTATTGTTTTTACTTATTATTGTACAGTATACTGTACAGTACAGTACTGTATTTAGTTTATATTTAATGTGTTGTTAATTCTCTTACTGGTATACAGTACTTTTCTGTAAGTTGGAACCAATTACCTAATACAGTATCCCATTGAAATACAGTAAAGCCTCCGATAACAACAGTTCGACCTACAACTTTCCATATTTAATACCCTAGTTAATTTAAGACCCAATTCAATTTACGTCCTTATTTCATTCGTATTTACGACCAAAATATAATAAAAATATGATAAAATTACATTTTCATATAAATAACAACTAAATCCCGATGTATATTATAAAAAAAAATTCCACTGTAAAAAAATGAAGATCGCCTTGTGCAAAGAAGCTGCCTGGCTAATGAGTGGTAAACAACAGTCGGAGCTTGGCGGGCCTATGTTTTCACGCATCTGGAACAGGAACAGGAGAAAAACTTTCTCGGGTTTCTTACAGCATTTTTGCATCCCTATTCAACATGAGCAAGTGATGGTAGTGTTGGTTCAAAAGCTAATAGAAAGTGTATGAGCTTAGCCGAGAAACTAGATGTGTTAAAATGATATGAAAAAGGTGAGAGGTCTGTGGATATTATATGGAGCAAGCGATGAACATATTTTCTGAAGTGGATCCATTAACAGAACAAAGCATTAAAATTTAAATAAACGTATATGACCCCAACATAAAGATGTATAATGAGAAAAGAAAGCAGCTGTGCAAGGTTCTTTCGACTGCTTTATTATTTGAAGGCCTAAACCATCAACTTCAGCTACACCATCAAATTCAGCATCATAAGCAACTTCAACATCAACTTCAGGTTCAGCAACAGTTTCAGCAACAGCTTTGTGGAAAGCTACAGCTTCAGCCAGAGTTGAACCTACAACTTCAGCCAGAGTTGAACCTGATGACTTCGTCATCTGAGTAAAAACTCGCACAATATTCATTGGCTGTCCTTATGTTTTAGACTTTACCACCATTGGCAAGGAGAATTTTTGTTTTACATTCGTAAATATTATTTAAAAACATATATGAACAGTAAATAAGCGTTGCTTTCATATTCATATGTAGAGAAATGACGAGATGTTTTCACATGTACGCACTTACTGTTCATACGTTGGCATCCCCAATCGTCTCGCCTTATTTCTTTACCGTTGGTGATTAGCTACTTCTAGTGTTTCATTTATTAACATTAAATAACATTACTTAAAACATACATACAGGTACAGGGTATTCAATTTTTTTTTTAATTAAGTTCACCACAGCTACAACCAGGGTCTTATGTTCTTCAGTTTCTTATGTAGAACCATCGTCACTCACAAAAACAATGCCGTCTTGTCTCTTGTATGTTTTAATATTCTACGTATTATTAATGAATTGCATTGTTCATTTCACATATATAAACATTAATTCAATCAAATACATATTCAGTAATAAACAATAATGAATCGTTTGTACATACGTATTCTTATGATAAATGACTGTTTCCTTGAATGCGTACGTACACATTGGCATTCCACTATGTCTCACTTTTTCTTTAATATCAGTGGTTACTTCTACTGTACAGTAAATAATATTAATTAAAACATACAAATTTTTTACATTGATTTTACTACAACAACAACCAGGGTCTTATTTTCTTCAGTTTCAGATGGATAACTGACATTATGGGTGTAAACACTGACAACAATACCATCTCTTATCCTCTTGTATGTTATAATATTCTACGTATTATTAATGAATTGTATTGTTCATTTCGCATATATAAAGATTGATTCAATCAAATACATATTCAGTAATAAACAATAATGAATCTTTTGTACATACAGTATTCTTAAAAAGATAAATGACGCGGTATCCTTAAATGTGCACATACGTATATATTGGCATTCCCAATCCATCTTTTTTTTTTCTTTGCCATTAGTGGTTAGCTACTTCTATTGTTCCATTTATTAGCATTAAATAGCATTATTTAAAACATATATACTGTATTCATTTTTTTCATTCATTTTACTACAGCTACAACCAGGGTCTTATTTTCTCGTGTAGAACTATCGTCTCGGACTCCCGGCTGTAAACACAAACGATAACAATGTCGTCCCATCTCCTCGTGTGACCATATTATTATTCATTTATATTGTATAAGGTGCATTCAGAAACATTACTTCAAGAATATAGTTTGCAATTTTCATTAATTGTATTGTTTTGGGAGGAAAAGAGGGTAAAAAGCCACACAAAAGACATGAAAAGGTCACGCTTGGCAATGCATCTCATTATTATTGCTTTATTTTAACGGGAATTAATGATTCGAGATAAGATGATTCACCTTACAATGCAATATTGGAGGACACGTTAACGTTGTTATTCGAGGCTTTACTGTAATAGATTCGGTTAACAAACGACTCTGTGGAACCAATTGTGTTCGTTAATCGAGGGACCACTGCATTACTATTTTTGTAGCACTTACCCTACCAACAAAACCATTAGATCATATGAGGCGCTCAGCATTACAAGGAGGTAAAGCGCCACCCCAGGCAAAAGGCGTTTTCTGATGGATATCACTATTTTCACCCTTCCTCTACATGTTGGTGTTGGATGTAACCCCCCTAGGTAGACTAGAAATACGGTTGAAAGTCCTTCAAATACAGTGGGGTATGCTATAACGAATCTAATTGGTTCTAGAACCTTGTTCGTTATAGCATTCATTCGTTATAGGATTAATCCGTTCCAGGCCCCCAAATACAACCACTTAACACTGAAAAATATAATATAAAATTGTAAAAATTGTAAAAAAGTGCATAAATATGCATCTAAACCCCTGAAATAAAGAATATCATTAATATTTGTAATAAAAAAACAAATTAGAAAAAAAATATTTAAATAATGTTCGTTGTAGGAGTTTCGTTCGTTATAGCATTCTCAATTTTATAGGTAAAACCGTTCGTTATAGGAATATTCGTAGTAGTATCCGTTCGTTATAGCATACCCCACTGTATAGGGTGTCATTTCGCCTCAGGCCAGGAGCTACGTATCTGGCTGTGTTCTCAGTAAGTAAAGGTGGTCACATCCCATTCAGAGTGAGAGGAGCGATTTTTAGAGAGGGCAGAGACAGACTTTGAACAGTATGTGATTGATTATGGCGAGGCCATTATAGTTATACACACTCCTCAGGATTTGCGTAACTTCAACTTACTACGATCGTCAGGGATAATAAAACGAAGGAACTAAACAAAGTAAGATTGTAATACTATTATCATAATACTGTTTTTACCAAAGATTATGCAAACTGTCTCCGCCTTTGTATTTGTCTGTTAATTACGTTGGGTGGGAGGGAAGAGGCAAATGGTGGGGGAGGGGAGGGGTGAGTCTAGTGGTGTTTCCTTATTATTACACACTATTATACTAAACAATAGTATAAATCTTTGGCTAATAGTAGGGATGGAAAGATAAATACTGATAGACAAATTAGTTTCTTTTATTATTTCAATTTGGGGGGATTATGGGGGGATGGGTGTAAGAC
Source organism: Homarus gammarus (assembly GCA_958450375.1). NCBI lineage: Eukaryota > Metazoa > Arthropoda > Malacostraca > Decapoda > Nephropidae > Homarus > Homarus gammarus. The sequence continues at coordinate 1,441,590 of CAUDMG010000149.1, forward strand.
GAGTGCTGTTTTTGGTGATCATTAACTTGTTTTACAGTATTAGCCCACAATAATAACATTTTGCAGAAAAATGTGATTATTGTAGGTTTGAAGATCAAACAACCATACATGACAGGTAGTTATTCTCATTCAACTCGCGATAAAATAATAACTATTCATAGTACAGGTAGTCGTCGACTTACGACCTATGCGACTTACGTCTGTTCGACTTTACGACCGGCGGTACGACAGTTTTGGCCCCAGCCCCAGTGTAAATAATAAACCAATTGTACTGTAGTATGCAGTGATTTACTTAAACCTGACGACCGTAACAATAATGAACAAAGAAAATGTTGATAAAATATGACTTGAAGATGATTATATTATCATTACACATTACAGTATAATATACGTAAGGTAATTATAACATAGGCCGACTTACGACCAGATCAACTTACGACCGGTCGGCCGTAACCAATCTAGGTCGTAAGTCGACGACTACCTGTACAGTGATATCCCCGTTAGCAGGAATAATTGGTGCAGAGCACTTCCGGGGACAGGAGATTTCCAGCTAACCGGAAGACTTTCTCAAACCCAGAAAAATCCCTCATCCCAGGAAATATTTCCGGTTACTGGGAAAAACTTTCCGAGTGTCTAAACACTGCATCTTGCACAGACAGACACAAGGCCACATCCTCAGAATGTTTCAGTGTGCTGGGGAGTTTTCCAAGAGTCTAAACTAAAAATCTATATGATATGGTCGTGAATGAAGCCGTGTGTTACAGCAGGGACTGGTATTTTCCACTCCCTTGGAGCTGTGGGGGATTCATGGGTCTTGTGTAACTGACCTGACCTGACCTGACACAATGTCAGGTGGAGATAGGGTGGGGTACTGGTGATCTTATATTACTGACCTTCTGATATAATGTCAGGTCACCCATTGTTGGGTGTGGGATTAGTGAATCTGAGGACCTGAAGATGTCTTGAATAAACAACAGTACAGCTGCTCCTCGACTTACACATGGTTAGGGACCCAAATCCAGGTCGTAAGTCGAATTGGTTGTAAGTCAAAAATGCTTAAATATAACATAGAAAATCTAAAATGGGTCTCTTTTTCTTCTCAGCACCACAAAACTCTCACTTTTAAACTTGCCAGCCATTTTAAAGTGAATTACAAACAAAAATTTTGTCAGTACACAGCACAATCACTAACATTGGACTCAAAAATACGTAATTTGACAAAATTTTGGTACGATTGAGGCGGTCAGTCGTATGTCCAGGTGGTCGTAGGTCGAGTATGTCGAGGAGTAGCTGTATTTTTTATACTTACACTTATCGCATTATATCCCTTCAACATTATGTTACATAAGATTTTAAAATATGGAGTGAGAAAGTAGAAAGACATGGATAATTAGAGAGATGGAGTGGAGAGGAGTGGTAACATGCACCAGTGTTGCCAAGCGCTAAGCTCCTCAACAGCTGATCTTTTAATTCACCACCACGTAGTTAACCATGCATAAATTTATGTCATACAATGTAGGGGTGTGTGGGTGGTGTTAGGGTGTCTGGCTGTGATGTTGTGATATTAATTAATAAATAAGAAATATTGTATCATCAATGACAGTTGTTTGATGAATATTAGCGTACTACAAGTGTCACTACTATTTATCAAACTACTGTACTGTCATTAACAATACAATATTGTTTATTTATTATTCATTAACTGATTAACTAATACCCCAACATCACATCAAATACTCACACAGAACATCTAGTTTACAGTCTTTTGTGTGAGACACTGAGTTAGAGGGAGGCAGGGGGGCAGGGGGAGGCAAGGAAGCTGGCACTCCACTTTTCACCAGTGTTCAGCCTCTTATGGTGTATGTTTTATCATGGTTAATATAAAATATTAAACATATTAAGCACAAATTATTACAGTAAACATATCTTTATTAATTAATAAAAAAAAAAGGGTAAAACATGGCAGGCATGGGGAGGAGTAGGGGAGAGGCAGGAACCTTTTTGGGGGGTGTGCGGTCAGTTCCCTCCCTCCCTCCCCAAACCTCCAACACAAGAGAACCCAGGAGCATGACGCAATATTTTGTTATTTTTCTATACATGTTATTGGACAGTTCATATTATGAATACCGGTAATAATCATCCCATAGATTGGGAAAACAGTTTAAAAGTGTATAAATCATTGTGTCACAGAAAGACTTCTGGTTGAAGCAAGTTTGAATAGAGAAATTAATTCTATAAACCTTAGCGATGGTCAGTTCAAAACTGATATGTTACACAAATTTATTTGTCAGTGGCCCAAGGTTAAAAATGCTTTGAAAGCATTCGAGGTAGATGTAGGATAGATGATTAGAGGGTCTCATATCTTTGACCTGACTAGTTACATCGCCCATTCTTATAAGCTCCTCTTATGTTTACAGTGGTGGTGGTGTGTGGATTAGTGGATGTCATGTGTTTGACCTGACCTCATGTTTTGTAAGGTCACCCTGTGTACATAAGCCTCTCTCAGTCTCAGTCCTTGTAATTCAGTTGCCTCTGAAGATGTCTTGAACAAAGACGAAAGCGAAGGTGCTCCATCATTTCCCTTTTTTCTGTGCTGGAATTCTTTAAGATAGCGATTAATTTAAGTATAAACACCCCTTATTTTGCACCACACATAATAATTTTAGTAATTAATTATTACATTTGAATACAAGTTGTGATAGTTTATGTAGTTGCTCAGAAGTTGTGGTTGCAGTTCGAAGCTTCGACATCACTAGTGTATAATGCATTATTTCTATATGCCCTGGTTTATTCACTGATCAGCTGTCTAAGTGCAAATGTAGCCCAGTCGAGCCATCATCCATCAATTAATTTTAAAATAGAAATTATAATGTAAAACATTATAAGACAATGGTTTAGTAGCGCTGTTAATGTTGTTCCAGCCCTTATCAATTAGTACTATATAAATATGGGCTAAGGACATATATTCATTATACACATTCTATCACCCAGACTATTGAGCATACAGCTACATTAAGCATTTGTTCTGTCACACCTCCTAGGGTGGACAGCACACATAAACATTTGTAGTTTCACACAGACTCAGGTTACAACTCATAAATATGTGTCCCCAGGCCACCGTGAGAGTAGGCCTGTGGAGTGTAGCCTCTTATCTCTGTGTTGACGTATAGATTACATACCCCCTTACAAGCAGACAGAGAGAGGTTCGCCTAGTTCACAGTTTCACAAGTTCACAGCCAGACACCGTACCAGAGACGTGTGCGAGCATAGCTCCCAGGCTGAATATCTCTCTAATTATATAAGCTAATTACAAGCTAATAGCTAATGCTCAGTAGTCTGCTAACAAACAATTCTGTAACTACCAGAGCATCCAATATAACTAGAAAATCACCACATGTGTTTACATTAAACCAAGGAACCACAAATGAAGATAACAGAACCTGTGTGCACTTGTGTATACTTACAAGTTAATTACAAGTGTACCCCAGGGTGACTGGGGTAACTCAACGATTCAACGACTATATCAAAAGTGACACGCCGTGAGACTACCTATTATCTCACCCAGCTTCATCAAAGGTACCAGCGACTACTCTACACTCATTCAGGCAAGTGTTAACAAGTGAGATCGTTTGATATCAAAACCCGGCCCAAACAATGTGCTTGCTGTGTAAGTGTCTTAGCAAGTCACCTCACCACCTGACTCTTGAACAACTCTTCAAAAAACACACACAAAACACAAACAAAAAACACAAACAAAAAACACAAACAAAAACACGCAAATAAAAACACGAATAAAAACAAAAACACACAAACAAAAATATACACACAAAAACACACACAACACACAAAATACAAAAACATGCACACACACACACACACACACACAAAAAAAAAACACGGGAATTACGACAACAAGCATCCAGTTAGGGTCTTGTAGTGTGACTGCATTGAGGCAAATTAAAAGATCAGTTGTTGAGGAGTTTATCGCTTAGCAATACTGGCAGTGGCGTGTATTCATAAGAAGCAAGGTAAGCATTGCTTACCCTATAACAATGATTCCCTTCCAAATAAAAATATCTTATTTAATTCAATCGTGTATAGCATTGTGCATTTTTTTTTGTCCCAGTTAATTTGTGAAACTTGCAAGACGGGCATTTTCCGCTTGAAAATCTATCCCTCAAGTACGCAATATTCCACTGCAGTACCCTCGTTCCCCCATGCTCACAGCGTCAATGGTATGCCAATGCCAGACGTAAGATGAGAACAAATAATTTAACTTATGTTACTCCCCTTTTTCCAAACCCATGTAAATAAGGTTCAGATCAATTTAATAAGCTGTGGAAAGCATTCTGATGCTGGAATGTCCCCTCAATAATATTTGTTATTATCAGTCAGTATAATTAATTGTGCTAGAAATTTGGACAACGTAAGCACAGCGTCCTCCCTGGTCCCCCTCCCCCACCCCCTATACTCGCTGCCAGCAGCACCGCAGCATTACCAGTTCATTAATTTTTTTTTCAATGATAAATTCGTATCCGTAAATAATAATTATCTGACCTTTTTTATGTTTCACAGTTTCGTAGACTATTGGACTCATTATCATAGTACTTGAATAATGTCATTGTCATTTTGGAATAATATAATAAATTAATAATGGCTATAAACTTTTTTCGAATTGATAGATTTTGTTTTGAAAGAGATGGTATCACTGTATGAGGCTACGGTCTATGTCAACACTCAACGTAAGAAATTCAGTTGACTTTCAGAGGTCATGATGTGTGAGTGCGACGCATAATCTTCAGAGCAAGCCAGAATTTTACACCAAAGTTACTGATCATTTTGCTCGTAAGCCAAGAAGAATTCCATTGAACTGTGTTTAAAATGGTAAGTTAAAATAATATTTTGTTAATTACTTCCTATTTTATAATTATGTTAAATGAATAATAAAATGATATTAATATTCTTACTCCAGCTTCATCAGAGATCTTACCAGCGTCATTTGCTTACCCCAGCATTTTTCTCATGACACGCCACTGAATACTGATGCATGGTACCACTCCTTTCCACTCCATCTCACTAATCACCCACACCTTTTTGCTTTCTCACTCCATATTTTAAAATGCTATGTAATGTTGAAGGGGTACAATCTTTTGTTATTTATACTTATAACAATCTCCCTAAAAATACTTTAGCTTTCATATTTATTCAAGACATCTTCAGGTCATGAGACCCACTAATCTCCTACCCAAGAAAGGGTGACCTGACATTCCATCAGAAGGTCAGTAATACGAGACCACTAATCCCCCACCCTACCTCCACCTGATAGTAGGTCAGGTCAGATCAGGTCCCCCCCAAAAATACTTTAACTTTCGTCTTTATTCAAGACATTTGCAGATAATAAACGCTTTTACAGTTCTGGGTAAACACATGAAATACACTCTGCCACGTTCGTAGAGTGATACGGTATACAGTCAACCCTCACTTTACGCGGTTAATGTAACCCACAGAGTGCCGCATAAAGTGAGGAACGCATAAAGTGAATAACATAACATATGGGATTAATTGAAATAAGAGTCCGGGCCGACCCCCAAACTTCACTTTTTGACGACACACAACTATGTTCTAGTAAAAATATTATCTTAACTTTATGATGGTATGCACAAACAATTAATAATTATGAGAAATATCAATAATATCAGGTTTTCTAACACTTACATTAGTAGAAAAGATGGCTGGGCACACGGGAATGGGCGGTTGGTTCCGAGGCAGAGGGCAGATTATTGGCCCCCACCTGTATCACTTGTATCAATTGTATCACTATCCACCATAGAGGCTTGCAGGGCCTTTTTGTCAAACCCCTCAAAGTCCATACAAGTCCATATCTTAACTATAATTATCACTATCACTGACTTGGGCCGGCTGTGGTGGGTGGCGGTGAAGAACTCGGTAATGTTTTGATGACTGGGCGACCTTGTGCGCACCATGCTCGCGCAGCTTACACAACATGGCAGATGGCGGGAGGTTTGAATCCAAAAATGGCGCGGCTCGCCAGCGGCTCTACGCGTAAAGGGGTACACGCACCGCGGAATGTGAGCATTCCTGTTTCGGCAGGGTACCGCGTAAACGTGGAAACGCGGAATGTGGGACAGCGTAAAGCAAGGGTTGACTGTATATAATTTGCAATAAAAGTTTAAAGTCCTGCTATAATAGTAGAGATAAGTTAATTTCTCTAGAAACAGGGTCGCCATTTGCAATGACGTCACCACTTACCCTGCAGACGGCACTTTTTATCAAACTCACAGCTGCAGTCGTAGGTGTACAAAGGATGGCCACTTTAGACCCCAAATGCCATGTTCAGGTAAGTTTTACGGGTGTTTTTTTATGATCCAAGTCATGGACATTTCCTAAGAGAAGAAATGTGCCGTGAAGAGCTGCTTCAAACATAGGTTAGATGGATATATGAGCGAAAGGGGTTGGATGTAAATGAGACTGCTCAGTATGGGCCAATAGGCCCGCTGCAGTTTCCTCCATTCTTATGGACATAAAAAACTTCCATGTTCACACCAGCTCAGCTGTCATGTTTTCTTACCTGGTACACTTTCTCTTCTTTTTTTTTCAGTGCATGTACAGAGTACGTATATCAGTTCTAGATGGAGATACGAGTTAATTTAGAAGTAATGACATTATCTGGACTTTGTTTGGAGAATGCCTGATGCTAGTTAACATGACAACATGGTGATTTTATTGTTTTGATAATTCACTAATGAACCACTGGGATATATCATTATTTATATTAATTAGTGGGTAAAATTTTACTTTAACTACCATAAGTATTTAAATGCTTAGATTCGAGATAGGCTATATTGGGTAAATTTTAAGTTTTGGTCATCCCTGTACTTAGACATGCAGAATGTTTTTTTTTTCTGATGATTCGTGATGTCTTATGAACGATTTAGACCTTCATTTTTATTGGAAATCACAAGTTTTGAGTTACTAACCCCCCCCCACCCGATGTATGTTAAGCTAACCTTATAACTAATCATACAATAACCTAACCTAAGACCTGTATTTTCTTATGCGATCAAAAAATGTTTCACGACAGAAATCCCGTAGAGATAATTTGTGTTATTGCTTCAGGTATTTAATCCTATACAGTACTTAGAATTTTAAGGTTCCCCAGATGACCAAAACCAAAATAATACCAATATTGTTTGGAATGTTTATAATGTACTATGAAATTTGTAGTAGTGTAAGCTAATATCCATTGAATTAGCTAATGTGTGCTTAGTAATATTTATATAATCAAAATAGTATAACTATGTTGAACAGTAAAACACAATTAATTATAATCAATACATAATTATTTAATAATATTTATTTACAGACCCGATCAGCAGAGAAGGTTGGTCAACTACTTCCAGGGTTCATCAAGGCAGATGAAAGAAATTTACCCAAAGTAGATGTCTTTATGATTGTAGAGTAATATCAAGAACTCCGACATCCAGCTATGAAGCACGTTAAATTACATCTGTCATCTGATCATCTCAAGCCCATCCCCTGGCCATGGTCGTCCCTAGTCCTTCCACAACATTAAATACAGACATCAGTGACGAAAACTTACATTTTCCAGAAATGAAATAGAGAACAGTGATGAAAACTTTCATGTTGGAGTTATCGGTCTTTTGCATCATTTTGGCACCCAACCAGTAAATACACACGATGAATACTTGAGCAGTAATTTATTTTAACCTAAAAATAAGGATATGCCTATGTATATCAACATTGTATATGGCCACAAGTCCCGTATTTCTGCTGGTAACAACACATACACCACAGCTGGCTGCCTCCCGCAGGGCGGCTCGACGCTACCAGTGACATCACAACCAGTCACAGAGCTTTTCTCAGTCACGTGACTTTTAAGCAACTTTAACTCTTATTTTTGAGACTTTTTGGCCCAACTTATTTAAAAAAATATCATTATCATAGTAAATTTAAGTGTTTTCTTTACCCATTGACCTGCCATCTTACGAAAAAATTCCAACCGTCAACTCGTCCATTCTCTCGATGTTCAACCTCGGAAAATTTGTTTCTAGTCGGAAATTTTTGGAAAATTCCAGCTTTGAATGATTTTCGGGGCAAATTTCAATTCCGGCTATCAAAGAGTTCTGGGTTTGAGGGATTCCGGCTAACGGAGATATTACTGTAGTTATGTGCTGTACATTGATCATATTATTCAAATTGTGTGTCCTGATGTATCAGCAGTTGTTACATGTAAGATGTATTCAACAGGTTTTGGACAAATTATATTCGTTGTTTCAACGTAGAGGGTGTTATTATCCTGTACAGCCACAATCGCTCCGATAAGCGGTTACAGTAATTATTCCAATAAACCAGGAAATTTAACTTTTCCTTTAGTTTTATGACTGCATGATATTGTATTTATATGTATGCATGCATGCATGCTCTACATATATGTACAGTATATATATTAGTGGATAATGCAAAGGGCCTAAAGAGGGCCTGCATCCCCGAGGGTCAGCTCTGTCAATAGTCCACAACTTTAAACCTATTTTCCCATAAACTTCCATTATATAAATGAAGATGTGTTCCTATGGAAAAAAAATCTCCCCCAAAACAAGCTAAAATAAAACCTTTTTTTTTTTTGGTGCACATGTAATTGAAAAAGGTCTGGTTGTGTGAAATGACAAAGATAAACCACATGTGGGACTTTCATATGGATTTACAGTATAACCCAAATGACAAGTTTTAAAAATATTAGGAAAACAAAAGAGTTTGTAATCAATTCCAAGTTAAGTGTGGACATCCTTTTACAAACATCTTGTAATCTGATGAATCTTTATTCACTTCTATTTAAAATAAATATAAAATCTTGGCAGACACCTACATGCTGGCAATCTGCTTTGAAAACATGAAAATTCCTACAATATATACACTAGTTATAGAAGCACTACTTACTTGGATCAACAGCATATGAGTCTAAATCTGTGACTCCCTCAGCTTTTAAGACGTCATCATCCACAGCAAATTTTCCAGTGTATGATTTGGAGTCCTTGCACAGCATGACATAAGCAGCATCAGCCATAATTTCTGGCTTTCTGCACTGTTTATCAATGCCACTACCACCTAACATTTCCATGGCTGCTGTGATGATTGCTGAAATACAGTACTGTATATAAAAATGGTGTGAAAATATGAGTTATTGTTTGGGATTGTGTTGCTTGTACATGAAAGATGATCATTAATTTATATAAGAAAATGAATTGGTAGAGAACCTAGAGAAGCATTAAAACTGACAGACAGATAGAGAGAAGACTTTAGAGAGAAGAAAAATAACAATTAAAGGGACTAAAAAAAAAAGGTACCAGATCAAATTTTCAAGTGAGGTTCATTGTTAAAGTGTCAAGAGCTTTATAGGTGTCAAGAGCCACTGCATGGGTTTCACCATTTTTGTCTATTGACTGGTTGATTGAAAGTACAGTATAAGAAAGAAGATGAGCAACAAAGTGCCCCCTGCAGAAGCTACACTGCCATTCACCGAGTTAATTATTATTTTGAAGGTGATCGAGAACATGATATTTATTACCATTTAAAAGATCTTAGGTCTTGTTAAGGTGCTGGAAATTTAGCAATTTATCTGGTGGATTGGATTTATCACCTTTCTTTGGAGATGAATAAGTGATGACACCTTTCCATAAAGAGGGACAGACTGAAATATGAACTGTTTGGACAAAATGGAAAAAACCTATGAGGAACTTCGGGAATGTGGGGCAATAGTTTCCAAACCTGGAACATTAGTGGTTTTTATTATGTCCACAATTTTTTTCTCCAAATTTTTATGTTCAAAGTTTCATGCCCTTTCAGATCCAGCAGAGGATCATCTGCCCCTCCTCCTGCAGGGTTAAATAAGAGGCAGAAATAGCTTGCCTCCAGATAATTTGAGAGGAGGAATGGACAAGTGGTTGCTGAAGTTAGAGGTCAAACCATTACTAGAGGACCAAAATAGTGTGCTATTGTTTGGGTTGTTCAGCATATTGGATGATACTTTAAGCAGAGTTTGATTTGGGTAACTTAATTGTTTTAGCACAATCTATTACATGATTGCAGTTAATGAGTGCTTGTTCAAATGGACTGGAATTGTATAGGTTTTTTCTTATTAGCTACAGCTGTAATGTAGCAACAACTGAACCATTTGGGGAGTCGAAACATTTTATATTATGTATGAATTCCTCCATCAGGGTCTGGGTGATGTGTTCAGCAGTAAAACAGAATTATCAGAGAAAATAATTCCAAGGAACAGAGAAATATGACTCCAGTGTCTGTCCTAGCCTGTAAAATCACACTTTTCTCTCTGACTACTACATCCATGAAAAAATGAAAAACTATGGAAACAATACCAAAGTATCCCTTTGGTAGTGTACAGGTACTCCTCAACTTACAACCTACTCGACGTATGACCACCCGGACATAAGACTGCTGCAGTAAAAGTGAGAGTTTTCGTGGTGCTGATAAGAAAAAGACACACCCATTTTAGATTTTCTATGTATTATTTTCGCATTTTCGACTTACGACCAATTCAACTTATGACCTGGTTGTCGGTCCCTAACCCAGTCATAAGTCGAGGACTGACTGTATTTTGTTCTGGCTAACACCATGGCTAATGTAATCTTTCTGTCATTAAAAACCAGAATTCAACAAATTATCATATACTGTGTGACATCCCCATTAGCCAGAATAACTGGTGCAGAACTCTTTCGGGAATGAGAGATTTCTGGGTATGGAGACGGATTTCTCCTCCCTGGAAAAAATCACACATCCTCAGAATTTTTCATGGTGCTAGGGAAAGTTTTCCTCGAGTCTACATTATGCATCACACACGGACAGACAGATCTTTATTTATTTACACTTTAAAAATGTCTAGTAAGCTGTTGCTGAAGGATCCTGCACCTGTGAAGGCCAAGGCACTCAGGAAAACCTTGTCTCTAGAGATGAAGCTTGACATTGTGAAGTGGCCAGGCTTGTTCTTAATGATGTGGCGAGCGTTATTAATTGATTTTTAGTTATTTTATTAGTATAGGACTCTTTTTTCTGTAATACAATACATGTGGGCGTCAGACTGGCTGGGAACGTATCCCATTGAACCCCATGTTATAATGATCCCGATTTACGATATTTCAATTTGCGATGAGGTTTTTAGGAATGTAACTCCATTTTAAATCAGGGGATATCTGTACTGTACACAGGTATATTGTACTTGCCAGAGGATGCTGTCGTCTTGAACTTGTGATATAGGCAGGCTAAATGGTGATATGATGATAAAGGATGACTTGCCTTAAAGTGCCTTTGTCCTGTACCAACTACTGTAGCAGGTGTTGCTAACTGTCACTCTCCTCTTCTTCTATGAAGGAGGAATTGTACATGTACTATATAATGTACATACACCCTCTACACACTAGCATACACTGTCCACTCTGCTATGTACAGTACTATCACCCTTACTAAATGTACAGCACATAATTGTAATAACTTTTTATGTATTAACACTGCTTTAATGGTATTCTTGGGTGATTATATGCTGGTAAAGTAATGTACAATACAGTACTCCACAACACAGATCATATGCAAAAACAGCAGTGAGTGAGCAAACAAACTTGAACAATGGCAGCAAACAATAAACTAAGAATGTTATGATACAAGAGTTTGAGGAGATAGGCTGTGATACACATCAATAGTAGCCAATTGTAGCTCACGAGCACTCTGAGCCTACCCACCCATGCTACCGGAACGTTTCCTCACGTTGTAAACATGATGCAGAATTTCATTCCCATGCCCAGAACAGAGATTTTCTCGGAATTTCCTCAGAATTTTCCCGAAATGCAAGTGATTCCATCCTCGGAAACTAGTTCCCATGCCCGAAATGGAGATTTTTCCTGGAATTTTTCAGAAACCACAATTTTTTCCCCCGGTTATTGGAGAGTTCTATGGATCGAAGATTCTGGCTAACGGGGATATTAATATATTATACCAAACACTCATTATTTCCCTCACTGTTTTTCAATAAAGTTGAATTAAACTTATGCTTTTCCAGATCAATACAGTACAGTATAGATAACACAAAGATTCTTCATTTTCTCCAGGCATTTTTCAATTATACATCTTACCACACATCCTCTTCCCTTCATAATACACACTGTTCTTCTCCTAACATACACTCGAATGAACCACAATTCACTCAAGGAGGACCCTGTCATACACCTTAAATGTGCTTAAACCAATTCATTTATAATTTTTACAATCACTCTTATCATCTTTCCCTGTGAACAGGGGACTATACTCATTATTATCCTGCCCACTGTACAATTGTCACCCATTTTCTTGCTTTTCACCCCCCTTTTCAACATTCCTACAGTGACGCCATCCCGGCCTGGTGTCTTACTCCTATTAAAGCTTGCTTGGTAGTCAGTTTCACCTCTTCGACACTTACCCTATTTTCTTTTAGTCTTTAAACTCTTCAATTCTCTCCAAAACACATAGGCTAACTCTGCCCCCTTTTCAGCCATTACATTTAGGAGTTGTAAAAAATATTCACTCCATTCCTGCATTACTTTGAAGCTTAAACATCAATGACCAGAAGAGCATCAAATAACTATAAGAAAATCTTACCAGTACGTGGCCATAGTGCATTACATGCAATGCCATTATCTCTGAATTCTTCAGCCATGCCTAGCACACACATAGACATTCCATACTTGGCCATGGTGTAAGCAACATGGTTCTGGAACCAGCGTGGCCTCATGTTGAGAGGAGGAGATATATTCAAGATGTGTGGGTTTGGACTCTTTAACAAGTGTGGAATGCATGACTTGGATCTGCAAGAAGATACAAAGTTTAAATTACACAATAAACTACACACTTCTAATATTTAAAAGACATTTACAAACAATATCTAAGGAAAAGAACTGATATATGAGGCACTCCAGCCTAGACCATGAAGAGCAACAAACAGGTTGAGAAGTGTTTCTTATATGTTTATACTTATTTCAAAATTGCTAACCATTAAATGTGCTTCCAGTTTTTGTTTTGTTTTACATTTGTCACTTCTCTATTTCTCACCTCGAGTGCCTCCTGTCGTATGAAAAGTCTGTGAAGAGGATTTATGATACTGAACCTTAAGTGGTAAGATGAGGAAGGAGGATCATGAAGGAAATGGATTGTGTCAATAACTGAAGCATCAATGTCTTGGATTACATCACTGGGGCAAGATAAGAACAAGAACAGAAAACTTGCTCTGTAGAGAAAATTGTTGTCAAAATGGATTGTATAGATAAGTGATGAACCTCCTGCTGACACATTTAACTAAAATTGTGGGTAAATGAACTTGCATACAAAATCCTGTGAAGGTTGGTGAACTTGTACAGAAGTTGGTAATTGTGAAACTTGTTTCATGAAATGTATTTCGTTATGCCATGAGGTTACAAACACATAAAAAGAAAAGAAGCTATAAGGTAACCTGTCACCCATTATTTATCACCCTGCAATACTAAGTCTGAATAAACAGACTAGAGACAAAATTGTAAGTCTTAAATAACCTCCATCACTGATAAAGTAACTGACATAGTAATGAATGGGTCTGAGAACTTCACGATTATTAAGTACTGTACCCTGTATTAACTTAAAAAGAAAAATAATAACCAATACATGATGTATACAGTATCTAGAATCTAGAGACTGTACAGTGATAACAAATGTATGCATCTCTTACACAAGGTAGGTTCCTCTGGTATTAATGTGATGCATGAGATCATATTTTTTCATGGAAGTCTCCTGGGTTCCTGTGAGGGAGATGGCGCTGGCATTGTTCACAACAACATCGATGCCACCAAACTGCTGTATGGCATTATCTATGGCCTGCTGCACAGATCCCTCATCCCGCACGTCCACTACACATGGGAGGGCTTGTCCTCCTGCCAATTCAACTGTAGTGGATAAATACTTGCATTTACACTGTCCATTTATTTGCTTTTTCATGTCACAAAACTTTAGAGACATATGAGGGTAAAGTGAATACCCTGTACTGTATACAAAAGCAAAGTACATGTATTAAGAATTCCCATTGAAAGTAAACTCCTAAAGCAGCACCTGGGATCAGCTGTCTGAGAGAGCAACCTGTGTCACTTCTTGTGAGTGTGACCCCTAGACTAGAGATTCCTTCTAGTAGCCCTCTTAAGACTATCTTCCAATAAAACTGATGCATCAACTTACTGTATTACAATCAGGAATATAATAATGCATCCCCCTTCTCTTACCTTCCCATGTTTATTTCATGTGAAAACATATAAAACTACCTTCTGTCAATCACTCTACATGCCATAAGGCCACTGTTGCATGCTGGTATGACCTGATGAGGCTGGTAAGATGTCTTATAACAGTTTCAAAATAATCTCAGATCTGACAAAAAACACTGTACATGTACTGAACTAATATGATAACATAGTCTGAGAGAAAAAAATTATTTCCTAAACAAAAACCAGCTCCAGTCAACACCTCTGTACTGGTTTCCATCCCTAAGAACATAAAGCATCACTGGCTTCTTCAGATAACTATACATTACTGAAGATCCATTGTGTCAGACACTGATAAAACTTTTGGGGGGTTATGTACTTCTTCACTTTCACACACATGAACTTAAATGTCCAAATTTCAGTTTGCTCATAAGACTGGCTACTGTCACTGTGCACTAGGCTGCTGTCACTGTGCACTAGACTACTGTCACTGTGCACTCGGATACTCTGTCACTGTGCACTAGGCTACTGTCACTGTGCACTTAACTACTGTCACTGTGCACTAGGCTACTTTCACTGTGCACTTGGATACTCTGTCACTGTGCACTTGGCTACTGTCACTGTGCACTTGACTACTCTGTCACTGTGCACTTGACTACTGTCACTATGCACTTGGCTACTGTCTCTGTGCACTTGGCGACTCTGTTACTGTGCATTAAGCTACTGTCACTGTGCACTTGGCTTCTCTATTACTGTGCACTAGGCTACTGTCACTGTGCACTTGGCTACTGCCACTATGCACTTGGCTACTGTCTCTGCACTTGGCTACTGTTACGGTTCACTTGGTTACTCTGTCGTTGTGCACTTGACTCTGTCACTGTGCACTGTCTTACTTACATAAACTATGCAGAATAACAGGTACATATTGAATGCGAGTTCTGTTCTTATATCCTTTCCTCTTGATGCATCAAAAGTGTCAAAGTAGAACACACAAAAACATTTTTTTTTACTTGCTAAAACAGAGGTACGTACATGTACTGTATTTGACATTCTATTACCAGTTATCTTATTGCATTATACAAATTCAATAACATAGCAGTAAAATACAATAACACAGTCAAACATCTTATCCTTCTCAGTGTTCATCCCAAGGAGACTGTTTTGGAGGCCAGGAGCTGTTGATGGTGGGGAGCATAGCAAGAATCCAAGAGGATCAAAGAATGGATCGCTCTGTATGATTGCAGTGTTTTAATACACCCATGAACCTCTTAATATTCCCACAGATTCAACATGATGTACCTAATCTTCAAAGCAACAGCTCGACCAGAAATCTGAATTTATACCAGGTTCCGTGAACAGTGAGTTGATCAACAAAACCAAACATTGTCTGTCTCGGCAGTCTTTCATGCCATTAAAATTATCAAAACCCTATAGTAATGACAAGGTTTGCCAGGACCGTTAATAATTGGTAGGAAGTAAATAGAGGTGATAATTAATATTATAGTTATTATATTATAGTTATACAGCTCCTCCCTGACTTACTACAGGGTTAGGGACCCAAATCCAGGTCGTAAGTCAAAATGGTCGTTAGTCGAAAATGCTTAAATAATACCTCTGTACATAGAAAATCTAAAATGGGTGTCTCTTTTTCTTCTCAGCACCACAAAACTCTCACTTTTAAGCTTGCCAGTCATTTTAAAGTGAATTACAAACGAAAATTTTCTCTGTGTACTGACGTTGGGACTCGAAAATACGTAATTTGACAAAATTTTGGTACGATTGAGACAGGTCATCAGTGCGGGTGGTCATAAGTCGAGTAGGTCGTAATTCGGAGAGGAGCTGTACACACTAGCAGTGTTAATTTTGTACTTACTCTCCTTAGCAGCAGTGAAGATGGTTCCAGGAAGTTTTGGATGAGGATCTGCAGTTTTGGCTGCCACTACAATGTTGGCCCCATCTCGAGCAGCTTTGAGGGCAATGGCTTTACCAATACCTCTACTGGCTCCGGTGATAAACAACGTACGGCCTGCGAGTTTTCTGGAAGAAATATACTGTACAGTACAATGACCAATATGTAAACATACTGTATACTGTAATTATAGTAGATAAACTCCACCGTATTTATACAGTATGAACTAAAATAAATAAGTTCCTCCTTATACTCATGAGCAATACAAAAGTGACCTCTCATGTTAATCAGTGAGCAGAAAATCAAGTTATCAAATGAAAACCATCATTTACAAAGACAGGGAGACAGACAAAAAAGTGGATAGATTGAATTCTGTTATATTTCTTCCAATTATATTTGATGAGGGACATAAAGCTGGGTACACTACTGTATTAATGAATTATGGAAGCAGATGTTTCATTCCAGGTCACCACTAAATGACAGAATCATCAATTCATCATTATCATCACCATTTTACAGACATTTTCCACACTTGCATGAGTTGCATGCAGTGCTGGATTTAGACTGCATCATGTCTGCCTGACCAGCATGTATCTGAGTATTGCTTTACTACACTCAGGCCCAGTGGAGCCACTTTGTCAGTCAAAATTTTCCATCTGTTTGTGAATACAGAAAAGAAAGTGAAGACCTTATTTACAAAGGAGAAGAGATTAATAGCTTCAATACAACAGGAACCTGCTACCTCTCCAACCAGCATGAGTGAATGTGCAGCACATGGTACACAATCAGCATACTTGCATTATCTTTTGATCAATGCCGGTAAACCCTGGTACTTTCCACTCATGTTGGCTGCATTAGCACATGACTGACCAAAACAATATCCGATGTTAATGCCTCGAGAGGCAAAAAATTCAAGAATAAGTTCAGCCATGCTTTATGAATCTCTCAACAGGTCCCTTACTATTTATATACCTAACAACGAGGGTCAGCTTATCTATATAGGTGACATCAGGTGCAGACTCCACTGAAAAAGAAAAATATCTGGCATCTTTAATCTCTTGCATCATCTACAAGAGCACCACGTCACCAATAATATCTATAAAGTCTTCATACATGGTTCTTTACAAATACGAAGGTCTGCCAGTGTGTTTTCAAATGTTCTTCAAGAAATGGGGTCATACTAAGCCAGCAGTTCAATCAGCCCAAAGAAGTTTCTATCATTTCCTGACCCAAAATGCTCATTTGTTCTTCTCAGAGCAAGACCACACACAGCCAAGAATTTTAAAAGGCCAATTACATGTTTTAGGACTTTTTGCCAATACTGACACTCTTCATCAAACTGTTGGAGCAAGTTGTAATCTAAGACACTGAAATTAAGTAAGACATTCAGCATTCGTTTACATTTTAATATTTGTATAACTGGTATTTTTCATAACGATACAGATATCAAAATACCCTGTATAAGGTTGAGGTTAGAGGGGTCACAGGGGTCACTACAGTATATCTTTTGTACACAAAATTATGGTGAAATATTAAATTTTTATAATACATACATGAAATTTTTTGGAAGGGCCCCTTGTATCTTTGGGGCCCGGGGCCATGGCCCCAATGGCCCCTTTGTAAATCTAGTACTGGTTGCATGTGATTATTCGATGGCATGGTGTCCAAGTTTCCAAGTGACAAATTTGAAGCAATCTTTATGGCTGTGTAGTGTATATCCTTCCTATAGCAAACCCACTTTTACTGTGTAGGAACTGAACATTATATGTAGGACTTCAAAGTGCCCTCTTAACTGGCAAAACAGGGTTGCCACTCTGAGGTAATCAAAGACTACCTGACTACCTACAGAAAATGATAGTTTCAGCAGTGAAATTACTTTTATTCCCAAATAATCTAAAATTCAGTTGTTTTGACAAACCCCCAGCCTTTTTTCTTTCTTTTTTTAATAGCCAAACAGCTCAGAATTCCTCCCTCTTCCCCTGGGTTCAAGACTAATCAATAACTTGCAACTGAGGAAAAAACAAGGAGTTTGAATAAAAGTTAACTTGGATTCAAAATAACAGACTCTGGCCTCAACATACCGAGAGCAGATTGGATAGTCATGGATCAAGCTTCTCAGTGTACTCCCCCAGTGTTCCCCTTATTGGATATTGATAGGGTAGAGTGATAGGAAGGCTGACATTTATATCTAGTGATCAGCAGGTTAACCCTAGGAGACACTGAAGGAGGACAACCCCAGGGACTAACTTTAAGTTATGTGGTAGAACCCCCAAACTAAAACTGTATTCTACAACCATTAATTGATGGCTACTTCGTGACACATTCCTATTCACTTAATCTCTAAGGAGATCAGAATCGTACTGTTTTATTAAATCTCATGTACAAAATGATATGACTGTGAGAGTACTTTGGAGTCAAGACTAGATAAGGTGTATCATGACAGCCTTAAAGAACAAAAATCATTGATCAACTTAATTTATCCAAGCCAATTACATTTTGAGGCTGATGGGAGTGATGGAAAGGGAAGGATGATTGGTTAAAGGGTGATTTGGTTTAAAATAACAACCCTAGCCAAATAATTGGGATTTTAATAATAATATAACTGGTCTTTTGTTTCTGAAAGGTACCATTTCTCGTAAAGAAATCACTAGCGCACAAAATAAGGCGTCCCTGGATTACAGGAGGGCTCCGTTCCCGATTTTTTTTCATAAAGCGAAACCATTTTTCCCATATACAGTCAACCCTCACTTTACGCGGTCCCACATTCCGCGTTTCCACGTTTACGCGGTGCCCTGCCAGAACCCAGGATGCTCACATTCCGCCGTGGGTGTACCCCTTTACACGGTGAAGTATAATTTTTTTATTTAGCTCATAAAATTCATACAAATTATCCGGCCAGAATATAATTTACATTGCTGGAATTCTTACAATTTGATGATCATTTTGAATATAAACATCATAGATTTTGCATTAGACATACAAATTTTAGATATAATGTTTACTCTTGAGTAAATATGTTATCTTTTGTGCAAAATATATGATATTTGTATTCAAAATATTCCTGGTCTTACAAGGAATCCAGCAATGTCAATTATATTATCCTAACTTTAGTTTGAGGTATTATTTATTACTATACCTGGTTTTCCCCCAAAAATTTCTCAGAGGGAAGAGCCAGCAGTGTAGTGTGAGAAGAGGGGGAGGGAGTCGTGTCCATTATTTGAATGGACATTAACTTGGCGACTGTATTTCTCTATTTCTCTTAAGTATTAATTGTGTGCAAGTACCATCATAAAATTAAGATGTTATTTTTACTAGAACATAGGTATTGTGTTGGAAAAAGTGGAGTTTGGGGGTCAGCTGGTCTCTATTTCATTTAATCCAATATGTTATGTTATTCACTTTACACGTTTCTCACTTTCCGCGGTACCCTGTGGGTTACATTAACCGCGTAAAGTGAGGGTTGACTGGACATTACTGTACTTCCACTATAAAAGTGGAGATGCGTCCCTAAGGAAACTTTTTTAAGCCCAAAAATGTGATACCTGTACAAGCACATACAGTATATGTATGAAATTAAGACAGTTTTAACCACATACAAAAAATCATTCATGATGTACAGTAGGTCCTTAAAATTTGCAGGGGTCAGGTTCTCAAAATGGCTGCGAATAGCCAAATCCGCGAATAACATTTGCTGTCATCCGCAAATAATCGAGGTCTGCGAATTGTCAGGGCATTCTGTACCATGATGATAAATGAACAAAACACTTAAATTTTAATGACCAGAAATGATGAGTGCTGCTGGAGGTAGTGAGGTGAGGTTGTGGGATCAGAGTTACCTCCTTAAACCATCAAGTTTAATGTCCAATGCAATTCCTTTATGGAGTTTTTTATCACCAATGCTTTCACTTCAACTTGATGGTCCTTTTCCACTCGTCTTGAACAAGGGTACACAGTAACATACTGTAGATGCATAACTGAACACAATTTGGGCAAAGTATTCAAAATGAGTATTAACAGTGTTGTTGTGGCTGCTACCAGCTGGAGAGGCAGTAGAGCTAAGCCAGACTCCACATGAAATAAATTGCATAATTTCGGTGAAATTTTTTGTTCTATATCACGACTTTTTCTTTTGGAAATGTTAATAAATTAACCAAAATTCCAGAAGGGCAAATAAAGTCCTAAGCACAAATGCAAAACTGAATACCTGTACAAGCTAAGGAAAGAATTTTAACTGAGCAGCTCATTGTTGCAGTGAATGCTAGCAAACAACAAGGTGAGCGACCTTCTAATCACCTTGTGGCCACCACAGATGCATTCACACATAATATTTTATATTCCATGTATTTTTGTAAAAATTTTGATGATAAGATGCAATTTTTTCTTCAAAATTCCAAGAGGGCAATTTTTTTTCCATAACCCGAAATTAAGGTGTAAATTCGAAAATTCCATAAGGGCAAAAATCTGTAACTATGAAAATATCATACTGTGTTACTCAAGTAAAATTTTCTCAAAGAACCATTTTTGGTAAAAATAAAGTTTTCCTCAGGTCATTTTTTTTATCATGTGTCTAATAATTTGCAATTAACCAAATACAATAACATATCAGCTTTTCGATTACTAGTAACTGTTTACTGAATGATTACCCTTTTCATTACCTCACTGTACTAGTCACCCGGATACCAGTGATAAGTTATTCATTATAAGCTTACCCTGTGTTAGCTGCCATGGCTTCTGGGAAAAGGATAACATTATCCACAAAACAGATTGACCCAAGGTAAAGACTTATCTTGAGATAAAGTTATCAGTCATTAGCAGCTCATATATAATCACCTTACTCCTATCTTTAAAAACGTTCCTCATGCTTTCATAACAGTGTAAGGGATGTGATTGGGAAACATCTACCCGGGAAGTTTTTTCTGTATTTAACTTAATTTCTCACATTGTTACTCATTTCGTGAGTGCCTAATAGTTAAAATACACAGTACCCAAAACCAAACATGTATTGCAACAATAGTTTTCATGCATATTGTTAAAAATTCCTTTACACATTTACTTGTTACTAAACTTGAATTTGTTTAATATTTTTAATTGTGCACCATTATTGAGAGAAGAGAAACTAAAAGGTACCTCAGCTTTTTTTTGCACTGTATTTTATGAGAATTCAAAATTTAATACAGTAAACCCCCGCTTTACACGGTTTCACTTTACGCATTTCCACGTTTACGCGGTACCCTGCCGAAACCGGAATGCTCACTTTCCGCGGTGTGTGTACCCTTTTACACGGAGAGCGGTGCGAGCAGGGTGCGCACAAGGTCGCCCAGTCATCAAAACATTACCGAGTTCTTCACCCACCACCCACCACAGCCGGCCCAAGTCAGTGATAATGATAGTGAGGATATGGACTTATATGGACTTCAAGGGGTTTGACAAAGAGGCCCTGCAAGCCTCTATGGTGGATAGTGATACAATTGATACAAGTGATACAGGTGAGGGCCAATAATCTGCCCTCTGCCTCGGAACCAACCCCCCATCCCCGTGTGCCCAGCCATCTTTTCTACTAATGTAAGTGTTAGAAAACCTAATATTATTGATATTTCTCTTAATTATTAATTGTGTGTGCATACCATCATAAAATTAAGAAGTTATTTTTACTACAACGTAGGTATTGTGTCTGAAAAAGTGGAGTTTGGGGGGTCGGCCCGGTCTCTATTTCAATTAATCCCATATGTTATGTTGTTCACTTTACGCGGGCCGCCGTGGGTTCAATTGACCGCGTAAAGTGAGGGTTCACTGTACTTACCAAAGGGATTTACCTCTAATGCACCAGCAACTGGGGTTTCAATAGCATATGTAGTACAGTACTAAAATAAGAAAAATAAGCTGTACCATGATATATATGTAACCGGTCGGAATTTACTGGACTTTAATTTCTCACTTGACTTGGGGTTTATTTAAAATTAATAGATGGTAATGGCAGTGGAAGCGCCCCTTTGAGAAAAATCCCGAACCAGCACAAGAACACTTACTCTACTAACAAATAAATTGTCCGTGACCCGTGGAAGGATAGCGTCTGTGACTGGGATGAATGAGACACACTGTTACATTTAGACACTTATATTCCCTCCAACACTACAAACACAATCAAATAATGGTACACCAATATGCGCACCTCTTAACTTGAACTTAAACACTACTCTGGGGAATAAAAGTTATACAGGATCTAGAAATTATTAGACTCTCAGGCAACAATAAATTTGGAGTATTAAGAAATGTTGCTTGCACAATGAACAGGCCTTAAAGGCACTCAACAAAATTATATCAGTCACTGAGGAAATGGTAATAAAATGAGAAATTAAATACTCTACAATGAATAGGCCTTAAGGGCACTCAACAAAATTATAGCACCCCAACAGATGCACACTTCCTAACCTAACCTAACCACTACTCTGGGGAACAAGGTTATACCTGAGATCAGAATTATGAAGAACAATCAGAGGCATTAAAAGAATCAAATCACAGTATCACTCTGTGTATGTATATTATGTATGCTGGATTATATATCATGTATGTATATTATGTATGTGCTCCATTTATGTAGCTAGCAGCGTGTGGCAATGTTATTACCATATCCCACATGCCTAATTAATGTGCCTGGCGACGTATGGAAGCTGCTAATGTATCACTTGCCATACGTCGTCTATGGCAGTTGACAAGGAGCCTAGCCAGGGAGACCGCTGCTCTCCTTTGTGTACATACTCTTATCCAGTAAACCGAACCTACAAAACTATACAGGTGTTTGTGTTCTCTCCTGTATATAGAACTTATTATTCAGAACCTAACACTCTGGTTCCACTTGATGGCACAAACATTCAAAACAATATTATCAAAATTATCTAGAAACTATTAAACTACACCCGTAATAAGGGAGGGAAAATGTTCCTCCAGGTATCTCCTAGAGACCTAGACTCACGGTCTCAGTGTGTGACCATTAGTCTACTCAGATAGCCTCAGTGTACTCCCAGTGCGTCCATAAAGCGGACGGGAGTGAGCCAATCAGACCTTGTACAGTTGAGAGAAGCTCTAGTGTCCCGTGTCGTTTAGTTGTCGGGAGCACTCGTTCACTCAAGCGATCCTTTGCTACCCCGCTAAACAGTGACAGGCCTACTTTGATCGGTCCAATGGCGACAATCGCCACCCTCAATCATCAACGGCAGTCTCAAACAGCAGTCAATCTCTCGCAGTCAACTCCGGGTCAACTCCAGTCAAGTGGGTTCTCACGGAAACCCTGAAATGAACTCACTGTTAGCTCTAGTTTACTTTATCACTGCCCTATCTAACCCTGTCTGAGATCAAATGAGACTTACTTGTTATACTGCAATATTTCAGCACAGGTGACTAGGCCACGTGACTATTTCTGGGACAGACGCGCAGGGACGTCTTGTTTGTGTGAGTGCTATCCGGGACTGAGAGAGAGGCCGGGTCGTCTCTCAAGGCGTCAGCTTAGGTCTATGTGACCTATTTTCCGCCTAACTAATAACTCCTTGGGACACCCGTAACATTATTCAGACTGCTAAACGATCTATAATAATTTAAAATTCAATAATAGTCCCTTACTTCATGAATCGCATCATTATTAAATCGGTAAACTACATTTAATATCATATAGGCCTAGTTCCACCATCTCTCGCTAGGAGCCGGGAGCGCTCTCTCCCCTCCCATGACCTTGAACGCTCAGTGTTGCCAATGGCGGGGCATTCGAAATCACTCTGAAATTTCTGAATATTACAATCGACCCCCCTAAAAAAGACAGCACTGTCCTCATGTGCTGAGAAAACATACATACGACCCCCCTAAAATTTGTTCTAAGAAACTGCATCTTACCACTTTTGCTAAACGCAGCATTCCCGTCTTCTCTTCTCTCCTTTTCTCTCCCGCTAACACTCGACCCCCCTAAAAGAAAACAGCACTGCCCTCATGTGCTGAGAGAACAACTTAGAACCCACCTTCAACTCTGTACTATTCCACTCACAGCTAGCAACTCCATTTCTTCCCCATTTCTTCCTAGCCCAACTCATAACCAACCAGAACATCACGCTCCCCTTTTGCCTGGCCCTTAACTAGAGAACCAATGTCAAAATTAATACCAGCCCAAAACAAACGTGCTCTCCTTTGCCTGGCCCTTGAACTAAGAGGAACCAGTGTCAAAACAATACTCAGTCCAAAACAAACATGCTCTCCTTTTGCCTGGCCCTTGAACTAAGAGGAACCAGTGTCAAAACAATACTCAGTCCAAAACAAACATGCTCTCCTTTTGCCTGGCCCTTGAGCTAAGAGGAACCAGTGTCAAAAAAATACTCAGTCCACGTCTCCGAGCCTCATGCCGGCAGACCAACCCTCTGACAATGTACCAGTCCATATTAGTGAGGCCCTGGACATTACAACCGTACTCTCAATCCCGCTCATGACAGCAACTCAATCCCGCTCATGACAGCAACCACTACTCAACGCACATCCCTGACCTAACCATCTCTCCAATCCCCCCTGCCCTACTCACAACTCCTCCAACTCACCCTCGACAACCTGCCCCTTCTCATTACCCTGCAACCTAAACTGTAATTTGTCGGCTTCGTCTTTCAGTTGCAGGCTCGATCGACCTCTCTGAACTACTTCTCTTCATCTTGCTCATCTGGAGTGGGGGCTCCTCGTCTTCCTCCTCAGATTCATCCATCGCTGGGTCTCCCGGATGCCTTAGGGTTGGAGCAGCCTTCAAGTTGCTCCGGTTTTCCACTCTCGCTTCCAGGTCTTCTCCCACTGGGCTCAATGCAATATAAACCAGGCCTTGGATTTAGGACCTCAACAATGTGCCATCTCGTATCAAACCAATGGTTTTGCAGCTTACACCGGCCTATTTTTACATTGTTCCTCAGCAAAACCTCCTGGCCCACTTCCCAGCTACTCTCGTGGGCTTTCTCTTCTCTTTTTCTTCTATTTATTTCCTTACGTCTCCGAACATTGATCTCCACTGCTTCCTGCAATCTTCGCTGCCGGTCTCTAATCACCATCACCCACTCATCTACCGGCTCTGGGTCTACTTCCGGCCTAAGGTCAAACGGCAGGTTTGGTTCTCTCCCGTAAAACAACAGGAATGGGGAAAACCCTGTCGTGGCATGCGGAGTCGCGTTGTATTGTGACACCACTGCCGGCAGATGCTCTGGCCACCTATTCTTTTCCTCTGCCTCGAGGGTGGCCAGCAGACCGTGCAGGGTTCGATTGAACCGTTCCACCATGCCATTTCCCTGTGGGTGATATGCTGACGTCCTTATTTTCTTCACCCCAAAGGTGGCACAAGTTTGTCGGACCAATGCACTGCCAAAATTCCTTCCCTGATCGGTCAACAGTCGCTCAGGTGCACCCACTGCCAGGAAGATTCGATTCACCAGGATCTTTGCAATCGTCGAGGCTTTCTGGTCTTTGGTGGGAAAGGCCCAAGTGCAACGACTGTATGTGTCAACCATTATCAGGACATTCTCCAATCCTTGCCGCTTGTCCAGCAAGGTGAAATCTGCGGCCAGTGTCTCTAATGGTTTGGCAGCTTCAATCGTCCCTACATGCAGTTGGGGTTTTGGCACTTCATGTTTTGCTACTCCACACCTCTCGCAGCTGGCTATGTAGTCTCGCACTGTTTCTCCCATGCCTGACCAGAACCCTCGCTCCTGCACCAGCGACAGGGTGCGATCTCGCCCCTGATGGCCAAACTCGTCGTGGCAGGCTCTCGTCAAAGCCTCCTGCAAGTTTGGAGTTAACACTGGCACCTCCCTCCAAAGATTCTTCCCTTCGGGTCTTCTATGCCAAACAACATCTTCTCTTACCATCAGGGATTTCCTAGCTCGGTACATCTTGCGGAAATCATCATTTTGGAGCTCTACCTGTACCTCATCCTCCGGCAGCTCTCCCACCAACCATCTTCGCAGTTTTGTCATATAGTCCATGCCTTCTTGCTCCTTACGCAGCCCATCCATCGTCCACAGTTCCTTCCTTCCTGCCCCGTTCTCCTCTAGTACATGCATCGCTGTATACTCTTCTTCACTATCTTCCTCCTGTTCCGCCGGGATTCTAGATAGCGTATCCGCCACAATGTTGTTCTTCCCCGGCTTGTACTCTATAGTAAAGTTAAACTGCTCGAGATCCGCATTCCACCTACTTTCCACGGCACCTAGTTTAGCCTTCTCCCGGTGACTGAGTGGGTTGTTATCTGTATAGACTGTGAAATGTTTCCCTGCCAAATAATCCCTGAATTTATCCACTACTGCCCATTTGAGTGCTAACATCTCTAACTTACGAGAACTATAGTTGTTCATGTTACGTTCTGATTTCCTCAGGCCCCGACTCGCATAGCACACCGGATGCAGCCTGCCATCCTTCCGCTGGGACAGCACCGCACCTAGCCCACGAAAACTTGAATCTGTTTCTAATATAAACTCCTGAGTGAAATCTGGGCAAGCCAACACTGGTGTCTGCGTCACCTTGTCTTTCAGTTTCTCAAAAGCCTGTTGCTGCTCCTCTCTCCATTCACTATCTACCCGATCCTTAGATTTCCCATGCATCAACGCATGCAGTGGAGCAGCTATTTGGGCAAACCCTTTAACAAATTTCCTGTAAAATGATGTGAACCCTACAAAAGACCGCACATCTTTCACCGTCCGAGGGACTGGCCAATCTCTTATTACCCTAATCTTCTCAGGATCAGCGGTGATGCCTTCAGCTGACACCTGATATCCTAAATAACTTATTTTTGAAGCCATTATTTCACACTTTTTAGGTTTAAATCTTAAGTTATTCTCCCTCATCCTGATCTTACTTTCTGCCTCATTTAGACACAATGGCAGGGTCTCAATTGTTCCCTTACCTTGACAACACAACATACATAGGTCATTTCCCACTCTTTTTTTTATGGCTCTTACTATTATTATTATTTATTGATTTTTTATTAGTACACAATTATTAATATTTTCTTTATTATAATTGTTATTTATTTTTATTAATTTTATTATCATTATTATTATTATTATTATTATTATTATAATATATTCCCCCTAGCCTTAATGTGGTTCATTATAAAATGACCTGTGACCAGGTGCGGTAATGCCCATTAAAAAAAAAAAAATCAGAGGGTTCAAGGTGGAAGATGAAGTGTAACCATGAGTGTATTGATATACAGTACCAGCACAAAAGATTAGATTAGATTACTGTACTATAATAACTTTACACTCACAAAGAAACTCACAAACAGGAGTGTACAGTATAGTCAGCATTTACACAGTCAATTGAGCCCATGGAGAAACGTGTAAGCGAAATAACAGAACATATGGGATTAACTGAAATAGAGACTGGGCTGACCCCCAAACTTCACTTTTTCCGACACAATACGTACGTTGTAGTAAAAATAACATCTTAATTTTATGATGGCATACACACACAATTAATATTTAATTGAAATATCAATATTATGTTTTTTAACACTTACATTAGTAGAAAAGATGGGTCGGCACACGTGGATGGCGGCTGGTTCCAAGGCAGAGGGCAGATTAGTTGCCCTCCGGTGAATCACTTTCACTACTCGCAAAGGTTTGCAGGGCCTCCCAGACAAACCCCTCAAAGTCCATATCCTCACTATCACTATCACTGACTTGGGCTGGCTGTGGTTGTGGTGGGTTGCGGGCAAAGAAGTCCTTAATACTACACTGACGACTAGCACTGATGTTGTCGAGATAGATCTGGATTTACGGCTCCATAACTTTCATCAGATGGTTATTAGACACTTCATACCGATGCTTGTCTGGGTCATTGTCAAGGATGAGCTTAATTTTCTCTCCCAACTCGATGATTTCCTTCACACAATCATGGCTTGGTCCAAGTAATTCAAGGTTTTTCTCGGGTGGTGGGGGTCCACCGGAAGCCATTGTTAGGGGAATAGCAGGCACAAGAGAGAACTGTATACGCGGACTGAGAACAATGAGACTGTCCCGGCTAGGTCAGCGACTTCTACCCTCTGGTGGCAGGGCACGTCATGTTACATTAGACCAATCACAGCTAGCGGCGGAGGGAATGCGTGGGTGGTAAGGATGTGTGGCCCAGTCACAGTCCAATACATCATATGACGTCAGCGATAACGTAAGAGCGGCCTAATGTGCACCCCTCACCGCGCCGCTTCCCGCGTATGGTCAAGAATGGACCGCGTGAGTAAAAAATGGGCCGGCGAGTCTGGACCTCACCGCATAAATGACCAAATTTACCGCGTAATTAAAACATTTCATTCTGGCAAGGCACCGCTTAAATGACCAAACGCGTAAACAAAAACCGCATAAATCCAGACTATACTATGTAATGTTTCATATGAGACTCAAAATTCAGGAAGACAAAAAATGTCCTTCAAGAAGAAAAAATGTAAAAAAGTAAACTAAATGCTATCTGGTGAATGTGAACACTGCCAGATGGTACAGTAAGAAGCATCAATATAACTCCTCGTGTGTTATCGCCGCTGGCTTCAACTACAGTGCTGGCGTTGCTTTACCCGAACAAACATTCAATCTATGAGCCTGCGAACATGTACGCCGCCCCCCCCCCCCCCTCCCACGCGACCTGCAAAAACAAGATGCCCTGATTCTGCTGAGTGTATGATTTAAAGTGTGGCGTGGCCGCCTGGCCTCCATGAGGCAGATCGCCTTCTCAAGTGATGCTGTGAGGACCATGTAGCCACTAGCCCTCTGTGGTAAACACCGACTCCCAATCCTGGCCGAATTTTGTGCTGGAACAATTTACACAGTACTATTGTCCCTTGGAACACCATACTGGCAACCTCGAGACCTGACCGGTGCCAGACCATGGAAATTGCCGGACCATGGAAATTCACTCTTTTCCTGGATAGATAGTGACTTGTGCTTATGCTTGGAAGCACTAGCAACACTTTCTCTGCATTATGGTCTCTTTGAAGGCATATTGAAGGGTTAAATGTCGTATTATAGCTTCTCAAATTTCGCGAGTTTTTAATTCTTAACGTATTTTATTGGAACACAAAAAATAAATAAATAAAAATTTTGACGGCGGAAACTTGAATTTCGACGGGTTTGAACGGCCCACCAACGTGCAGACGACGTGCATAATCGTGTAAACAGCGTCATTTCTCTTATGTACAAAAGATTCATTATTGTTCATTACTGAATGTCTTTTTTATTGAATTAAAGTTTATGTGTGCAAAATGAGCAATACAATTCATTAATAATACGTAGAATATTAAAACACACGAGGAAATGACACAGCATTGTTTTCGTTGACTACAAAACCAGTGACTGACTGGTTCTACATATAAAACTGATGAAAATAAGACCTTGGTTTTAGCTGTAGGAAAATTAATATGGTTGTTTTAAGTAATGTTTTTTAATGTTAATAAATGGAACAATAGAAGTAGCTAACGATAATGGTAAAGAAACAAGAGAGATCGCGTATGTAAGTGCGCATGCACACACGTAAAAACATATCGTCATTACTTTACATAAGAATATGAAAGCAACACTTATTTACTGTTCATATATATTTTAATTAATGTTTCTGAATTATTTTTTATTGAATTAATGTTTGTGTGTGCAAAATTAACAATACAATTTATTAATAATACGTGGACTATTAGAGGAGACGAGACGGCTGCCGGCATTGTTTATGTTAAAGCTCCCTTACAAAACCAGTGACTGATTCGTTCTACATATAAAACTGAAGAAAATAAGACCCTGATTTTAGCTGTAGTAAAATTAATGTAAAAAAATTAATATGGTTGTTTGAAGTACCTGTAATGTTATTTAATGATAATAAATGGAACAATATAAGTAGCCAACCATTAATGGTAAAAAAAAAAGTGAGACTGCGCATACGTAAGTGCGCACATGTGATAACATATCGTCATTACTCTACATAAAAAAATATGAAAGCAACACTTATTTACTGCTCATATATACCTGTATATTGAAGGATTAAATGTTGTACGCTGAGAGAGAGAGAGAGAGAGAGAGAGAGAGAGAGAGAGAGAGAGAGAGAGAGAGAGAGAGAGAGAGAGAGAGAGATATTAGCCCACCCGGGCAGAGGTCACTGACCCGCATTGGGGCCTGAGGGGCAAAAATTTAATACTCCTGTAATAATAATAATAATTCAGATAAGTTTAAAAAAAAAAAAAAAAAAAAAAAAAAAAAAAAAAAAAAAAAAAAGGCTACCTATCTACCTATTGGACAAACTAAAATCGTTCCGGACCACGGGAGTTTCCGGACCACAGAATGCCGGACTTGAGAGGTACAACCTGTACCTCGAAAAGTCAACTGAGCTATGACACAATGTTTTTTTTTTTTTCAAGCATACAGCACAAAACTTCTCCAGTAGTGTAAAGTATAACTATTCTAAACACACAACCCAAATACTGTACAGTTTAGTTGTCCAATGGTGCTTCAACATTTTTATTGTGATGATTTTTGCTCCCATATTGTTTTTGGACTAACAATTCTCATCAGTGTTCAGAAGAGGTAATGTACTGATTTTTCCTCCCATATTGTTTTTGGACTAACAATTCTCATCAGTGTTCAGAAGAGGTAATGTACTGATTTTTCCTCCCATATTGTTTTTGGACTAACAATTCTCATCAGTGTTCAGAAGAGGTAATGTACTGTAATACCCCTGTACTGTATTTTAAGGTTTTCACCTTAATAATGGTTCATTTTCTTCACAATATTCATGAAAATGTTTGAAAGCACTGTACTGTATTTACTGTATTCAAATCCAAAGCAGAGCATTAAAAAATAATCTGGATTTATTTAACCATTAAACAGTAGCCATCATCATTGGACGTTTCTTTTTCTTTGTGTTCATTTTAGCTCATATGAGGGTGGAGTAGCTAATCCTTATTTGCTGGTTAAGGGTTAATGAATATCAAGGCTGCACCAAAACTGAGTCACTGACCTACATTTTAATTCAGTTGGAATGGACCACTGTAAAGTCTCTCAGAGTTATGTTCTTGCTAAAATCAAAGTTCAAGTTAAGCTTATTAAATTTGCTGAAGGAAGTGGAAAAAGGTGAAAAATATGGTTTAAGAGTTAATGCTGCAAAGATGAAAGTAATGATTGTTTCCAAATTGGAAATAAATCCTAAAATAAAAATAATGATAGGAAACGGAAATTAAACAAGTAAAAAATATTGTGCATTTGGGTAATAACATTAGCTGTTATGGCAGATGTATGGATGAAATCAAAACAAGAACAGGGTAAGCAAAAACAGGATTTAATAATCTAATAGACTAATGAAAAGAGACATTAACTTCAATTTGAGAAAAAGGGACTGTGGAAAGGCTTTATATGGCAAGGACTGATGGATGGATCAAAGGTGTGGACACTTTCCACAGACACCAGAAAGAGATTGGATGCCTTTGAAATGTGGTGTTGTAGCCGCATGCTAAGAATAAGCTACACCAACAGGAAAACAAATGAAAAGGTACAGTAAAATCTCGTTAAGTCGGACCCACTAAACCAGATACAGCCTGTATTGCTTAAGCCAGACAAAATTTTCCAAAAAAAATAATTCACAAGTAAAAAAAAAAAAAAAAAAAAAAATCCGAAAAAATTTGACCTAAGATGACACATCCACCTTGAGCCAAAATTTCCAGGGGCCAAAGCGGACAGACCACATGATTCACCCACACTGGTAAACAAAGGGACGAGCCGAGTTATAAATTAGTGTTACCTGTGATAGCATCTCTTCAGCTCCGTCGAGTGTGTTTTATTGCCATTTAGACGTGTTGAAATTTATTTTCACACTTATTTGATATTACCAGTAATGGGATTATGTTGTAGGCTGAAGTAGCATTCCTATTTTTTGCATTTTATTGAAAAATTAAGCAATAACCATGGCCCCTAAGCAAGCGTTTGGTGTCCGTAAAGGTGGTGAGAAGGTTAAGCCTAAGACCTTATCAGTGAACAAAAAGTTAAAGGTGATTGAAAAACTAGAAAATGGTGCTACTCACTCAGAAATATGTGCTGAATATGGAAATTCAAATCAGTCGGTATCGGATATACAAAAATTGAAAGACAAACTGCACAAATGTGCTATGAAATTTAATGTGGACCAGGAAAAATCTGGCATTAAGAGAATGAGGAAGGTTGGGAATGATGACTTGGAAGAGGCAGTGTATAAATGGTAAGTACAGCAACGTGCAAGTGGAATAGCAGCCAGGGGTGTAGAAATCCAGACAGCTGCTGAAAGGTTAGCAAAATATGAATGTAAAGAATTTTCATGCTAGTGCTGGTTGGCTATTCAGATTTCAAAGGCACCACAAGATTGTGAAAAAAACAATATGTGGTGAAAGGCCGAGTGCTGATGTTAGCAATGTGGTGCCATTTAGGAAAAAGTTGAAGGACTTAATGGAAGCCGAAAACTTTCGATTATGCCAACCGATGAAACTGGACTTTTCTGGAAATCTTCACCAGAAAATACGTAAGCCCCCAGAAGAGAAAATAGTGTGCCTGGTAGGAAACTTCCAAAAGAGCGAGTGTCTACGTTGCTGTGTGCAACTGCTAATGGGAGCCATATACAGTACTTACACCTGTGGTAGTAGGAAAGAGCAAGAAGCTCATGCAATCAAGGACATTATGCACTGGCTTCCTGTCCACTAGTATAACTCCAGGAATGCATGGTTTACAGGAACCATAACCTCAAACTGATTTTTCAAACATGCTGTGGTGGAGATCAAGCATAAGCAGGTGGAAGATTTGAAAATTCCTGCTGATGAAGGGAAGGCTGAAAGGCACTACTATTAACTCAGATTAAAGTAAGTTTTCCAATTTTTTGTGACTTTTTGACACCAAATACTAGTCAAGAAGTGATTAGCAGTCCGATGTATTCAAGTAGGACCATTATTTGACTTCATTGCGGCTATATTTGGGTACATTTGGGTAATTAGTCGGACCGACATTTGGATAATTAGTCGGACCCCTTGTCGGAGGCCTGGACCACCTCCACCATAAGTTAAAAAATCAATGCGACACTTGTGACTGAGCGAAGGTAATAATCTTGAAAAATTAATATCTCTGGTTATCCTTGATTTCCGGTGGAAATATCTTAGACAAAAAATTTCTTAGAATTAAGTAAACATTATGAGATACATATTTTTAATAAGGAAATAAAGACCGGTGTGATACTATAAATTCATCAAAAACTTTTTGTAACAAAACCTGACAACAGCCAATGGACGAATATTTACCCCCATTTCTTTCTATTCATGAACTAAGAAACAAGTTTTCTTCCATAGAAAATTACCATAAACTGTTTCCATCCCACGACTCTGTATTCTATTAAATATTCTCTATGATAAACTGTTTGTCTGATGATATGTAAACGACTTCAGATCCTCACAAATTTACATATTCTGGCTTCATTTACCCATTAAATAAGACTTGAGTGACTACATGACTACTCTTACTTTGGTGCTTCTGTTACACAAGATGTTAAGGTGTTGAAACCACATATATATTATACATATAGCAGAACCCCTTAACAATAAATATAAGATTTTCTTGCCGAGGAAAAACGTATCTCATATTAGGCCTCATCATCTCGGGTTACCCCGTCGTTCATTACACCCACCAAAAGTTTAAAGAAAAATAAATACATTTATTAAAACAAAATATAATCCATCCACACCCAAAATTAAAGTCCATCTTCACGTTTATATATCTGCTCTCAAAACCCGTAAATGATTTGTCTTAGTAAACTTACCCGGTGTTTACAATCATCTTTGTAGTTGGTATGTGTACTTCCTCCAGTGTCTGGTGCTCTTCTCGCCACCCTCTCCCTCACCCACCTCAGCTGGCCGTGATAAACACCGACCCAATGAGGGTTAAGGGATGAGAGGAAACCGCGGCGCCATCTAGTTCATGAGCACAGTACTAAATTAGAAACCATTTCAGGAGTAACTGCTTTAAAACTCGGA
Source organism: Homarus gammarus (assembly GCA_958450375.1). Taxonomy (NCBI): domain Eukaryota; kingdom Metazoa; phylum Arthropoda; class Malacostraca; order Decapoda; family Nephropidae; genus Homarus; species Homarus gammarus. The sequence continues at coordinate 1,475,815 of CAUDMG010000149.1, forward strand.
TCCTATTCCTCGCCTAAACCCCTATACTGCCTTCATTATGAGACTTTTCATTTATTATTAATACTTATCTACTTAATGTTATTAGAATCTTTCAATTAATTATGCACTATACTGTAGTGGCTACTCTCCCCTACAACTTCCAACTGAGCTCCGGCCGCACTCCGACCAGCCAATCAGCGTGCAGCAAGCTACGCCGAGAGACTAGGTCTATGCAGAGGACGTTGGGGTACGATCGCCGACCTAGTCTCGACCATCAACCTCCAGTTCAGGATCAGAGCGTTTCACACCTTACGCTTGAGCCTCTGTGATTGGTCCTCTCGCTACGCGCACCCCAGATCCTGATCCTGCCTATTCTCCTATTTTTCTTTTGTTTTTTTAGTTCTGGCCGAAGGACCTGCACCCTAAAAAAGTGTATTCGTCCCGAAGTCCCCCCCGTAAGTGTTCACCTCCCTCCCAGGAGATTGTGAAGACGGAAGGGGGTCGGAACAAGCACCCATCCCTCATCCTTCCCTAACAGGTGCGATATACTCCCGCAAGAATGGACGGATGGATCTCTCTACCAACCTTCAACCACAACGTAGAGGACTGGTTAGTTCATGTCGAAGCAGCTCTCATCGGCTCTACAGCTACAGACGAGCAGAAGTACGGCGCCCTGCTCTGCTCCTTGCCCACTGAAGTCGCCACACAAGTCTCACAGATCATCTCCAACCCTCCAGAGAACAACAAATTCGCAACTCTGCGGGATGCCTTAAAAACGCATTACCAACGGACCCGCTCCGATATCCTGCAGAACCTATCTTCCATCTCCCTTGGAAACTCAACTCCGGGACATCTCTGGGAAGAGATGTGCAGGGTGAACTCCCGGTACACAGACAGACTTCCTGACTCTATCCTGCGCCAGCTTCACGCACAAAAGCTACCCACAGAAGTAAGAAACATCCTGTCCGCAGTAGATTACTCTACGACACCAGAGCTATATGCAACCGTGGCAGACAGAATTTTCAACCAGTGCGCTGCTGCACCCCTTGCTGCCACGGTCACACCAGTACCTCCCACCGAACTTGCAAGCCGGGTCAACACACCTCAGCCGAACAATACCTCACAAGATATCAAGGACCTGTTACAAACCTTGAACCGCAGGATGGACACTGTAGTGGAATTCTCCCCTACAAACGCTGTTTGTCGCTACCTAGCCGACCCCACCTATTCCCCAGTGTATGCCTCGTGACCTAGGTCAACCAGCGCCGCCATACACCACGGAGCGGGGGTCAACTAGTAAGCCACGCCTACCCCCGCTATTTAAGACCTGACCTCGCGGTGATCTGCCTCTCGCTCTCTCGCTGACTCTCTACATACAGCCACAGCCAGCAACACCACCTCCTCTGCCGCTGCCCGGCGGGCCTCGCTCCTCCGCCTGCCTGGTGGTCCTCTCTCCCGCTGGCGAGCATGGCGACCCACAAGCTGTCCTCCTGTGAGCATCCTCACCAACCAGCTCTCTCTACATCACGCTTGTAACCACGCTGCCTTCCCAGCACCAAGCTGCATTGTACATTCAATACAACATGTATATAGAGAGCACATTGTGAGTTTCCTAACCCCATCCCATCCTGAGTGCGAACACCAAACAATAACATACCCCACAACACCATTGAGCAGTTCTGCTCCTCCTTACCCGCTGCTGTGCCAGTCCCTGACTCACGCACCACACCCTACAACTTCCGACGCACAGCAGCCAGCCCCCAGCACAACAAATATACCCTCTGCTGGTATCACCAGACTTTCGGCCCCAATGCTTGAAACTGTGAGCCCTACTGCACCTATTCGGGAAACGGCAACAACGGAGGCTGGTAGACGCCTCAGCCCCCGTCCCTTCAGGCGTCTCATTACTGTACGTCACCGACTGCACCTCTGGCAAGAAGTTCCTCATCGACACAGGTTCATCGGTAAGCCTCATCCCTCCCTCACTACTGTAATGGTCATAATAAGAGCTAACCTGAAAACCTTAAGGATTCATATTACGCTCAAACGTCCACAAAACCTCTTGAGTCCCCCAGTGGAAACGTACTCCGTTTTCTCGGTTCCTTGTTGACGTCACCGACGGGCAGCCTTTGTGTATGTGAGCAGACGCTGTATGTTGGGACCTGTTGCCATCCAAACCTTTGTAATCAATTTAATTTGGCTTTCGATAGCTGAGTCAGAGCATTGTTAGTTGAGATGATAATAGAGAGTGAAAATGAGTTCATAGTCCCAATTTCAACGTCAGAGTGTACAGTAAATTAATTCACCAGAATAGAAGTAGGTGGACTCCCTGGTCTGTTTTGAGTGAGGGCCCCGCGGGCATTTCTACCGTTAGTGAGTGCCTGTCCCTTCACCCATACAGGTAGGCCACCCACTCTGTGTTGTAATTTGCCCTTCTTTAAGTGATTTGACCCAATTAATAGTTGATTGTGCAAGTGTTACAGTAACGTAGTTGATATGCTCTGAGTGAAGTCATATTTACGTCTTTAACGTCCCCTGGAACGTGATGTTGTTGTCACAGTTAGTGAGTGCCCGTCCCTTCACCCATACAGGTCCCCTGACGCTGATTCCCGTTTGTCTCCCGATCCCATTGTGATTCTTGAATCGCTCTACCATCCAACAACGGCCTCGGATGTATTAGTTGTCCAGCCGGGATCATATGTGAGAAGATGGCACCGATGCGGCCGGATTAATGTGCCCCAAGGCTTCGTTGGGCCAGACCCCAGACCCGCCATGTGTCTGGCTACCCCATCTCGGGTCGGAGTGTAACCGACCACAACAGCAGTTGTAGAGGCGCCAGTGTTATACCCTGTGACAGGCCTTGGAATTATGGTCCACAGTGTGGTTGTAGGTGTTGTTAATACTTACCCATGTTGTGGGGGGACCCATGTCGGGGTTTGTATCAGTATTAGTGTCTTGGGAGGAAAGACAAGGAACTGGTCCTGCGATATAATGTAAGGTGACATCAGGTATTGGGTGCACGGTAAGAGTGTAATGTCCGAATAATTGCTGTTGAGTAAATAGGAAAACAAGGAAACTAGTACATAAGACATAGAGAGTTTGCAATAGGCCCAGGAGCTGAGCCTGGTAGTTATGTGTTAATTACATCTATTTTCCCCTTTGATTTTATTAATATACTTGTTTTATAGTAATTAAGGTGTATTCATTTCTCCCACAGTATTTTACCTTTATTTCCATCCAAGTGACCTGATACCAAAATTACCATACTCACGTGCCTAGACCCTCGTCCATGCTACCCAAGAATAGGTGACGGAACTGAGTAGAGTAAGAACTAAGAGAAGTAAATAAGATGAGGGTGGTGTAGAAACAGAGAGGGAGTCGGGCCCCCTCACATTGGTGACAGACCAAGAATCCGCCCCCTCACATTGGTGGCAGCTAGAGAACCCGCCCCCTCACACTACAAGACAAGTCAAAGCAACCCTCTTATGACCTGTTCGCTGCCAACGGTAGCCCCATCGCCTCCTACGGCGTACTCACCCTCGCTTTGGACCTCGGTCTGCCCAAGACTCTGCGTTGGTTATTCGTGATAGCAGACGTGTCTCAACCCATCCTTGGTTTCGACTTCCTCACCTTCCACAAGCTCGGCGTCAAACCAAGTCATCTATGCCTCATCCATGAGCCTACAGCACGCAAGATCCAGGGTTCTCGTGCCAGATACACCGACACTATCACCTGTCTTGCGCCTTCCAACGAGTTCTCCTCCCTACTCAACGAATTCAAGGAGCTTTTCTCACCCCGAGTCTCCCTACCCCCACCACCTACATCGGGAATTTTCCACCACATCGAAACTAAAGGACCACCAGTCTTTTCACGCCCTCGCCGCCTGCGCCCTGAGCTCCTGTACACAGCCAAAGTAGAATTCAACAAACTACTGCAAGATGGCATCATTCGCCCTTCAAGGCTGGGCATCGCCTCTTCACATGGTTCCTAAGCAAACGCCCGGCGAGTGGAGGGTGTGTGGCGACTACAGAGCCCTGAATCTCGTCACCAAACCTGACAGGTACCCTATTCCGCATGTCCAGGACTTTCACCACAAACTTCATGGCAAGACTATCTTCTCGAAGATCGACTTGGAGCGTGCCTTCCACCAGATCCCAGTAGCACCTGCAGATACCCAGAAGACAGCCATCACCACTCCGTTCGGACTCTTCGAGTACACTTTCATGAGTTTTGGCTTACGCAATGCAGCACAGACTTTCCAGAGGTACATTGACCATATGCTTTGCGACCTCAACTTTGTCACTGTCTACATTGACGACATCCTCGTCGCATCTTCGACGCCTGCCGAGCACCGCCACCACCTCCAGCTCCTTCTCCAACGCCTGCAGGACAACAACATAAAAGTTCATCCTGCTAAGTGCATCTTTGGAACCTCGGCCATAGATTTCCTCGGTCACAGAGTCTCGCCCAGTGGCATACAACCCCTACCACAGAAGATAACCGCGATTAGGGAGTTCCCCAAACCGGAAACGGCGAAGAAACTCCGAGAATTCCTGGGTTTAGTCAACTACTACCACCGCTTCATTGACAAAGCTGCCACCGTCCTAGCCCCCCTACACGACCTTCTCAAGGGACGCCCAAAGAAGTCTCACAAGCCTCTCGTGTGGACTCAAGAGGCTGCCATGGCATTCACCACTGTCAAACAGCACATTACACGCCTCACCCTCCTGGCCCACCCCGCACCTAACGCCCGGACCACTCTCACAACAGACGCTTCTTCTACTGCAGTGGGCGCCGTCTTACAGCAGGAGATCAACGGAATTCTCATGCCCGTTGCTTTCTTCTCACAACGGCTTCAACCACCACACCTCAAGTACAGCGCCTTTGATCGAGAACTCCTGGCCATACACCTGGCTGTCAAACATTTCCAGCACTTCCTCGAGGCCCGTCAGTTCACCATCTTCACTGATCACAAGCCCCTCGTCCACGCCTTCGCTTCAGCTTCCCAGTCCCAAAGGACGTTTTCAAGTAGTACACCTCGGCATCGTGGGACCTCTTCCATCATCCTACGGCAGCACCTACTGTAACGACCACGGTCGTACACGTCAGTTAACGCCAAAATCAAATGATTCATATTACGCTCAATAGCCCACAAAACATGTACCTCTGCTTTATTTTTGAGTCCTCCATCTGAGGAGTCCGTTTTCTCGTCACTTCAAGACGCCTCAGTCCTCCGTTATCCCATTTTCTCTGACTTACTGAAACCAACCTCTCTATGTAATGAATTTGAATGTGAGAGAGAACACCTTTGTTTTTAGTCAGCTTAGATATATCTGTTTACAGTTGAAACATTCAAGATCCATTGTGAGTGGTGTTGAACGCTTCAACTGTCCTTATTGTTAATAAGACGTGTCAAGTAAGTGAGTGTTGAGTCTGCCAGGACAAACGATACCCATCGGTTTCGTTCCTTAAGAATATCCATGAGTTTCTGATCGCGCCTGGAGTTATGTTATTTTGTCGCCCCGACATCAGAGAATCTGATGTTTATAGTTTAATTAGTGTCAGTTATCTATTTAAGAAAGTCATTAATTTCCTGAACTATTCTGTCAACTGGTATAATCTCCAAGATCTAACGTCTCCCTGTGAATAGCTCCTTGTTCGCCGCAGGCCTGAGCTTGCAGAGTTGATGTTATCAACGTGTATATTCCACCTTTTCCTGGCAAGCTCAACCTCTGATTAGATGGTATGAATAGACATAGGAAATTACCCTGATCAGGAATACCGGAGTTCATAATTAAGTATACGGTGATCCAAAATGGTAGAGAAGGTTTGTTGTTGGTAAGATTGACCTTTCTGGCATGAATGTGGAGGCCCAAGCTGCCCAGCGGAGGCACGTATATACCTCTACACGAGGAAGAATCACACATTCGTGACTCTTCTTCCACGTCTACAGGTATGTTCACGTGTGTTCCACGCCGCCATATTAACTCAGTTTAACTTAGTCATTTTTGCGAATATCAGTGTTCATGTTTCAACATAGTACCTTCAGTGCCAATTAAGTCAAGTAAAGTAGAGCTCTAGCTATCGTCTGAACCGGTGCCAGACGTATGTTTTTTATAGTGAAGTTAAATATTCACGCATTCGTGACTCTTCTTCCACGTCTACAGACGCGGATGTGTTAGCCACTCTCCTGAGGGTCGATAGCTACCTATGGGCAAGATGGTTATTGAAGACTGTCTCTAAGGGGGCGCATTTAGAATCCCAGGACACGATTCCCCGGGAAGCGCCCTCACCACTCTGCCAGTGTGTAACGAGTCAACCTCCCTGAGTGCACCTAGCGTGCGAGCCTGTAAACAACTCTGGCCCACTGACTCCGTCATATGATCATGGTCTACCTACTGTTCTTGGTTATATGTATGGAGCCGTATTAATATCCATGCTTAGGGATGACTAGCAGAAACATAGTCATCCCAGGTTAAGTATTGAACCACTGAATGAGAGTTCAAGGTACCAGGTTGTTCCTTGCAAACTAACAGGAGGTATTGTATGTTACTATAATTGTGGAGTTAGTCCAATGTGTTATGTATTCATCTGTAGTAATCATGAACGAATAACCTGAGAGTATGAGGTTCTAACCACGAAGTGAGAAGGTAATTTGTTCCTTGTTAAAGTAAGACCTGCGGGTCCAGGGTTATTGACAGTGTGTAAGCGTTTCTAAATCTTACTTATCACAGAAATACTACAACAGTGTCCAATAAAGTAATGAGTATTTGGAGGTGTTTAATGAGGTAATAAGTTCTTGAAGTGTTTGATGACTTAATAAGTTAATTTCGGTTCTGTTTAGCCTGAGTGAATCTAAGATGCATCTTCTCCACTCACTGTGTTAATAAATATTGAATTAGTAATCTGAGTATCACCACTCTACTCCTTCTAAACATTGGTTCCCAGAAAATAATACTTACTCACGTGCCTATACATCTACCACACTACCCAAAACCCTTCCATGAGTTCTGTTATATAATGAAAAGTCTGGGTGGTGGCAGCTACCCTTTGTAAGTATAAAAAGTGTTGTACTAAGAATAACATGGTTCCCCAGACTAACCCATGTATAAGAATAGACATAAAGCAAAGTATACTTCAGAAAGGTAAGAACATTGAAACTGAGAATACAATCTATATGACAGGAAATGAAAAGAAAGAACATTGACTTGGAAAACATAAGCAGAGAAGCATAAGAGTTACTTATATAAGAATATAAGGTATAGAGATAAAGAACATATAAGAATATAAGTAAGAATATATAAGAATAAATATATATATGTAAAGAATGGAAGAAGAATAAGTATATAAAACAGGGTACTCATTGGAAGAATGCTACACAGGACAAATAAGTATATGAGTAAATAGAATACTAACAGAAAAGAATAGCTGGATGGTAAATTATTGAAAAGAGAAAACTCGGCCCGTTACACTACATCTTCACCTGCATCGACCGTTTCACCAGGTGGACAGAAGCAATTCCCATGCCCAATGCTACAGCAGAGACTACTGTCCGCGCCTTCATGTCCGGTTGGGTTTCCCGTTTCGGGCCCCCGCAACCGTAATCACTGACAGAGGAGTCCAGTTTGAGTCACAACTCTGGCAGCACCTCCTACAGTTCCTCGGCACGTCTAGACAACGCACTACAGCATACCACCCTCAAGCCAACGGCATGGTAGAGCGTTTTCACCGGCAGCTAAAGGACGCACTCAAGGCACAGCACGACCCTTACAGCTGGACTGATGCGCTTCCCTTAGTGCTCCTCGGCATCCGTGCGTCACACAAGGAGGATATGGACTGTAGCCCAGCATATCTTACACTAGGCGAGCCCCTTCGGCTACCTGGGGATTTCTCACTCCCTCCTAACCCTCACCAAACCACTCCAGCCGTTCGTCACGACTTACTCCAAAAGCTACGACAAGCAGTTTCTGCATTCAGAGCTACTGCTCCACGCCAGCCTCCTCGGCGCCCTGAACACATCCCTCCTGCACTACTCACAGCCGAGTATGTTTTCGTCAGGCGTGATGCTCATCGCAACCCATTACAACGTCCCTACGATGGACCCTTCCAGGTGGTTACCCGTTCAGCAAAGTTCCTGACGATTATCCGGAATGGCAGACATGACACCGTCAGCATAGACCGAGTCAAACCGGCCACCTTACCCGTTGGGCCCCCAGTCCAGCAGCACCATCAACAAACTACGCCTGCACCAGTCTACCCGCAGTTACCACCGGCAGCAACACCACGCCCACGACATTTCTGGGCACCCTGTTTTCACCCTCAAGTACACCCTGTTCCTGACATAGAACCTGCACCTATCATAGAACCTGCACCTATCATAGAACCTGTACCTATCATAGACCCTCCTCCTGTCATAGAACCTGAACCTATAATAGACCTCCCTCCTGACATAGAACCTGCTCCTGCCATGGACCCTCCTCCTGACATACAACCTGCACCTATCGTAGAACCTGCTCCTGCCATGGACCCTCCTCCTGACGCAGCCCCTGCAGCAGCAGGAGCACAACAACCACTGCTTGTACAACAACCTCTAATCCCAAACCCTCTTTCTCCTCCTAATTCTCCCACAGGTTTTGTGTCACTGGAGGGAGTTGTTACACGTAGCGGCCGAGTCGTACATACACCTGCCCGGTATGTGCTATGTGTGGGACACAACCCAGACAACATCCAGCCTCCCACCGCGCCGGGAGGGGAGGGGGAGTATTGTAGTGGCTACTCTCCCCTACAACTTCCAACTGAGCTCCGGCCGCACTCCGACCAGCCAATCAGCGTGCAGCAGAAGAAGAATAGAAAAATGCTAGTGACAGGGGGGAAAGAGGTTCAGAGGAAGAATAAAGAGAGGATGGAAGTGAATTTCAGAAGGAGAAAACAGATGCAGTGGCTAGACACCGCTTGCGTGAGGGATTATAAGATGGGGGCCTGAGGGTGCAACAATCACAATCAGGACGAGGCAGAGGGAGGACAGGAGCAGGTCCGGGCAAGCAAAGGGCAACGCAGGAGCTCCGATTGTCGTCTTAGCTGGCAGTGTTGGCAAAACGCAGGAAGAACCGCCACGCCACGGCGGCGGTGCAAGCCGAGAAACGTAGGTGGACGGACGCACAGGTGGCACACGATCAAATCAAACAGAGAAGGTGAAAATATAGAAATTTTGCTAGTCGTAGGGTTGTTTGGAGAGAGATGAAGGTAAAGTCTTTGAGCTATGTCAAAGAGGAACGGAGCGAGTTGGAGGAAGGGTTTTTGAATCTTTGAGCTTGAAATGTCAAAGTATTCATAGTAAGGAAGGATGAGCGTATCGTAGGAGAGTTTTTAGTAATAGCAGCAGACAGATTTGAGCTTTTTTGTCAAATTATGAACGGAGACTGAGAGTTGTGGGTCTTTTAGCTATGTCAGAGAGAAATGGAGAGAGTTGGAGGAAGAGTTTTGAATCTTTGAGCTTGAAATGTCAAAGTATTCGTAGATAAGGAAGGATGAGTGTATCGTAGGAGAGTTATTTAGTAATAGCAGGAGACAGATTTGAGCTATGTCAAATTGTGAACGGAGATGAGAGTGAGATATAGGTTGTTTGGTTTCAGTCTTGAATTAGGTCGATTTAATTGACAGTGGCAGATTATAGAAGTTGGGTATGTTTAATTTGGTTTTCGAGGTTGTAGTGTTATGAGGGGCTTTGTCTGGCGGGGGGGGGGGTGTTGTGTTTGGAGATTGGTTGTGGGAGGGGGGGAGTTTATGATTGGGGATTGGCGGGGGTGGCTGTTGTATGTTAATTTAAGGTGAATTAGAATTGCTTAAGGGGGGGATGTTGTGTGAGTGTGTATGTGTTTGCGCGGAAATGTAGCAAGGGGAGAGAGGGGGGGTTAGTATAATGTTATAAGGTCAGGTATGGTTCGGTTGTAGGGAGGAGGGGGGGAGGAGAGGAGAGGAAAGGGGAGGCGAGAGGAGGAGAGAGGGGCTTTGGAGGTTCTGGGTTAATTTATAGTATGGTAGGATTTCTTAGGAATTATATGTTTTGTGTTGCTAATGAATAGTTGTATTGAGTCATGTTTTTTTTTTTTTTTTTTTTTTTTTTTTTTTTTTTTTTTTTAGGCGGGTCAGAGGGGGTTGTTAGAAAGGTCGGGTATATTAAGTTTTTGCTTTGGGAGGATTGTAGGTGTTGATTTTTAAGAGGGATTGTGAGTAAGGTTGGGTAGGTTAAGTTTTTCTTTTGGGAGGATTGAAGGTGTTGATTAGTGATTGGATAGGGAGTTAGCATTTTTTTTTTTTTTTTTTTTTTTTTTTTGAGGGATTGTGAGTAAGGTTGGGTGGGTTAAGTTTTTCTTTTGGGAGGATTGTAGGTTTTTTTTTTTTTTTTTTTTTTTTTTTTAGTGGATGGCCGAGTTGGGTTAATTATTGCATTCATTCTGTCCTTGCAGGTATTGTGAGTTCTGGTCCCATTATTGAGGGAGAGGGTTTTAATACAGGAACAATGCACCCCTCCCCGACCTTATTGGCTAAGGGAGGCGTTCATATTATCCGTAAAAGGTACCGTTTTTAGGTACACCTCTCCGACCTTATTGGCTAAGGGAGGTGCCCATAAAACATTGTTGGTATCATTCTAGAGGGAGAGGCATGCTGCAGGTACTGCGCAACTCTCCTCAACCTTATTGGCTGGGACACATACATGTCATCCGAGTTAGTGTGGGATGGGTAAGTTAGGTATTTGTTTTGGGAGGAGTGATAGGGTGTGGTTGGTTATTGGTAGAATGGATATTTTTTGCCTTGTGTGGGATTGCTAGTAACGGCTGGGTATGTTAGGTTTTTATTTTGGGGGGATTTTTTAGGGTCTTTTTATGGGGGGGGGGGGGGGGGGGAGTTAGGTTAGGTTGGGTGGGAATCATTGGGTGTGGAGTTGAGAAGAGGTTAGGTAAAGTTTAGGTTAGGTTAGGTTGATTGGTTTAGGTTAGGTGGGAATCGTTGGGTGAGGGTTAAGGAGAGGTTAGGATTAATTGGGGGGAATTGTTGGGTGTGGTTATAGGGAAGTTATTAATACTTATATGAGATTGAAAGTCTGGGGTGCAGGGATGAGGTCTAAATTGTCGAGTGACTGTGAGCGTGGAGGTCTGAGTGTTGTGTATGTAAGTGAGGGATGGGCAATTACGTGACTGTGTGTGGGGGAGTCGGGAGGGTGACGGGAGTGTGCTAGGTTCGTGTTAAGGATGTTTTCTGTTTCATTTGGGGTAGTGCCGTATAGATTTACTTTGATTATAGATTTGGTTGGATGTGTGTATTGTATAATTCTTTTGCTGTCAGGTGTATAGGGAGAAAGGGGGGAGGTGTTCTTCCTCTTTGGTCTAGGGGTCTTGACCACTATTTCTGTCGGGGGATGGGCTGCCATTTTATTCTTGGGAGTCTGGGGTGTCAGGGGAGGATTGGGTTTAGTTTGGGTGTTTGTGGTCCGGGAGTTCAACGTAGTCATGTGGGAGAAGTCGGGTGTAGGCAAGGTCGAGGTGGAGGGGCCGGGAGGTTCTGGACTGTTTACTCTGGGGGGTGAGGTAATGGTAGATTGGTGAGATAAGTCAGGTGTGGGCATGGCAGAAGTGGAGGGGTGGAGGGAGATTACAGTGGATTCTCTGGGGGGTGGGGGGGGGGCATGTTGGTCTGGTCGGAGAAGGGGGCAGTGGGGAAGATGAGGTCGGGACCGGTTCTGAAGGAATCAGGAATGAGTATGGTAGGGAGGCCGTTCGCCTTCAAACCATCAATCGCCAAATTTAGAAAAAGAGACCTGTTTCCGTTACTTAGGGTATGTGCCAGAAGTATGATAGTGGTGATTTTTGCATCCATGTCGGGGGAGGGTAGGGGGGCGGTCACGTTGTTGGTCCAGCAAGTGCGGGTGGGGAGGGTCGTGGGAGTAGGGAGTGAGTGGTGGGGAGGAGGAGGTGGTGCTGTGGGAGGTGCAGTGGAAGGAGAGGGTCGGCGGGGAGGGAGTGGTGTTGTGCTGTTGTCGAGTCTGATTTTGCATTTGTTGCTGACGGCAGAGTGTGGGCCTTTACAATTGCAGCATTTAGTTACAGTGGCAGTGCAGTTACGGTATGAGTGGCCTTGATTGGCACATTTTGAACAGGTTTGTGTGTTGCTGCAACGGTATGTGTTATGTCCAAATTGGTAGCAATTGTAGCACTGGTGAACTGATATGAAGTGTTGGAATTCAATGTTTCGTGAGGGGATGATGTTGTTGCCGAGTTTTATTCCGTTGGATTTTAGTTTAATGGCGTCAGTTTGTGTAGATGTAGTGATTTTTAACATGGGGAGAGTTCCCATCTTGGCTGCATATGTCATTTGGGCGGTGTTGTGTGTGTTGAGTGCATTCAAAAGGTTAGGGTTGTCGAGGATAGGTGGGATTACGTTCCTGCATATGAGGGTACATTTTGCACGGTACTCAGGGGAGCTGAGGACCGTTAGGCCGTTGTTTTTCAGTTTATTGTTCATTTCTGGGGAATGAAATTGGTCGGCCTCTTCATCAGATTGTACAAATATTTTTATAGTGTCGTCATTGGTGAAAGAACGGATCTGAAAAATCAAGGTCAGCTGGAAAATGAGGGAGGCGAGGTCCGTGCACGGTTGGATGTTTCGGTCCACTTTAATTTTAATGGAAGGCATGTCGAATGTTTGAAATGGAGATTTATGAAGATCTCCCCTATCAGTCCCTGATTTCCTGCGCCCCTCACGTAGGGGAGACCCTGCACTATCACAGAGATCCCCAGGTGAATCGGCAGGCTGTGCTGACCCTCCACCCTTCACACAAACACGCACTGGCGAGGTGTGGGGACAGAGGGCGTTTCCAGACGAATACTCCCCTGTACGTCAACTGACAGGGGAATAGGTCCTTTCACGACACGGAAGATAAAGGTTAGAGTGGTAGAAAAAGGTCTGAAAACTTACTGATGACTCTCTCTTCACACCCAGCCCCTCACAGCATTCGGGGTTCCTAAGGGAGGTCCGATACTGTAGGAGAGGCTCAATGTGTCGATTGAATCAACAGATTTGTCAGTTGGAGATTGGAGTCAGGTGCTTGTAATTTTCAGGGTAAGTAGGAAGGTGGGAGAGGTCCAGAACTAGCCATCGGCGTGTCTGCTCCCTATGGTGGTCCTGGCTCCAATGCTATCGCGCACGGTTTGGTTGGGTGTAGGTGGCGTGCTCTCAACGTGTCTGCTCCCTATGGTGGTCCTGGCTCCAATGCGTGCAGCAGAAACAGAAGAACAGAAAAATGCTAGTGACAGGGGGGAAGGAGGTTCAGAGGAAGAATAAAGAGAGGATGGAAGTGAATTTTAGAAGGAGTGCAGCAAGCTACGCCGAGAGACTAGGTCTATGCAGAGGACGTAGGGGTACGATCGCCGACCTAGTCTCGACCATCAACCTCCAGTTCAGGATCAGAGCGTTTCACACCTTACGCTTGAGCCTCTGTGATTGGTCCTCTCGCTACGCGCACCCCAGATCCTGGACCAAGAAGACCCCCCAACAAGACCTCCTGCTGGACCCGGAACTCTGAAGACCGCCTTCTCCCTTGTGCCATTGTTGGCCATCTTCCCGGACCGGACCACCCACGACTGTCATCGTCCACAACAACTCACGAGCGTTCTCGGTTTATCGAGCATTAGCTTGCCCTCCCCACTGGCGGTGTGAGTGACCCACACTCCAGCTGGAGAGCAGTTATAGCGCGATATTCCCGGCGTGGTTTGAGCGCTTTTCCTTCTACTACTATTTTTCCTTTTTCGCTCTGGCCTAGGGACCTGCACCCTCAAAAAGTGTATTCGTCCCGCGGTCCCCCCTGTAACTGTTCACCTCCCTCCCAGGAGATTGTGAACACGAAAGGGGGTCGGAGCAAAACCCTCCCCAGCCGAGTCTTCCCAGGAAAACCGTGATCGTGCGGGTCCACCTGGAAAGAGGGTAGCTATCCTTATCCTTCCCAAATAGGCACACTTAGCTCACGTCTATAAGTGAGCAGTCACATACACTAGGCAGTAGGCTTCCCCAATCGGGGCTCCGGGAGAGAAGCTCAGGAACCACTCTACGACCGCCAGCCAGTGGGGAGTGCTGTAATTCCTCTGCTATTTACTCAAACGGAATAGGTAGGATCTAAAAAAAAAAGAAAAAAAAAAAAAAAAAAAAACCAACGGTTATGGAGCGCGTACGCCCTCCTAACCGCGATCCCCGCCTGAACCGCCAACCTGACGATCCGAACTACGACAGGCTCCGCACTGAGAAAGCAGACCAGTTACGCGCCTTCAATGAAGCCCTGAAAAGTAAGAACAATACCACCACCTCCAACAACTCCACCACCACTGCTACCGCCACTGAGGACAACTGGACGAAGGTAGAAAACAAGAAACGCCGACGTGCTTTTTCGGGAAACGAATGCCGTCAAGCAGCCCCCAAGGCACCCATCACCACCACCAGCTCACCCTCAACGACACTGCCAAAATTCCGGATCACGAAAACGGACGCAAAAACAACATATGCCGCCGTCACAGAGATGAAAAGCTGAATCCACTGGCCAAATTCTCAGTGCGGCCCAACCTAAAGGGGGAGATGATCGTTCACCCCAAAGACAAGAACTCCGCCACCACCCTCGACACTTACCTGCAGAACACCACCACCGTTACTTCAACCAAGCTAGACCCCGCCCAGAAACTGATGAAGTCGGTAGTCCTCCGGTACCCAAAGGAACTACCTCTCGAACCCCTGGAGAACCACCCGAAGATTTTAAAAGCCGAGAGATGCTCTCCCCTGTCCGACAAGACGGCCACCACGAAACAAGTGCTCATAACGCACTACGGCTCGCCCCCCAGCACCATAGACCTCAAAACCTGGGGGACCTACGAAGTGAGGCCCTTCGTCCCAGAGCCCCTGCGGTGCTTCAGATGCCAGAAATACGGGCACCATCAGACACGGTGCACGTACAAGGAGATCTGCGCAGTCTGCGCACAGAAGCACGGCACACACTCCTGCCTCACCAAGCTGAAAAATGGAGAAAAAATTGCCCCCAAGTGTGCCAACTGCGGGGGCAAACACCACGCCTGGAATCCTGGATGCTCCGAGAGAACAAAGAGGGTCCAGGCAAACCGACCAGCAGCAAGACCGGCACCCACCGCCTACACACCAGCCCCACCAAGTACCTTCGTGTGGGGAACCCAGAGGCCAAAACAACCAAGACAACCTCCTCAGCCAGTCAACACCCAAAGTGCAGCCCAGTTTCCTGGCCTCGCCACGGCCACACCTCAGCCACCCAAGCAGCAGACAACCACGAGACAGACAAAAGAAGCACACACCAAGGCACCAGAAGGAATGATACACGTATCAGACCTAGCCAAGGTACTGACAACCTTCGCGGAGGGCCTAGCCGGACTACTGGGCCACAAGATCCAACCCACACAGCTCCAAATACTCATGGGGAGCGTCCTCGGGCAAGTCGCCACAGCTCCAGCCACCTCAGTGGAGGAAGCCACGCCGGTCCCCACACGAGTGACAGCCGAGGTACACTCCACACCGAAGAAGGCCACCAGAGAACCCAAGATACCGACAGCTCCCAGAAAGAAACTGGACGTCTCAACTCCCCTGAACCGAACCACGGCCCAGAAGGAAAAAACCACAGAACACGAAGATATGGACCTGATCCAGCTGGAATCGAACTTGGACATCTCCATCGAGGACCACCAGAAATCCCTGATGAAACAGTGGTGGAAACCACCAGCACCCTGAACATCCTAACATGGAATGCTCAGGGCATCAAAAACAAGAAACACCTCCTACAAGAAGTAGCAGCCAAGGACAAGCTTGACATCATACTGCTACAAGAAACACTACTACAAGAACACCACTGTTTCAAATTCAGCGGTTACAAGACATACAGGAGGCATTTCACGCAGGCGTCTACAAGAGGATGCATGATCTTGGTCAAGTCAAGCATACCCTCCGCCGATGTCACGCAGCAATTTCCATGTGGGGAAAACATCGAGACACAGGCCGTCAAAGTAACCCTCCAAGAACGGGAATTAACTGTTCACAACATTTACAAGAACCCAAGGGGCTCACTGGAGGTTACTCAACTATTTGCTTCGGCCGCTGACCACGCCACACTCATAGGAGGGGATTTCAATGCACATCATCCCTTCCTAAGCTCGGCAAGCCCCACAAATGAAGACGGCCTACACCTATACACCACCTTTCAAGATACACCCGAGATCTGCCTCCTGAACACCGGTGAGCCCACCCACACTAGGGGAGGAAGGCTAGATCTAACCTTCGTCTCCAGTGCACTACAGCCTTCGGCCTCCTGGCAGATACACCCCACGCTGACCAGCGACCACTTCGCCACCCTAACAACACTGAAGGTGAACAAACTCCCCACTCCACCCCCCCCCCCCCCCCCCCGAGATGGAGATACAATACCCAAAAGGCAGATTGGGGACTCTTCAAGAAACACCTGGCTAAGTGGCGCGAAAAATCACAGCCATCCGGCGCAGCACCCGTGGATGAGATAACCCTCCACCACCAATTGGTCGAGGCGTTTCACCAAGCGGCAGAAGAGGCCATCCCCAAAACAAAACCCACATCAAGACAGTACAATGACTACTGGTACTACTGTCCCAGGGTGAAAGAACTCAACCACAGAGTGAACATGGCCCGAAGAAACTATAGGAGACATCCCACGGCAACAAACAGACATCTCCTGCAAGTCATAGTTAAGAACACCAGGGAAGAGAAGCAAGAAATAAAAAACGTAAGCTGGCTCAAGTGGTGCTCCGAACTCAACGTGCACACCTCCCTTGGCAAGATGTGGGCCCAGATCCGAAGGGCATCTGGGAAGGCAACACCACCACCACCAACCCATCCCAACCCAGAAGAAGAAGCCGAGAGACTTGCAAAACTGTTCGCTGACCGAGCAGCAACGAAAAACCTCCCGAGACAGGCGGAGGAGACACAACGGCGTCTGCGACAGGTCAGACTCCAGACGATCGAAGAGGCCTGCAACAGTGAAGATGACACTGACAGACCATTCAACCAGCAAGAACTCCAAAAGTCGCTAAAACGAAGCAAGGACACAGCTCCAGGGGCAGACAGGATAACCTACTCCATGCTCTTTCATGCCGGTACAGCCGGACACGAGGCTCTGCTGCAAGCCATCAATGCTTCGTGGACAGCACAAAGACTCCCACCGGAATGGAAGAAGGCAGATATACAGCCCATTCCGAAGCCTAGAGAACCAGACAAGCCGAGGCCCATCTCCCTTCTCAGCTGCATAGCCAAGACGGGAGAAAGAATGGCTCTCAACCGACTCAAGCGGAAAGTAGGCAGCCCACACCCTCACATCTTTGCTTACACCGAGAACACCGGCACAGGCAACAACATCGCCTAGATACTCAGCACAGTGGACAACAAACCAGCTCTGGTGGTCTTCCTCGACCTGGAGAAAGTCTTTGAACTAGCCAATCCACTGGCCATTACAACTACGCTCGCTAAAAAAGGCGTCAAAGGAAGGTTGCTGGGGTGGATCCAGAACTACCTCACACAGAGAGAAGCACGAGTACGCTTTCAGGGAACAACCTCAAGCTACAGGGTCCACGAAAACGGAACCCCACAAGGAGGCATCCTCAGTCCAATGCTGTTCAATGTCCTGATGGAAAATCTAGTCAAGCTTCCTTTCAGACAAACAGCCAAGCTCCTATGCTATGCAGACGACTTACAGCTCATAGTAAGAGGATCGAACAGACTAGCCAACACGCAACACGCACTCCAACTTATAGAAGAGGAGTGCAACAGACTTGGACTCAAGATAAATCCAGCCAAGTCGAAAGCGATGGCCATCTGCACTGACACACCAGACAAGATGCTCTCCATACAAAACACGCCGGTAGTCTGGACCAACGCCCACCAGTGTCTTGGAATCTGGTTTGACCAGAAACTCACCTTCAAGCCACAACTCGAGTATCTCAGGCACAGGACGAAGAGCAGACACAATATAATGAGGTCGCTCACCAGCAAATCCGCAGGAGCCAACCTTCATGTGCTCAAAGCCTACTACACGGCCACCATCAGATCGCTGGTAGATTACAGTGCTCCAGCACTCATTGGACTGAGAGAAGACCAAATAGCTAAGCTAGAAGTCATCCAAAACAATGCTCTCAGGACCATGCTCGGAGCACCCATGTGGACCAGAATTTGCAACCTGCAAATGGAAACCGAACTACCACCCCTGGCAGTACGAGTCAAGCAGGTGACAGCCGGTCTCCTCGCCAAAATCTGTAGAGCAGACAAGCCCACAGTTGCCAAGATTCGAATCAGTGCCTCCCTCCACCTCGACCACAGAGTGCGAGGGGCCACCTGGTCGCACGAGGCAAGCGAGGTCATCCGACACCTGCAAGCAGAAACACTCGTCAAGAACAACCAAGACACACGAGACAATGGTTACGCTGTTCCTCCACCATGGAGCCCTCCACCAGCCACACTCAAATTTACCGACCTAGGTGACAGTAAGGCCAACCTCCAGAAGGAGGACCTCCAAAAAATAACTCTCAAAGCCATAGCCACCGAGACAGCATCATACTTCACAGACGGCTGGGTGGACCCAAAACATCATAGATCCGGAGCGGCCTTCTACACCCAAGGTCAGACCCTCCAATGGAGACTTTCCAATGACTGCTCCACCCTACAAACAGAACTGGTAGCAATCTCAAAGGCCCTACAACACGCTGCAACACAACACAACAAGTCCATCATAATTCATACGGACTCGAAATCGGCCATGCAGGCGCTGCAACACAGTCAACCAAGAGACAACGTCCACATCATCACCTCGATCCTCGCACAGCTACAGGAATTCCAAAGCCAAAACCGACCAGTCGTCTTACACTGGATTCCCAGTCATGTAGGGATCGGAGGAAACGACGTGGCAGACGAAGCAGCCAAGGCAGCTACACGTTCTAGTAGCGTACACATCCAAGTTCCAGCAAGTGTGCAACAGATAAAGAATCACCTCAGAAAGACCAGCAAGCTCCACATCTAAAAGAGCTTCCTTCATGCACTCAATGCCGGGTCCCAATCAGCCAAATGGTACCTGGCGGCCACAAAAGGGGAACCACCTTTCGCTGACAGGAAAACCCCAAGACAAACCCAAGTCAGCCTTCATCGACTACGACTAGGGTACAAGTGCTCCTGGCAGATGATCGGCAATGACGTCATGGATTGCACCTACTGTCAGGAGCCAGCAGCCAACCCACTTGAGCATTATCTCCTCGACTGCGAGGTCACACAAAGCCTCCGAAACAAAACTCAAATCTCCCCAGAAACACACACAACACCAGCGGCCACTCTAACCCGAAAGGCCCATACAGACCACATTCACCACCTACTCCGGGTCATCACACGATACCCACCACCCAGATAGCTTAGAAAGCATCCTCTCCCAGCAAGTGCGGACCCCAGTTCGGGGCGCGCGCCACTCCGAAACTGACCACGTCCAAGAGTGGGGGTTGGTGGTAAGCGTCCACTGATCGGGGGTCCGCTCACACTTGCAACCTGCAGTATCCTTCCATCTGCAGGTGGGACCACCTCTAATCCCAATCCGGTCTGGCTGCTCCTGGAGCTCCAGCCGGAACCACCAAACGGGCCGCCTTTAGGCAAAGGCCCGTGTCGGACTACGGTCCGACAATCTCAACAACAACAACAACAACCCAGGGAGGACATTCTACACTCAGCTACTGGACCAGCAACATCTCTCTCAGCTCCTCACCTAGTCACTCCTACGCACTGCGCTGTACAACAATAGATATACAGAAAGCGCATCGTGAGTTTCTATCCAACCTCATTCCTGAGTGAAGATACCTACTTGTACGTACGTTTGTGTGCCCATACAAAGAGATAATAGACAACTAAAGAGAATTGACAACTGGCCACTCACAGTACGCTACAATACCATATGACATGCTGGAAATCAATCAAAACAGGCAATGCAATCTCATGTAAATGATTTAGCCTACATATTTAGATACTGTAGTGCTACTTCACTCCCATATACAAGCATAAGTGACTTGTTTTCATGGTATATACGGTACTTGTGGAGCAACATTTCATATGGTTGTGTTTTCAGTTATCATTATTACTAATGGCTCCTTTGTGTTCACAATCATTCAAAGTACATAAACTGAAAGTCTTGTGTCCCCTTTATACTGACAAATTAGTTTTCTTGCACTACATTCCATCAAAAAACTGTATGGGGGGAATACTTTATAATGGCGGTGGAGGACTCTGTGTGGTGTGGCTGCAACGACCACGGTCGTACACGTCAGTTAACGCCAAAATCAAATGATTCATATTACGCTCAATAGCCCACAAAACATGTACCTCTGCTTTTATTTTGAGTCCTCCATCTGAGGAGTCCGTTTTCTCATCACTTCAAGACGCCTCAGTCCTCCGTTATCCCATTTTCTCTGACCTACTGAAACCAACCTCTCTATAAAATGAATTTGAATGTGAGAGAGAACACCCTGGTTTTGAGTCAGCTTAGATATGTCTGTTTACAGTTGAAACATTCAAGATCCATTGTGAGTGGTGTTGAACGCTTCAACTGCCCTTATTGTTAATAAGACGTGTCAAGTAAGTGAGTGTTGAGTCTGCCAGGACAAACGATACCCATCGGTTTCGTTCCCTAAGAATACCCATGAGCTTCTGATCGCTACTGAAGTTATATTATTTTGTCGCCCCGACATCAGAGAATCTGATGTTTGTAGTTTAGTTAGAGTCAGTTGTCTATTTAAGAAAGTCATTAATTTCCTGAATTATTCTGTCAACCGGTATAATCTCCAAGATCTAACGTTTCCCTGTGAATAGGTCCTTGTTCGCCTCAGGCCTGAGCTCGCAGAATTGATGTTATCAACGTGTATATTCCACCTTTTCCTGGCAAGCTCAACCTCTGATTAGATTATATGAATAGACATAGGAAATTAACCTGATCAGGAACACCGGAGTTCATAATTAAATATACGGTGATCCAAAATGGTAGAGAAGGTATGTTGTTGGTAAGATTGACCTTTCTGGCATGAATATGGAGGCCCAAGCTGCCCCGCGGGTTCACGTATATACCTCTACACGAGGAAGAATCACGCATTCGTGACTCTTCCTCAACGTATCTCCAGGTATGTTCACGTGTGTTCCCCGCCGCCTATTAATTCAGTTTAACTTAGTCAATATTGTGAATATCAGTGTTCATGTGTTAACATAGTAACTTCTGTGCCAATTAAGTCGAGTAACGTAGAGATTTAGACATCGGCTGGACCGTTGCCAGATGTATGCTTTGTATAGTTGAAGTTAATTATTGAGGCATTCGTGACTCTTCCTCAACGTATCTCCAGGCCAGTGTGTTGAGCTGAATACTCATCGGCTACCGTGGGTCGATAGCCGAGTTGGACGATGCCGTTAATTCGACAGGATTAAAATGGGAAGTCCTTTTCCTGCAACTTAGGCGGCAGCTCCCTTGGCGTGTGTCGGTCTACAACCGACCCCCAGACAGCGATCTTCATTTGTTATGGAGACACTTGGGATATATAACCTGAGGCACTCCTCACAGTTACACGGGCCTAAGTATTATTGTATCTTGATTGAGGGATTAACTACAGATGGAAATCCCAGGTTAAGCAGTGAAACCATAAATGTGGATATTACCAGGAAATATGTTATGTGAGTTGAGTACATGAACTGAAGGAAAAGTATCATGTTCATGACGATAGAACGTGAGGTTATAATTTGATTTGGGATAAGGTCAAGTGTGTCATATTATCCACTTGCAATAACAATGTAATATATTGATTGTTAAATGTTGTAACCAAGAATTGAAGATGTAATTTGTTACTTGTAAAAGTAAGACCTGAGGGTCCAGTGATATCTTGTGTATAATTACTGAATCTCATTTGTCAGAGGAATAATACCACAATTGTCTAATGAAGTAATAAGTATTGGGAGGTATTTAATGAGGTAATAAGTTCTTGAAGTGTTTGATGACTTAATAAGTCAATTTCGGTTCTGTTTAGCCTGAGTGAATCTAAGATGCATCTTCTCCACTCACTGTGTTAATAAATATTGAATTAGTAAACTAAGAGTATCACCACTCTACTCCTTCTAAACATTGGTTCCCAGAAAATAATACTTATTCACGTGCCTAGACATCTACCACACTACCCAACAACTTTCCATGAGTTATGTTATATAATGAAAAGTCTGGGTGGTGGCAGCTACCCTTTGTAAGTATAAAAAGTGTTGTACAAAGAATAACATGGTTCCCCAGACTAACCCATGTATAAGAAAGACATAAAACAAAGTATACTTCAGAAAGGTAAGATCATTGAAACTGAGAATACAATCTATATGAAAGGAAATGAAAAGAAAGAACATTGACTTGGAAAACATAAGTAGAGAAGCATAAGAATTACTTATATAATAATATATAAGAATATAAGGTATATAGAGATAAAGAACATATCAGAATATGAGCAAGAATACCTAAGAATAAATATATATATATATATATATATATATATATATATATGTAAAGAATTGAAGAAGGATAAGTATATAAAACAAGGTACTCATTGGAAAGAGTACTATACAGAACATATAAGTATATGAATAAATAGACTACTAACAGAAAAGAATAGGTGGATGGTAAATTATTGAAAAGAGAAAACTCGGCTCGTTACATGGTCCCCCCCTCCCTTCAGGAGGGAGAGAATGGAAACGTCTTAATTAACCCATGGCCAAGGGGATACTACTAAAAATGAGGTTTTTGGGTGTGAAGGGATGAACAGTACAACACTGTTTCACTGCCACCCCCCCCCCCCCCCCCCTAAAGGCTGGCTAACATACACTAATGGAAAATACATGTCCCAGTTATGCCTCGCCGGGTGTCTTATCTCTAGTAAAACAGACTTTGGAGTTGGTTGCGTGGGTAAGCCTAACGCAACCCATGACAATATATATATATACAATCAACACCTCAACCCGCCAGGATTCGAGCCCACGGCCCACAAGCCTATGACTGTGACCGGGGAACGCTAACCGCTGGACCACCAGGATACTAAAAGTGGTCCTAGACTTTGTTATATTTCACACAAAGCCTGTTCAACGAGCTTATGGTGCCGTGAACCTCTAGGACCGCTTTTAGTATCCTGGTGGTCCAGCGGTTAGCGTTCCCCGGTCACAGTCATAGGCTTGTGGGCCGTGGGTTCGAATCCTGGCGGGTTGAGGTGTTGATTGTATGTAGAAGTCCGCGTGCTTTATTGGGCTAATGAAATATATATGGATCCTCGTGTTTCGAAGCCGGATTTGGTAAAACGTTACTCTGACTACCTAAGTGGTACGGGTGGTCCCCATTAGAGGTTCACGGCGCCATAAGCTCGTTGAACAGGCTTTGTGTGAAATATAACAAAGTCTAGGACCGCTTTTAGTATCCTGGTGGTCCAGCGGTTAGCGTTCCCCGGTCACAGTCATAGGCTTGTGGGCCGTGGGCTCGAATCCTGGCGGGTTGAGGTGTTGATTGTATGTAGAAGTCCTCGTGCTTTATTGGGCTAATGTCACTGTTCACTTCCATGCAGGACAGAGGTTCGTACACAAAGAAATGCATCATATTCATTAGCAGTATATATAGGTCAGAGTCATGTGGATGATGTCACTGTTCGCTGCCATGCAAGACAGTGGTTCATATACATTGGACGTCATATTCTAATTGAAGATTAATCAGTGTGAGCTAGCAAATTTGGGATAAACAGCAAGAATGTCTCCAAGCACCCCCGATTCAATGTAGTAATTACAAAGTTCATGATACAATAAGCCAGGAGGCCTGAAGTTTTTGACAGTGTCACATTCCATAATATTGTGTTCAAGTGTATGCTTTACAGGTTTATCACAAAGTTTACATGCTGAGTGTTCCGGTATGGATACAGGCGGCTGAGCGTTACTAACTTGCCAGATGTGTCTGTATCCTAGCTTAATTCTGGCCACGACTAGATCACATTGTCTAGTTCTGTCCTTATGCTGGCCATACCGGTACCTCTCGTCACAAAATTTTTCATATTTACTAATGCTACATTTCTCAGTTCTTCTAGATCAGAGTTCATGATTCTGACTTGAATGTTTTTCAAGTAAGTACAGCATTGGGCAGGCCAAGGTCACGGTCAACATTTTCTTTCTTACATGCCTCATTGGCCAGTCTATCAGCACGGTCATGATACCTAATTCCAACATTAGATGGAATCCACACAAATTCGATAAGAGAGTTGTTCTCATTGGTAGTTATCACATTTCTTTTAATATCACAAACAACTTTAGACATAGAACCTGACGAGCTGTGTCATGGTCACGTTGACTGCTGATCTATTTAACTAATGATTCTTATTAAATTCCACGACCGCAAAACATGAGTGAGTTAGCGACCCCTGAGAAGACGTGTTTTTCCCCACAGACGCTACACTTGTGTTTCCCTCCTAGTTTGCCCTGCATTTGTGAAGACAGTTATCAATGCGTTGTTATTCCACGTTCTCCTGGGAAGCTCAATCTTGAATTAGTCTGTGTATATCAACTCAAGTAATTCGCCAGACCTTTGTCAACTGAGGGTCATCTTTGAATGAGTAACAGTTAGTTTGTTTGTGATTACTGTTATTGCGTGAGTAGCGATCACTGGCAACTCAGGGGTATTTATACCCGTGCGTCGCCAGATTAAAATTCCTATCACGAAGAGCAGCAACAGCAACATGTCAGGACGCGGCAAGGGAGGCAAAGTGAAGGGCAAGTCAAAGTCCCGTCTCTTGCGTAAGGGCAACTATGCTGAGCGTGTTGGTGCAGGTGCACCCGTGTACCTTGCAGCCGTCATGGAGTACCTGGCAGCAGAAGTGCTCGAGCTAGCCGGTAACGCCGCCCGCAACAACAAGAAGACCCGCATTATCCCGCGTCTTCTTCAGCTTGCCATTCGCAATGACGAGGAGCTGAACAAACTCCTGTCTGGAGTCACCATTGCCCAAGGGGGGTGTCCTTCCTAACATCCAAGCTGTGCTCCTCCCCAAGAAGACAGAGAAGAAATAAGAACCCAAGGTTTGTTCACACAAGACAACCTAACCAAACAGGCTCCTTTCAGACCACACTTAGAATACCCTCCGATACCTCTGAACACAATCGCAAGAACAAATCAACTCAAATTTCAAGCAGTGTAAAATATAGCCCTCAGAAGAGCGGCAAAACACCAACCACCATACACACAAACAGCACAAGACATACACAGAACACGGCATAGACCCACTCAACACCAGAATACACACCCAAGCAAAGGCAATATGGGAAAAAATCCAGCAAGAACAGGACCCCATACTAAACCAACTAATTGAGGAAAACATCAACCCATCGCACAGATGGTGGCCTAGAAGCAGAAAAAATGATAACGAAGAACCAGAGCCTCTGTATACACACTAAAAAAGAACCAAAAGATGGGCTCAACTCTCCAGTCACACAAGGACCTGGAGGGACCCCACAAATAAACAAAGACCTAAATAGTTCACAAACACCCACAATAAAAAACTAAAAACGAAAAAGATGGGGAACATCCCTCCAGCGCCACAAGGACCTGGAGGGACCCCCCCCCCTATCATAATATGCCCCAAGGAAACATCAAATAGAACAACTTAGCTTAGCTTGGCTGAGACCGGCCTTCTCTAACCGCATGAGTCCTCTAATGCAGCACTGTTGACGGAAGACAAAAAACCCGTCTCCGCAAGGTGGATAGCCCACCTGCTGTTAACCTCCTCCTCTATTTCCCACTTCTGAACTTTACCTTGTACTGTACCCTTCTTGCACCTCAGAACAAATGCTCTCTTCTCTCCGTATCACCGACCGACCGAGAGTGCTCCCTGACGCTGCTCCAATGTTTCTCCAGGTATGTTTATGTGTAGCCTTCAGTTAACTCAGTCAATTGTAGTGAATATCAGTGTTCATCAGTGTTCATGCTTTAACAGTTGAATTGTCATTCACCCAGTGTAAGAAGTAATATAACGTAAATACGTCTGTCGTCTAGACAAGAGAGTTGTTTGTGTTGTCATGCTTCCCAGTCCGTCCCCTGACCCTCTCCAACGTTTCTCCAGATCCCATTGTGATTCTTGCATCGCTCAACCACTCACCAACTGCCCCGGATGTAGTAGACACCCAGCAGGGACCATATATGAAACGATGGCACCGATGCGGCCTGATTAATGTGCTTCACTGCCTCGTTGGGCCAGACCCCAGACTCGCCATGTGTCTGGCTACTACCGACCACAACAACTGTCGTGAGCCCCAGTGTTCTACCCTGGGTTACTCCTTGGAAGTATATGTCCACAGAGAGGGTTGTAACATGTATGTTAGGGATAATTAGTTGGAAATAATTTTCCCATGTTGGGTAGTGGACCCCTGTATATGCTAGTGTCAGTATTAACGAGTATGTTGAGTAAAGTATTCTACAATGAGTGCCATGTACTATGTATTGTGAGTAGGGCCAAGGAACTGGTCCTATTATGCCATGTAATGTAACACCAGTAAGGTTGCGTGCAGTAAGAATGTAAGATCTGAGTAATTACTGTTGAGTAAAGGAATAAGAAAATAAGTAAAGAGGAAAGTACTGAGTCTGCAATAAGCCAAGGAGTTGAACCTGGTAGTTATATGATTAATAATATATCTTTTCCCCTTGATTTCATATTAATAAATTTGTTTTCAGAATACTTTAGGTGTATTCATTTCTCCCACAGTATTTTACCTTTATTTCCGTCCAAGTGACTTGATACCAGAATTACCATACCCATGTGCCTAGACCCTTGGCCATGCTACCAAAAGAATGACCATGCTACCAAAATAATGACCATGCTACCAAAAGAATGACCATGCTACCAAAATAATGACCATGCTACCAAAAGAATGACCATGCTACCAAAAGAATAGGTGACAGAACTGAGTGAGAGTAAGAACTAAGAGAAGTAAGTAAGATGAGGATGGTGTAGAGGTGTGGGAAACACGCGCCCGCACAGCTGTTCATTGATTTCAATGCACTTTGAGAGTCACAGAATATCACCCCACCTCCATTTTCTTTAAGATAGTCTGTAGCTAGGTAGATTCCAGTTTGTGTTGTGCTGGCCCAGTTGCTCAGCCTTTGCTTGTTTGACACTATCATCTCTTTTTCTTTATATATTACAATTGCACAGCCTGTTCTACCTGTGTTTGTCTGCATAGAACCATCAGTAAAAGCATAACATTCACTTGATTTAATACTCTCTATGTGTCTGTTAATAGTTTCTAGTGTAACACATCTCATCACATCGGTGTTTAACATTTGCTTACTACCAACAGGAGTGTAATTAATAGGAACTGATATATCCAGCCAAGGAGGAATGGCATTACTGGGTTCGTCTGGGGTGATTGGGACATTCAGTTTCAAGAGATCTGCAACACTTTTATGAAGCCCTGCCCCAAAGAGAGTCTTTTGTGGAAGGCTAGCCAGATAATCGGGATTAGTTAGATAGAACATCAACTCAGTTTGAAAGTAGTTTGGGGACCATTGTTCTTCAAAAGTTTGACACAAAACATGGTATTAATTTGAGCTATCCTTTCAGATAGGGAGGGCAGTCCGAGCTCTTTCCTCATGTTTACAATTCTGGTTGATTTTGGGCATCCTAGAATGATGCGCATGACTTCATTTTGCACTACTGTACCTCAAGGCTGTTGAGTTGCGAAGACAGAATAGTCACAAGATGGAGAGCATGATAGTCAACGACAGAACGAATGAAATGAAGATAGAAAGGACGAGCATAGGTGATGTTAATTTCATAGCCCTTGCCAACAAGGATTCTGAAGGGTTTGGTCAGGCTGGTAAGCGGAAGGCAAGTGACAAATCGACAGTTGTAGGGAAGAGTATCCACTACAAGCTGCGTGGTTTGAATGAATCAGGGGTGAAGTGTTGGCTGCATAGGACAAAACTCCTGTTGAGTTTTGAGAGTGGCTTATTTAAACACAGTCGTGCAACCTGTAGCCACTTTCCACATCTGCAAGGAGGGGAAGGTGTCATTAAAGAGAAATCTAATTAAACTATTGCAAGGATTGTTCTTCATTGTTATTTTATTGGGTAAAATTGCATTTTCAACCACACACCTCTTTCAACATAGAAATTTTGTATGTTTTTATGGGTATCAAACGATTTTGACCTTCATTGCTTTGTAACATTAGGGCGCTTAGCCCCAAAACATTACATTATTAAAAACTAGTTTTTTAGTACTAAAACCGTGTTTAAGTAAATAAATTATTTAATTTCCGACGCTATTCTGCATTTGCAACGAAAATGGTAAAAAAGAAAAGTATCTTACAATAGTCTTTTAAGTATGTTACACAAATAAAAAATTATAGATTCTATGGTTGTGAAAAACTGCAATAATAGGCCTACCATTCTCTCTATTTTGGGCCAAAAATGTGAAAGAATATACGCAAAAAGGTCTGTGATTAGGGGCAAACTCTCTAATAATACCCATTTCTGGCGTAAATCGTGACCCTACACCCTTCTCAATAAGCGAACTCACTGGGGCTGCCTCCCCAGCAGGTTAACTGCTATGGAACTACAGTATTTCTCGACCACGTAATTCACTAAATTAAACTAAACCTAACCTTGTCCTAACGGTAGGTAGGGTAAGGCCCTAATCTTACCTCATATGAATGATGCATAAGATAAAAATAACGTGGTTCAAAACGCAATAATACCGTTAATTTCCCCATTACACTTACATCTGTTGTTTCTTTGGGAAGGTTGAATGTTGAAGGGGATCATAATTATACCGAAATATTTATACATTCAATTATTTCACCTTACAAACATTTATTCATGCATTGCACATCTTAAATTCCTGTGTACTTAAAACAAAATATAATATGATTACTATAATTAACATTAAAAGTTTTCTCGGGGATATGCCATATAAGATAAACGATGGTGCTGCTATCTGTTCCGTGAACATATTACTAAAATGGATAAGTAATCAAACGCGAAATACGGCCTTTATTTTTTGCCTTCCACTCATTCTTTAATTCTCATTGCACCGACCAAGGAATATTGGAAGGAGCTATTACCAAAGACTATGGCTATAACTCTCCTATATTTTCATTGGGTTTTCGACACTAGTGACATCTATATATATTGAAACAAGCCTGAAATCATAGAAAATGGTCATTGGCGTTCTTCAGAAAGTGGCTAATTTTTTAATGGTAACTCCAGTATTTATAGTCGCCAAGGAGATGAGGCACCAAGGGGGGAGGGGGGTCTCTGCTCCCCTCCCATTTTAGCTGCTGTCCCCAGTTCCAAAACTGGCATCCTTCCTCACGCTCTCCAACCGGCAATACCACCTCTCCTGAAGCTCCCCCACAACACATGGAGTTAACGCAATTCTCATTTTCCTTTCTCACCTCCATCCTGAGTGCGATATATCCCTTAAGTTACGCGTGTATAAGGTCCTAAAGAAAGAGAAAGTTGACACTTACAAGAAAGAAAATTGACTAATCGCACCACATACACACACTATAATGATGATAACGAAAAGGTTCGTTTTATTTGTTATCACAGATATTAAATGTTTCCCTGTGTACGTAATTATCATTACTAACAAGTAAGGTGGATATGTTGGTGATGTAAATTTGGTCTATCTTGTTTCCTAGGAGATATTAAGTGTTTCTCTCCATTTTTCTATCAGTACTGACAAGTAACATAACATATTTGCCTTTGTGTAATATAAGGAATGCAATGCGTAATTAGACTGCAGCCTGCATTTTTCTTATTATAAAAATTTTACGTAATTTAACATTATACTGCCAGATCTGGGGTCACTAAATCTAAGGAGATAACTAAACTCTAATCTTAATTCCTAAGGGTCGCTGCCACCAGACCCCCTCTGGACAGCATGTAGCTCGTTAGGTAGCGGGCAGAGTGGACTAGGCATTGGGTTAGGTTTTCCATTGACCAGATCGATAAGGGTAAAGAAGGGTGAAACCATCACATGTCTTAATTGATTTATTCCTTATAAAACATACTGGTAAAAAACATATACATGAATTGGCCTTCCTCAGAAAAACAACGGAAATGTGGTTACCCAGCTGGGCCCCAGACGCTTACATTGCTGGCGGGTCATCCACCTACTTATTGCATAACAATCGGTGAACACCGTACCTCGGTCGTTCCTTCTTACAATATCCCTTAACACATCAGACTGCTCCACCTGTGTGGACTATAGCACGGTCGGTTATCATACATAGTAGCACCATCTCAACACACCTGTTACACTCCATACCTGCACGTAT
Organism: Homarus gammarus; assembly: GCA_958450375.1. NCBI lineage: Eukaryota > Metazoa > Arthropoda > Malacostraca > Decapoda > Nephropidae > Homarus > Homarus gammarus. Next base: position 1,506,217 of record CAUDMG010000149.1, read on the forward strand.
GTGACTCCTTGTGACTTTTAGGTATACACAACGGGCACCTCGTTCGCCCACCGCCCTCGGTGGGTAAAGACGAGGGCTTCTCCTAGAGACATACCAGCACTATTTCTATGCCTGGTATTATAGGTCGCTCCAAGTGACGACCGCAGTTTCTCACGGTCTCCTTAGTTGTGACTATTCATGTGGAGTGGTGCGCTGGGAATCCACAGGTTCACAGTGGACTGGCATAGCCGGGAGTAATCCCCACCTGTTGTGACGCTCAAGGGGACAATGGCGGCCAGGCGGCAAGGTACTGCGACCACATGGCACATGAGGTGACGGCAGAACGGGAAGGACTAAGAAATAATGCCTGACGGGCGGTTATCCCACCCCTTAACACATCCCTATCACACTTATATATCCGACAAAGCTTTAAACTGTAGTAACTTCTATTTATCAACCTTAATTGTAGGGCGGGATATAGCCCGCTAGGACGCTGACCTGAGGTGACGGCAGAACGGGAAGGACTAAGGCCGGTGCCCCGCCGCTCCCCGTCACATATGCCTACAGTTTCCAAGCCTTAAGTTTCCCTTTTGTTTCTTAGGGTTCTCACCTTAACACTTTTCGCTATATTGTCACTCATGCCTTATAAACCCATATTTTAATCCTAAATTACACACTAAGGTAAGGTCTTGGTTTGCTAGTTCTTGGGGTAAATTCATGGGGTTATTATATCAACGTGGCAACTGAGGCGGGTACATGACGCGCCTTGAAACAAAGGCTGAATGTTCATGGCGGGGGTGTATCACCTTCACTTAAAACTGTAATGAGGGATCCTCCTCTCACACATTGCACTATTTGAACACAGACATAAGGTTCTCTGATCACTGTACCTGTCGTGGGTATATGTCACGTGAGGATACGAGGTGTATTAAATTCATACCGACGCATACACGATATTTCCTTACAAGTTTAGTTTCTGAATCACTGCCAACACCTCACATAGTTCTGATACCTTTATCCTTTTTCCAGATCATTGTTCTCATGTATTTTCATATGATATCTGTTGGAGTTATGTTCGCTACACGCTCACAGACGTAAATAGTAAGACCTTCAAACCCTGATCCACACTTAGTCTTACAGTACACTAGTCCGGCTCAACTTGACTTTAACATTCATCTTATGCCTACCCTGAGTGATCCTTAATGCTATGAATACATACACTTAATATGATATAACTATACCTGGGTACAATACGACACATGGTCTAGGAACATTGAGTAGGTGAGTTGTCCTTTATCAATGTTTCCCGTTTTCTGAGGTTCTACAAGCGCCGTGCATTTGAATGTTATGTAGCGTAATATGAATTAAATGGGATTTTTAGGGATGACAATGATGTGCGCAGTACAACATATATACTAAATTTCAGGAATAATGCTAATCCATACCCTTTTCAGACCTTTCTCGTAAGTCAGCATAGCATAACAAACAGAAGCAAGTCAGCTTTGTCAGTTTCTTCATATTTTTCTCCTGTTCATGTCTCAGCTAGTGCCAGTGATAGTGGATCTCAGCAGATGTTGAAATTTTCAATACACCATGAGAAGCACACAAAGAGTGCAAACAATTCACATCTTGGAGGAATTAATGATGAATCTGTGCAACCAAAGCTTTCTTCTTACAACCCAAAGCTGTATGGTAGCATGGTCATACTGAATCCAACACCCTTCGAGAGTCAGACCCCAGTGATTATGACAGTGACGGTAATGTTTCTATGGGAAACACTAGCCAGAGTGGAAACACTAATGCCACGGACCCTATCACCCTGCCCTCTGCCCTCTGAAAACTGTAGAGGAACGCTTTAATTGGATGATGAAGTACTGCAGACAACACGGTCTCAACATTCAATTCCGACAAGGTAAGAACCGGAACTTTATCAAGTGTCAGACTCCTGAGGTCTATGAAACACTTAGTACTGTTGGCTGTGACGGGGTTGTCCTGGTGCCCTCCTCCCCCCAGTAGATGCTGATGAATGTTGCCACATCCTAGTGAAACGTTTTCCCCTATACGCTGACATCGAAGATGGGCGTGACTTTAATTCTAGTATACTCAGTATACGTCGACATTACCGGAGGAAAACTCCACAAGCGGCTGTCATTGTCAAGTGGAAGGGAAGGGAGTGCCCAACCACTGTGGATGCTCACCCACTCCTCCCCCCACTGTATGCAGAAGCCTATCATCCTGGGCCTGCATTTTGTGTTTTCTGTTCTCATTGGAGTCAAACCTTCACTGTCTGCTGCCGACTTGATCGTCCCAGATGTCGCTTCTATTCACGTAACCATAACTCCGCCGCCTGTGCCCAGAAAATCAAAGACCACCTTAATAGAGGTGGTGTGGGCTATGTAGTTGATCCCAGATGTTGTAACTGTGACGGCCGGCACAATGCTGACTCACGACAATGCCCCAATCGCCCGTCTGTCCCAGGGAAAAAGCCTCCCTAAAGGCCGTGTCTACCACAACGCCCTCCCCCCCAATCTTCTGGGCCACACCCCTCTGTGTCCCCTCTGTCTCCAGCAACGCCTTCTTCAACAACACCTGCCCCTGCCTGGCCTCACCTGGCTGCAACACAGCAGTCCCGGCCGTCTCCTAACTCAACTACTACTGGGCCTCCTACCCGTCTGTACTCTGACGCTGTCAGGCCTTGTGCTCCCACCGGCGCCCCCCCCCCACAACCCCCCTCCAGTGACATGACACAGATCATATCCCTCTTCCAAGAATTTACCAACCATATTGAAAAACTCTTCCCTACACTCTGTACCACCATCTCCGACCTACTTTTGCCCTCTGTTGCCACCCAGTCACTCCTCTCTTCTGGTTTGACGCAAGTTGGTAGTCTTCCTGTGAGCCCCCCTGCTCACGGCCTACTCCACCGCCGGCGGCTTTCACTATTGGTGTAGTGCCTACCGGGCCTGCACTGGTGTGTCCTGCTGCCCCAGTGCGAAGTCCTGCCTCATCTTCACGGCAAGTGGTGCCTCAACCTGTCCTCCACCCACCGCAAGCCACGCCCGCTACTATGTCTGTGCTGTCTCCACCAGGGCTACCTATTGGACCTGATGACACCACCCCCGACTACCCGTACCCCACCGGCATGTCGACGCACACGCCATCACAATCACACTAAAAGGTATGTCCCTCAATATTGTCAATGCCTATGTGCCTCCCTCCACCCCTACTGTACCTGTCCCACCACACCATATCACCTCCACCCCCACTGTACTTCGCCACGCCTAGTACATTGGCAACCCTGAGCCTGGCCGCAGTGTTTGTAAGCTTTGTGGTCAACCGACTCTCACACCCACTCTTACTACATCCTCACTTGCCCTATGACCTCCTCCTACAGGTCCCCAGGCGTTACCAACACCTCTTCCCTCCCTAACCAGATATCCCTCCTCCTAGTGACAGGCCTGGCACTAGACATTACTAGGGACCTGCCACACTTTGCCATAAACAGATAAATTGTACCGGGAATCCCCCCCCCCCCCAACACACACACACTCATCATTCTGTCACTTTATGTAACTTGCTGACAAAACCCATGATCCTTCAGGCTTTTACGCCCTTAATGCATGAGTCATAAGGGCAAGCATGAACTCCGCATGCTTCCCTGATAGGCACTGTAAACGCTTCTGCGCTTCACCTTGCACAGGATGTAAGGGGGTGCCCAATAAACTAGCCCCCTCGTGGGCAATCTATCTCTAAATCTCAGCCTACGCTCTGGAGCAGGCACCTGCGGTGTGGGAGACGACGCCTTTGTGAGAATAATGCCTGAAGGGCTTTTTTATCACCACGCACTATTACAACTCTATTAATTCACTTTTTAGCATTAGGCAAGGTTTTAAGATGTATAATAAATTGCTAGATAGGCCTCTTTAAGTTTGGGAGACGACGCCCTTATGGGGACGACGTGTTGCGTCTCACACTGAATAGACCTAAGGTTGCCAATATTTAATTTTCACTTTGTCATTATTCTGGTCCACATGCATACACTTTCTCATATATTGTGACGTTATGCCTTATAATTACACACCTTAATTCTAAATTACATACTAAAGTAAGGTTCTAGTTTGTCAGTTCCTGGGGAAATTACTGGACTATCTCATTAACTCAAAACTGGAACGGGGTGGTAATATTGACAATGTATACCTAGATTTTGCCAAGGCTTACGACAGTTAACCCCACGAAGGGCTGAAAATCAAACTGGAAGGGTATGGAATTCGGGGAAATGTCCTAGCGTGGATAGAAGACTTTCTACATGACCGCAAGCAGTGTGTGGTGATTAATGGCACGAAATCATCATCCGTACCTGTCACAAGGCAGTGTATTGGGCCCGCTGTTGTTTGTTTGTTTCATAAATGACATGCCTGACATTGTATACTTCTCCATACAAATGTTTGCCGATGACGCCAAGTTATTTCGGGAAATCATGAACCAAGCGGACTGTGAAGAGCTCCAGAAGGATCTCTGTGAGCTTCAAGAATGGTCGAAGAAATGGCTGCTGAGACTCAATGTCACGAAGTGTAAGAGGATGCACCTGGGGCGGACCAACGGTAAGGAGGCGCATCATATGTCCCAACGGGATGAAGAAACTGCACTATTAGAGACTGAATGTGAGAAGAACCTAGGTATGTATGTTAACATTGAGCTGAAGTTCTCGGACCATTGCAAGAAGAAGGTAAATCAAGCAAATAAATTATTGGGTCTTATAAGAAGGTCGTTCAGATATCTAGACGGTCTGTCCCTCGTAACGATCTTCAAGAGGGAAGTGCTTCCCCATCTGGTGTAATGTCACCCCGTCTGATCCCCGAAATACGCTAGGGACTGTCAGTTGGTTGAAAATGCTCAAAGGAGGGCCACCAGACTGGTGCCTGCACTTCGGCACCTCAACTACCCTGAGAGATTGGAGCGCCTGAACTTGCCTAGCTTATACTACAGACGGGCAAGGGGCGACCTAATTGAGGTGAATAAGCATCTCAAGGGGCGCTACTCAGTCGAGTGTCCTTACTTGGAGCTGGCGGACGCTCGCCCCAAAAGGGGTCACAGCTCAAGATTGAAGAAGCCGAAAGTCCAGAAAACTGTGAGGGCAAAATTTTTCGGAGTGAGAGTTGTGAACTCTTGAAACAATCTACCAGAAAGTGTTGTGACGGCACCGAGTGTGAGCTCTTTCAAGACTTGACCAACATTGGAGCAGGTTCAGGTACATTCAGGAGCCAGTGCATGCCCAGTACTTGCCAACAATGCGTAACAGAGACGTGACCGATTGTCCAAGCGGCTAACGAGCCGATCAGTGGTGAAGAGGATAAAAGTAAAAAAAGTAAAAGTAAAAACTGTGGCCCGGGGCGGTTTAGCCGCCAACGTGACAAAGGCTTAGCTTTCGTGGCGTGGTTATTTACACCACACTTTTCTGTATTTATGGACCAGTCCCTCACACTTTGCAACTGTTCAGCACATTCATAAGATTCTCTAATCATCGCACTTTCTGTGTTTATTCGTCACCTGGGATAACGATGTGTATTGAGCTCAGACCAAGGTATAGTTTCTGAGTCAACCCCAACATTTCACATATGACTGATACATTTATTCTTTTTCCAGATATTTGTTCTTATACATTTCCATCAGATACCTGAAGTAGCTATGTTCGGTAATCGTACACAGACGTATATGCGATGACCTTCCGCCCCCGTACTACACAGTACACTTATTCTCTTAAAGTACACTAGTCCGTATAAGTTGTATCTTCCCAATCATCTGATAGATACCTTGAGTTCTCCTTAATACTATCAGTACTTACTCTTAATATTATATGTCCGAACATTGGTGCAATTCGTATAAAACAACATTCAGCATGTGAGTCACCCCTTTCCAAAGGCTTACCGTTTTCTATGACTCCACAAGTGCGGTGAATTTGATTGGTATGCAGCTGTAATATGAATTGGAAAGAGATTAAGGATGAACATGATATGCACAGTACACAGGTAAGGGTACTCGTCTGAGTAGTGCCCTTTGAGATGTTTATACACCTTAATTAGGTCCCCCCCTTGCCCGTCTGTAGTATAAGCTAGGCTGCTGGTTCTCACAACAAAGTGTCTGCCAGTAAATTGCCTTGGCCATGGATGTGGGAAACTTGTAGATTGTATCCCTGCAGTGCAAGAACCCACGTCATCAATCGTTTATTAAAACTCTTCATTTTGAGTAGGAACAAAATTGGATTGTGGTCAGTTTTTTGTTCAATGGGATGAGGAGAGTCCTGCAGGAAGAACTCGAATTTTTCCAAGGCAAGTAGAAGTGCCAGAGTTTCTTTCTCGGTGGTTGAGGAGTGTAATTGGTGGGGCAACAGTTTCGAGGTGTGGTAAAAGATTGGGTGAAGTAGTTGCGTTTCTGGATCAGCTTGTAGGAGGACAGCTCCCCTTCCAATGTCGCAGGCGTCCACATGTAGAATGAATGGTTATTTGAAGTTTGCAGCCCGCAACACTGGAACAGACGCAAGAAGGGATTTTATCCTGTCAAATGTCTCTTGACTGGTAGGAGGCCATTTGAAGGGTTCTTTTTGAGAGATGAGATCAGTAAGGGATTTAGCTACCGAAGCAAAGTTCTTACAGAAGTGTCGGCAAAAACCAATCATCTCTCAGAACCTTCTGAGACTTCGTCGATCTTGTCGAGTGGGGAAGTTCAGAATAGCATCCACTTTTGCTGTGTGGGGAACTGTCTTCCCTTTCCCAACGATGTGTTCCAGGTAAGTAGCGGTAGCTTGGGCAAAGTTATATTTAGCCTTAGCGGGATTGATGACTAGCCCTGCCGACTGCAATTGATGGAAGAGCTGATGCAAACGTTTTAAGTGCTCCTCCGAGGTATCAGCCGCTACGATGATGTCCTCCTAAGTAGGCTTGGGTTCCTTCTAGGCTTCGGGTGAATTTGTTTATCACTCGCTGGAAGGTAGTTGAAACGTTTTTTTAGTCCGAAAGGCATAAGCATGTATTACCACAAGCCATCTGGGGTGACCTATGCCGAGATGCTTCAAGCGTTGGGCGTGAGTGGTACCTGGTATTAACCACGGAAGAGATCGACTTTGCTGATACATTTCGCTGTTCCAGTGATGTTGATGATGTCATCCACACGATGAAGTGGAAAGGAGTCGTCAACCGTGAGGCTACTCGCAGCTTGGCAGTCCGTACAGAGGCGGTCAGACCCGTTAGCCTCCAGGAGAAGCAGACTCGGGGAGGCCCATGGATTGTCATTCGGCTCAATAAGGTTATTGCCCACCAAGTACTCCACGGCCTTCCTCATGCGTTGTCTCTTCTGGAGACTGACTCTGTAAGGGACTTGTTTTATATGTTCAGCCCCTTCAACTAACTCGATGTCGTGCATCACCAGGTTACACACATCAGGCATAGCTGTACAGGTTTGAGGAAACAGTCTTAATAAATTTGTCAATTGGTTACATTGTTCTAGAGGTAAGTATGACAAGTAAGAAGTTAAGTCTTGATTTATAATAGAATTCTGGAGAGGAAGGGAATCTTCTGGAACAGTCATAGGATCAGAAGATGGCTTGGAAGTGTGATTTTCTCTCCAGGTCTGACTCATTTGCCCTGGAATGATAAGACTTAAGTAGATTTATGTAAGGTCCACTAAATGTTGATTGTAAAGGGTTGGACTGATTTCTCGTGAATACGAGAACTTTTCACCAGGACTGAAGGTCCTATGAGCAGATTTAAAGTCATAATTTTCTTTCATGTTGGTTTGATAATCTTTAAGGTGTTTCTGAGCAAAATCATGAATTTTTGGAAGTCTAGTCTTAAAATCATCTACGTACTTAATTGGTAACGTGGACATACTGTACTCTCTTTATTAATCCAAGTATCTTTTATAGACCAGTGATCCTAACCAGCATAGTGTGTAAAGTACTTGAGAGCATTATAAGAGATGCCATGATGGAACATCTACTATGAAACAACCTTGTAAAGGATTGCCAACACGGTGTTATGCCGGGACTGTTTAATACATTTACTCAAAGTACTGGATGTTTGGACTTAAATTCTGGAACAGGGTGGCAATATACACAATATATACCTATATTTTGTCAAGGCTTTCGACTGTGTACCCCATGAAAGGCTGAGAATTAAACTCGAAGGGTACTGGATTCGGGGAAGTGTCCTAGCGTGGATCGGAGACTTTCTGCATGATCGCAAGCAGTGTGTGATGATTAATGGTACGAAATCGTTATGTGTACCCGTGATAAGCGGGATACCGCAGGTCAGTGTATTGGGCCCGTTGTTGTTTGTTTGTTTTATAAATGATATGCCAGAAGCTATACACTCCTCCATGCAAATGTTTGCGGACGATGCCTAGTTATTTGCGGAAATTAATAACCAAACAGACAGTTAAGAGCTGCAGAAAGATCTTTGTGAGCTTCAAGAATGGTCGAAGTAATGACAACTAAGATTCAGTATCACGAAGTGTAAGAGGATGCTCCTGGATCGTACCAACCGTAAGGAGGCGTATCATATGTCCCAACGGGACGAATGAACTTCATTAATAGAAACTGAATGCGTATGTTGACAATGAACTGAAGTTCTCGGGCCATTGTGAGAAAAAGATGAATCAAGCAACTAAGCTATTAGGTCTTAAAAGAAGGTTGTTCAGTTATTTAGACGGTCCGTCCCTCGTAACGATCTTCAAGAGTGAGGTTCTTCCCCGCCATGAGTACTGTCACCCTATCTGATCCCTGAGATATGCTAGGGACTGTCAGTTGATTGAAAATTTCCAAAGGAGGGCCAACAGACCGGTGCCTGCACTTCGGCATCTCAGCTATCCAGAGAGATTAGAGCACTTGCAACTGCCTAGCTTATACTACAGACGGGCAAGGGATCACAGCTCAAGGTTGAAGAAGCCGCAGGTTCAGAAGACAGTAAGGGCTAACTTTTTCGGGCATTCTCATTCTCTAGTCAGTAAGTTATTTGTTATCACCGCCCTTTTACGCCACGAGCTCTGACTCTCATGTGGCCGCGCGACCTGTGACCTCGCTAGATGTTTGTAAATATCACAGCCATAGAACAAGAGTTTCTTTGCTATGACCACATAAAGGGTTCACGACAATTCTGGCACACAGTATCGTCCAACCTCACCAGAGTGTACACCCACTAGCTATAACCAAGAGTTACTTGGAGCGATACTAGGAGTTAAGTGGAGCTATAAGCCCGCACACATGAATGAAAGAACACTGATTGTTTGTATTATGGTGAAATGTTGTGAACTACATACGTGCATAGTGTAAGGCAATTTGGATAATAACCATACAGAATAGTGTATTTACTAACTGGCGTATAATGTATACATGTAATGGAATGTAGTCAGTAGTTAACGAGTGTCTCACTTCTCCAGGTTTTGACCATATCAACCAATAAATGTTGAGTGAGTCCAGGTTGCGGGTTTCTCTCACCCTTAAGACGTGACGTCATCTAACTGTCGAACCATTCGACAGTTAAAGTCTAAATACGAATTACAATTTCTGATGAAATCTTTGCATGGCTCCTTGAGATTCTGGATGATAAGCGGTTGACAAATATTGTGCTACACCAAGCTCTTCCATTACTTGACTAAATAAGTTTGAAGTGAAATTAGTCCCTCGGTCAGACTAAACAATGCGAGTGAACATTTGCCAGAGAGCCGTAACAATGGTTTTGAACTTTATATATTGCTTCTTGATATCTGGTAGTGGTACACATCACAACAGACATCGGCGGCCTTAGAAAATTCCAGTTCTCCCTGCATAACTTCCCTAATTCTACTGAAGTAAAAATTTATTACCATCAAATTTTTTTCTACTTTGACTGGTATGTCTCGGAATGTACGTAGATATAACTTTATTTTTAATGATGTACCAAAGGAACCTTTATAATACTTTAAGCTCATGATGTGTCTCTGTCTGCCTGTCTTGGCGTTAGATGCCCCTCCATGCCCAGACAGTCTCTCGCCGCCCAGGATGTAGCTTGTTGGCGTGGCTTAGAGACTGCCACTCTACCTTTCCCTATAATAGTTTATCATACCCAATCATCAACATCTGAACCGTCCCTATTCTGTTAAGAATAAAACACTTCATTTACTTTAGTAATATCATACTGTGAGGATGTAATCAGCATTATTTTTCTTTTGCATTAAAAGAAATAGACGTAACTTTGATTCTATCGTCAGCTGTCATCGCTATTTTGTTGTGTTGTGCATGATCAGCTTATGGTTACCAGCCTCACCATCCCTCTAGGTGTACTAACTAAATTATTGAGGGGGGGGGGGGCATTTTTTTTTTCTCTACGGAAGGAACATTGAAGCCATGTGCTTTTATTTTCAGCAGAGTATTCGTATTACTTTGCTACACAGCTGCACAGATAAGAGGAAATAGTCGTGCCATGTATACCGTTGTTTAATTGAGCAAGGAACATCACTGAGTAGGGTTATATATTGTAGACTTTCCTCGGGTCAATCTCACACTACTGTAAGACCCGTCAAGCAATTGTTCACGGTAACGTTAGAGGTGAGACAGAAAGATTTCACCTCCAGATATTTATTTTTTTTCTAATGTTAACTTCATACTTCTTTAGTTATTTTATTCGTTGGTGGTGCAGCAGTAAGTTGTGATCGTCCCAGTTTTTCAAATAAGATCAAAATCGGAGTTTCTATTGATAATAATGAAATGAAAGAAATTTCCTAGTTGAGCTCTCGATCACCGTCTTATATTGAAGCAGAACAGTGAGGAAATTCTGCATTTTATGTTAAAAGCATGAAATTTGCCACGACAGTTCTAGGTAGATAAATATCATATAGAATCCTTTCAAATGTGGCAAAATTAAAATGCACTTGAACTGTTGACCTTTTCTAGAACTCTCCAAATTACCTACAACATCACATATGTTGATAGATACTATATTAACCTGCAAATTTATAACAGATGTCTTCCGCTGAACAGTACAAACAGTTCTAAACGAGATGGATGGTGTTCATTTTGTTCGACATTAACGTCAAACACTCAACTTTCTCACAAATGGAACAATAAATATCTTTGTGTTGTCTACATGCTCCCCTGGTATTCACTATGTACAGTCAAGGTAAAAAAAATCGCTTGAAGCAATGAAAATGTGTCACGGGAATGAGTCACCGAACTTACACTGCTACGAACCCTTTTCGCCGCTTACTAGCATCCACGGCTGATTACCAGCAGCCAGGTCGTATATACAGAAGCAGTAGATATATCACAAGTATTGTCGAAATACCACCCGTTGTCCCGCCAGTCTCCGGTAATTTCCCTACGATAAAGTATCAGTGTACAGACAAAACAACAGGCAGATCGACTTCCACCAGGGCACAGAAACACACTTGTGAACTGTAGACTTCTTTAATTATCACTTAATCCTCACAAAACTGTTCAGAGGGTATGTTTTCACAGCTGGACTTCTCACTTCGAATATAAACAGTCAGCACACTACCAGCATACAATTCCTTAGTCTTTTCACTTTAATCACTCACAGCAATTCCACAATACTTGCACAACAATTATCTGTAGTTGTCACTAGGCTTGTACTTTACACTCTGTGCAGAAACGAATCAACTTACCTCTAGGCAGCCCGCTGTTCCTTATATACCTCATCAGACGATCCTAGAACACCCAAGCACCACCCAGACATGTCTGGGAAGTTCTAGAAAATTCAACTTTGATGGAGGCTTCCAATAGGAAGCAAATCATAGCAAAACTGATACAATACATTCTAGAAAATTTTTACATGGGTAATACATCAATATACTGTATACACGAAAATCTCCCTAAACTATACAAAATATCTGCTGTTTGTAATAGAAAATAATCAAAACACCTAGTTTACAAACATTATAATACCAAATTATGCATGGCACGGGTGTTAGGGTGTGTCAATTTTGTCAACATGTTAAAAATCAAATTTGGTAGTCAAAATATTGTGCCTCTTTATGTCTAAACTTGATATTAGCAAACAAAAATGAATTGAAATAACCCTCACCTACATCAATTATACCTTAAAGTTTCAAATATCAGTATTTCAACAAATTAATGAGACTTGATTAGAATTATTCACTTGATATTAACTAATCTCATGTAAGCATATGGATTATGGAGTATTTTATGGTTCTATAGCTTGTGTACAATATGCATGTCAGAACATGAACATGAACAGGCTCTCCGTGTGGGACAGTTTAATTCTTGTTTTGACTTGTACCAAGCGTGAGGATAAGGCGCCCGGCTCACTCTCCTTCTAGATATCATAGACGGTGGTTTGCTCTCATTGCACTTGCACCTACTCTACCAGACGAATTCTACATTTTAATTATTGTAAGTAGGGCATATTGATTGTCGCAGTTACTTATATCATTGTATAAAACATATGTTCTAAGAAATTATTATGTTATTTCTGTTACAGCATTTTTGATAAACAAATTGATATTTTTTGAAACAACAATTGAATTATGAAACATTGAAATATTTTTCTATTTGTCAGATAGTGTGAAGATGTCAAAATTGAAGACAAGAAGTCAGTTGTCAACCCACTTGAGCCTGCTAGTTGGTAAAGGGAAGGAGCTTCCTGTATCAGAACTTCCAACAGTGAGAGACATGCTAAGATTAGGGTTACTCCTTCGAGAAAAAAATGCAAAGGACAGAAGGAACTATACAGATAAAGAACTCATAAATGACATGATAGTCCCTCTTCTGCATCAATGGACAAAAGCTAATGCACTATTCAAACCACCTGTGATTAATCAGTGTCGAACTATTGAGCTAAAACTAACGAAATTATGGCACAAAGCAGTTGAAACATCACTTGGTAAAGGAAACTTGGCCAGGAAAAATGAATTTCTGCACACACTTGATACTCTGTTTGACATTTTGACCTGCAAGTGCTCCATACAATTATGTTCTGAATCCAACTGTTCTCACTCAGGTAAGAGAGAAAATAATTCCCACATTGATTGTGGTTGTCCTCGTGAAAAGAAGATCCCTGTTTTAGAGCTTGAATTTATAAAGGCACAGAGGACAAAGGCAGAAGGCCAAGGAAGTATGCAAATGGGTTCAATAGATTATTCAGAAACAAAGAAGCAGATTGCTAATGCCAAGAAGAGAGAACAAATCCGAGAGAGGGAACAAAAGAAGAAAATGAAGAGTGAAGAAGCCATCCAAAGAGAGGAAGAGCTGTGTCAAGATGTTTATCACTTCTTTGATAGTTCTTCTGATGAACAGGAAGCAACATCAGATGATAGTTCCAAAGAGCCATCTGAACCTTTACCAAAGAAAATGAAATACAACACAAGAAATATTTCAAACATTGCTTTAGCTAGTATTCGCCACCATGCTGGACTTCGTGAGGCTGCAGAAATTGCAACTGCCGCTTGGATAGATGCAGGCCTCATCAGCCGAGAGGATGTATCTTTGGTGATAGATCATAATAAAATTAGAAGAGCACAAGGAAAAATAATGAAGGAAATATCTGATCAGCATGAAAAAGATTTAAGCGAGGGAAGGCTCTCCTGTCTTTTGTTTGATGGAAGAATAGATGACACAAAAGTTTTGCTAGAAGTAGAGGGAGTGAACAGAAAGTTTCCAGGTCTCATCAAAGAAGAACACTACTCTGTCTGTTCTGAGCCTGGTGGTCGGTTTTTGTTTCACTTTGCTCCCGAAACTGAAGTAGAAGGGAAGAAACATGCAGAGGTCATTGCTGATCATATTTTATGTTGGGTTCAGGAGAGAGGACTTGGCAGTTCACTGCAGGCTGTTGGTGGAGATTCAACTGCAGTGAACACCGGATGGCAGGGGGGTGTAATGACGCATTTAGAGAAAAAACTAGGAAGAAGACTTGTTTGGATTGTATGTGATTTACATACAGGCGAGCTACCTCTTCGTCATCTCATCCAGGAACTTGATGGTCCTACAAAGAGCAACAACAAGTGGTCAGGTCCCCTTGGCATCATGCTGGATGAAGCAACACAACTAGAAATAAATACAACCTTTCCAAAGGTCGAAGTTGGCCCTCCCCTTCCGGCGTTGTCTGAAGGAGTCATCAAAGATCTCAGCACAGATCAATCCTATGCTTATCGTATTGCCCAAGCAATAAGATCAGGAGAAGTGCCTCAGTCATTGGCTCTCTTGGAGATTGGACCTGTCAGTCACAGCCGTTGGTTAACTACAGCTCTTCGTTTCTGCAGGATTTGGATTTCCAAACACGAATTGAAGGGCAAAGTGCTGAAGAATTTGAGGTTAATTGTTGAATTTATTATTGGAGTTTATCTTCCCCAGTGGTTTAGTGTGAAACTTAATCCTATGTGGGTGGATGGGCCCAATCACCTTTTGTTTCAATTGCAGCTAGTAAGAACACAGAGGAAGGTAGTGAGGGACATCGTGTTACCTGTGGCAAGAAGGTCCGCTTGGTATGCTCGATCAGAAGCAGTTTTGCAAGCAATGCTTTGCAGTCAATGTACCAATCTCCGAACCGAGGCTGTAGAAGTCATTCTAAAGATTAGAGGAACGCTAATAGATGACGACCAGTTGGGAGACTGTTCGTTTCATTCAAGAAAAGTTCCCCCAATAAACGTCAATGCCACCAAATTGTCAGAATTGGTTGACTTGAGTTTGGAAGTCTTAGAGCCACCATTGACAACAAGTCTAACTAGCCAAGAATTGAGAAACCTTAAAGAGACTCCAATGCAGGTGCCGAAGTGGCCTTCCCACACTCAAAGTGTGGAGAGATGTGTGAAAATGGTCACAGAAGCAGCGGGCCATGTTTACAGCCACGAGAGGCGAGAAGGTTACATCAAAGCACAAATAGCAAGCAGACTACTGATGACAAGAAACCAAAGCAAAGAGAGCATGAAGGCATTGGTTACTTTCAAATAGACTACGGATAATAAAATATAATAATTTGAAACTTGAAACAGTAACATGTGTGCAAACGCTGGTTATGTTATAAATTCACAAATATGTACATTTAAAAATCCATTTGATGTAGGTAGGACTTATTACAAAAAAAAATTTATGCCAGAATATTGTTTTGCATGCTTAAAGACTACAATAAATTGCTACCAAATTACTCGATTTTCAATTTAGCCAGTTCACCCCCTAAATTGACACACCCTAACGGGTGTGCTGTTTTATCTCATTTGGTGTCGAACTGCTTCACACGAACTTTTAAGACTGACTATAGATTGTTCAGTTCATGATATGGGGCAGGCAACATCTGTGGTCTAGCTATGCTTTACACAGGCATAGTGTGTCTCCTATACGGTAATGTTAGAAACTCTTCTAAGATTAGACATTGTGGACACTTATTATCAAGTGCAAAAAGCTTCTAAGAATCAAAATATTATCACTAACCTTACATGACTCTTCTCATGACAATCTGGCAACATTCGGAGTACCGCAGGACGCTCTAATCTGCC
Source organism: Homarus gammarus (assembly GCA_958450375.1). Lineage (NCBI taxonomy): Eukaryota > Metazoa > Arthropoda > Malacostraca > Decapoda > Nephropidae > Homarus > Homarus gammarus. The sequence goes on from CAUDMG010000149.1 coordinate 1,521,691, forward strand.
GACTGTTGCTTAATTTATCACCGTAGCTAATCACAATGTTAAAATTTTGTCACATTGTCTCTCGCTCCAGGTCGGGTTAGGTTAGGTTGGGTTTTTCGAGTCATTCAAGTCTTTACCATCGTGAGAGACAGCGAAGAGATTTGTCCATATGCTTGGTCTTGACCTTAATTACCCGGTAATCATCTTATTATAATTAAGTCTAAATATCGACATAGAGGTAATGTGATGAGGTGACGTTTGTTACAGCATCAGATGTGATAAAACCTTCCGCGGGATACAATTACTGTAGTTATTTATCGCCTCCATAATTGGTCAGCCAAAATAAATATCAGTTGATGTAGTTAATATAAGCTCGACATCAGTGTACTGCGCACCTCATCGTCATTCCTAAAAACCCGTTTTAATTCATATTACGCTACATAATATTCAAATCCACTGCGCTTGTAGAATCTCAGGAGCGTTTTACCCTCAGGATCACTCTCAGTAAGCCCCGCCTTCGAACACAGTTGTCACTACGTTTATTGCACTCTCTACTGGCCAACGCAACCTTGAATTAGTTTGTGTAAATCAACCCAAGTAATTCGCCAGACCTTTGTCAACTGAGGGTCATCTTTGAATGAGTAACAGTTAGTTTGTTTGGGATTATTGTCATTGCGTGAGTAGCAATTGCTGGCAACTCAGGGGTATATAAGCTCGAGATGGCGAGGCATCAGCGTTCCCTGACGCTGATTCCCGTTTGTCTCCAGATCGAGGGTGGGCTTAATTGAAACCCACCGGTCGCTCGGAGCCGGTGGATACCCAGCAGTGGTCAATATAGGAGTGATGGCGCCGATTCGTCATGATTAATCGGCTCTACTCTACCTCGTGGGCCGAGAACCCCAGACCCATCTCGGGTCGGAGTGTAACCGACCACAACAACAGTTGTTAGAGGCGCCAGTGCTATACCCTGGGACAGGCCTTGGAATGATGGTCCACAGTGTGGTTGTATGTGTTTTTTTTTACCAATGTGTTTTATAAGAAATCAATCAATGAAGACTTGTTATGGTTTCACCCTTCTTTACCCTTATCGATCTGATCAATGGAAAACCTAACCCAATGCCTAGTCCGCTCTGCCCGCTACCTAACGAGCTACATGCTGTCCAGAGGGGGTCTGGTGGCAGCGACCCTTAGAAGTTAAGATTAGAGTTAAGTTATCCCCTTAAATTTAGTGACCCCAGATCTGGCAGTATATCAGTACTCCACCTTCCTCACTTATATTATAAATTGCCCTTCTTCCCTTTTCGGTGTCAACTTTGACAGCCCGAGTTAACAGAAGCCATATAAATTACTTATTAAAAAATGTATTGGAACATTAAAAGCTGGTCTCTCAGTGTAGCCTCGTGTTGTGGAGTTGAAGGGAAAACGATTGTACTGAGGGCCGTATTCACGGTCGTCATGCCCGATGGGTTAGGTTAGGTCAGGCTAGGTTAGGTTAGGTGCCATCGGGCACCACGCACTTGTTTGGAGAGAGGTCTTTCAAGAACGTGCTTTGGGGAATACAATGGGTCGGGATCCCGATGAACCGAGCAGCTGCTACCAGCATTTCCAAATCGACAGGATGGCCCCACTGTTACCACAACCTAGGCGTCGAGTACCCCAATATTTTTTTCCCTCAGACACTAAAAAAAAAAAAGTAACCAACTGCTATGCCGAGGCCTAATATAGTGTTGTAATTTTTGTGAACTAGGTGCTATGATTATTTTCTATTCCAACCAGCAGTTATTTGGCCAGTTTTGGGATATTTTCTTTTAAATAATGATGTATTAATTATGTAAGAATATTCTAGAATGTATTGCATATTTTTTGTTATGATTTACTTACGTATTGTAAGCCTAGATCATTCTAGAACTCTCCAGGCGTATCTCGTTCCGACATGCTAGGCCAAAAATAGTGCTTTCCAACAAAAAACGGGTTTCGCCCGGATGGTCTGAATGCACCCTACGATGTGGGACGCCTCATTACAATCAAAATCCCCAATTCACCTCCAATCCACAGAGCAATATTTCTGGTGTTGTTGGTAAGCTCCATAAATTGTGCCTTTATAATGTCCTCCCTCCTATGTGAGCATTAACGGCACTAAGTCCCATTGGAGCAACGTCACAAGTGGAGTTCCCCAAGGCTCAGTACTTTGACCATTATTATTTATTATATACATAAACGACATAGATATCGGCATAGACAGCAACATAAGTAAATTTGCTGATGACACTAAAATAGGACGCGTTATTAAATCTGACGAGGACTACGCAAAACTACAGGAAGATCTAAACAAATTTTTCGAATGGTCTGAAAAATGGCAGATGAAATTCAACGTGAACAAATGTAAAGTACTCAGTATAGGAGATGTAAACAGGGAACCCAGATACCAGATGAACAACGATGCCATAGAAAAATCCGACTGCGAGAGAGATTTAGGAGTAATGATAAGTAGGAACCTTAAGCCAAGTAAACAATGTGCTTTTGCTCGTAACAAGGCTAATAAAGTACTTGGGTTCATACAAAGGAGTGTTAGTTACAAGACTAGCGAGGTCATCCGAAAACTGTATCTTGCGCTTGTGAGACCACACCTGGATTACGCAGTTCAGTTCTGGTCACCGTATTACAGAATGGATATAGAATCATTGGAAAGAATTCAGAGGAGAATGACAAGACTAATCCCGGGCATTAGGAACCTTGAGTATAGAGACAGGTTAAAGCATCTTAATATGCACTCCCTCGAGAGACGTAGAGCGAGGGGCGAACCTGATAGAGGCGTATAAGTGGAAGTCAGGGCTAAACAAAGGGGACATTACAAAGGTACTCAAACTATCCTACCAGGAGCGAACTCGTAACAATGGTTTTAAATTAGACAAATTTAGATTTAGGCGTGAAATAGGTAAACACTGGTTTGGAAACATGAATGGAACAAGTTACCAAATATCGTCATTAACTCGAATAAGCTGAATAGCTTCAAATATAGGTTGGATGCTTACATGAGCAATTGGGGTTGGGTGTAAACGGGACTGCCCAGTATGGGCCAATAGGCCCGCTGCAGTTTCCTCCATTGTTATGTTCTTGTTATGTTATGTTATGTCCCTAGAACGCTCTAGGCGTCGGACGAACTGTATACGGGTGATTCAGCAAAGAGTACATTAAATTGGAGGATGAAATTCTTGGATACTTCTAAACCACAATGTTTCTATGGTAAAATGTCAGATTCTGCATATGCCCACTTGTTCGTGACAGGTGCGAGCAAATTAAACATAGTCCAGGCATTCTAGAACGCGTCAGATAATCACTGGTATGACGTGTACAGGCCTGGATTGAGGCAGAAGGGGGCAACTTTGAACATTTCCTTTAGGTTGTAACAAAGAGGGGTCACACTGTAGAGATCTGTGAATAAATGATTACAATAACCTACGGGGTTTCACTTCAAATTCACTCTCATTGATACATCTTAAATGTACTGTAACCAGGAAACTATGCAGAATCTGACATTTTACCATCGAGACATTGTGGTTTAGAATTATCCAAGGATTTCATCTTCCAATTTAATGTGCCCTTTGCAGAATCACCCTGTATAAACACCCGTGAGCTGCCAAGGGAGTCAGTCTCATATATCTGCTTAGAGCAGTGGTTCTCAACCTTGTTTGCCCCATGCACCCCTTTCACCATATGTCAGAATGTCATTCCCCCCCTCCTTTCCAAGATTGTCTGCCTCAAAAAGTGCATTCCAAATAATATGCATATAATACTGAAAATCCTTTATTTTTTCCATATTAGTATCAGTTCCCCCCCCCCCTGAAAACCTGAGGGGGGAAATTCCCCCCTGGTTGAGAACCCCTGGCTTAGAGTGTAAAGTACAAGCCGAGTGACAGCTGAAGAAAATTGGTGTTCTAGCATTGTGGAATTGTTATGAACAATGTAAAATAGAATGACACTGCGCTTATAGTGCGCTGGCTATATATTGTTACGACCCTCCTTTCACCACTTACCCAGCTTTCACCGCTAGTTACCAGCGGCAAGAGACTTATGCACAGAAGCAGTAGATATCTCACAGGTGTCGCCGAATTACCATTGGCTGTCCCGCCAGTCTCCGGTAATTCCCGACGACCGGTATCAGTGTACAGACAAACAACAGACAGGTAGATTTCCACCAGGTCACAGAAACACACTTGTGCACTGTAGTCGTCTCCAATAAGCACTAAATCTTCACAACACTGTTAACAGGGTAATGGCTTCATAGCTGGACCTCTCACTTAGAATATATGCTGTAGTCGGCACACTACCAGTGCAAAATTCCTTAATATTTTCACTTTACTGTATATTAATCACAAAAATTACCACAATACTTGCACAAAAATTTTCTTCAGTCGTTCTACGTACTAGGCTTGAGACGAACACTGAGCGAAAGCGATCGACTGACTCCGAGCCTTGCCTCGTCAGACGCCTCTCGAACATCCAAGCATCACCCAGAGACGCCTGGGAGATTCTAGAACGTTTTACTCTGTTCGAGGCTTACAATAATAAATAAATCATAAAAAAAATGATGCAATACAGTCTAGAATATTCTTACGTAATTAATACATCAATATATGAAAAATTCACTAAATTTGCCAAAATAACTGCTGCATGGGACAGAAAACAATCAAAACACCTACAGTAGTTTACAAAATTATAATACGAAAATATGCCTTGGCATAACAATACCCTCTCCCTAATCCTTGTGTCGTCCCAACACACTCATTCACTATATACATAGTAATCCTGAAACTTGGTAAGTCTCCTCTTCTGCTGCTGCCGCCGACGTACTGGGATGTCTGCAGAGTCCTCCCTTGGTGCAGCAGCCTCAGACGCATCCTCAGATCGGTCTCCCTCTCCTGTCACGTCCAATTCTGCTAAGAGGGAACAGTGCTCCTCTTCCTGGTCCTTGGTCGGGTTCCCTAAATTGGTACGGTCCTGAGTTCTTCCAGGATCTCCGGTCTGGTCCTCGTTGGTGATAGGTGACTGCTCCTCAGAGTCTTCCCAGGTGTACTGCCCTGACCCATGATACTGCCACAGACGATTGACGTGGACTACCTTCGGCTGAGCCTTCCTTCTTCCCCTGATCCAGTAGGTCACATCTGAAAGGCGTTCCACTACAGTGTATGGTTCTTCCCATGGACTCTGCAACTTCAGTGACTGACCCTTCTTCCGCAGAGGGTTATACAGCCAGACCTTATCACCGTCCTTGTAACAGACCTGACTTGCTTTGACATCAAGGGTGCACTTCATCACCTCACCCGAGAACTCCAAAGCTCCTCGAAATTGATGTTGGACCTCCATCAACCTTTCTTGGAGGTTTTTGATGTAACTGGTGGTTTCTTCAGGAAGTTCTTCATCAGGTGGTCTTCCTTGTCAGCAGGTCCACTGGTAGCTGTAGTTCGTGACCCAGCATCAGTTTTGCTGTTCCCATTCTGAGTGCCCCTCAACACAGTACTTGGCCAGTTCTCGTCCTAAGGTCCAATTAAACCTTTCCACCATTCCGTCTGACTGTTGCCGAAGTGAAGTAGTCCTAGTTTCCCTTATGCCCAACAGTTTACAGCACTACCTGAACATAGCTGATGTATGTATATTATGTATGCTGGATTATATATCATGTATGTATATTATGTATGTGCTCCATTTATGTATTATTTATTCAGCCTAGCTAGCAGCGTGTGGCAATGTTATTACCATATCCCACACGCTTAATTAATGTGCCTGGCGACGTATGGAAGCTGCTAATGTATCACTTGCCATACGTCGCCTATAGCAGTTGACAAAGGAGCTTAGCCGGGGAGAGTGCTGCTTCCCTCTGTGCACATACTCTTATCCAGTAAACCGAACCTACAAAACTATACAGGTGTTTGTGTTCTCTCCTGTATATAGAACTTATTATTCAGAACCTAACATGGCGCAGTGATCCGATCTTACTGGATAATTACGAGTGAAAGTGCAAAGTCTGTGGAAAGCCGGCGTACGGACTCCACTCTCGCTTGGGTCAACTCCCGCGCGTCAGCTCTCCTCGAAGAATCTCAGCAACTTTGAGCAGTGTCAGTGACAGTGATTCTCTGTGAAGTGTTTAGCGCATTGTGTGTTTCGTGCCATTCATGTGTGACCTTGTTCTAAAGGATTCCCAAGGTATACGGCACGTTCTGGGCATTTGTAAGGAGTAGAGTTCAGTGCACCCGTCTCTGACCGCGTCCTGAGGGTAACTAGACTGACTGGGAGTCGCCGCGCCTCTCCCTTCACCCCCTCACAGCGCCGCCTCCACCCCCCCCCTCACAGCTGGGGCGAGACGCTTTGCCGGCCCGGGACACACTCACACACATACACGTACTAACACTCGCTGACCGCGCGGCTTCCTTATATATATTTTATATATATAACCTACTTATCTGTGTATTTAATTAATTTTTTGTCTGAAATCTTGTTGATACAACGGGCTGACCGGTCAACACTGATTTAAGACATAGTACACAGAGGAAGTAGTTATGTCTCACGCCTTACGTAGCCGTGGACCCAGCGTCTGGATGAGCCAGGCGGGTGATAGCCCCGCAGAGATGGATGACCAGGCCGGCCACGACGCTCCAGCCCCCACATCGCGCAGTCCCTCAACACAATATTCAGCGTTGTCTCCAGAGATAATTGCCTTACTGAAGTTTATGAGAGATGAGAAACGCGAGGATGAAGCCCACAGACGTTTGGCGGATGAGCACAGAAGGCAAGCAGAGGCAGAACGAGACAACCAACGGAGATTGGAAGACAGTGAACGGTTTGAAGCCTTGATATCTCGCCTCACTGTTAACCAAGCCCCTGGCTCTAACACTGCCTCGGTACTGACTGGTTCAGATACCTCATCCATGCTTCCTTCACGCCCCCCAGCCCCACCTAAAGCAGCAGCTCAAACGCCGCCCATCTTGAAGCCTGATGAGACTTTCCAGACTTTTCGTGAATGGCGGCGACGGTGGACTGATTATTCTACAATGGTGGATCTCCAGAGTTTGTCACAGCCTAAACAACTCATCCAGCTGCGCATGTGCCTGTCCTTGGAAATTCAGCGTGTCTTGGAACATACGTTGCAGGTACCCCCAACCTCTTCGCTGTCTGTAGAGGAGGTACTGGACGTTCTACAACGGCACATCAAAGGACAGCAGAATGAAGCTCTGCGCAGGAGGGAATGGTTTAGCTGCAGACAGATGGAGGGCGAGTCTTTTGATGCCTTTTACGTGCGTCTTAAGAGAGCCTCGGAAGAGGTAGATATATGTCCAGGCCACCACCAGCAGTGCGAGGAGACCCAGTTGAGGCAGGTGATCCTGATGGGTGTTAAGGACGAGGAACTTGTCCAACGCCTCACCTCCCTCGACTCTTCCTCTTCTCTTAAGGATGTGTTGACGATATGTCGCTCCTATGAGGCTGCCAGGTGTGCCACCTCTGCCATCCGTGCTCCCCCTACAGCTGTACGCGCTGTGTCCCGGTACAAGAAGGACAAGAAGTCTGTTCCTACGCCTTCGCCCACCACGTCCACGCCCGGTTTATTTTGCAACAACTGTGGTAAGCAGCACGGAACACAGGTGTGTCCAGCTGCTCAGTCTACCTGCAACAGTTGTGACCGTAAGGGCCACTGGTCACTCACAGTACGGTGCCCAGCCAAACGCGTCCAGTGCAATGTGTGTGGTCGTCTGGGCCACTTTGACAAGTGTTGCCCTTCCAACAAACCCAAAGGACCGCGTCGGCGGAAGCTTCAGCCCCCTTCCACCAGAGAGGGCCGCCCACAGTCTTCCAATCAGAGGTACGGCGACTCTTGACAACGCTCGAGCCACATTAGGAATGTGTGCTCCCCCCAGCGTCCCAGGACCAAAGTCCCCCAGTACATCAGTGTCATCGTGACCTACGGCGGTGTGTCATCCCGTCTTCAGATGTTGCCTGACACCGGCGCTGATGCTACAGTCATCGGTCCCCAGCATTTGCAATGCTTGGGGCTCTCTCCAAGTGATCTAGGACCGCCCCCCAAGGATCTCCGCTTTATGGCAGATGGTTCACAGATGACCCCGGCCCTGGGTTCACTCCAAGCACAAGTCACCTTTGGCAACAGGTCGTGTCAAGCCTGGATTGATGTGCATAACGGTGTCCAGACTCCTTTGCTGTCCTACAGACATTGTCAGGAGTTGGCCATCATCTCCCAGGACTTCCCCAAACCTATTCTTGAGGTAAAACACGCCAACAGGGTGCAAAAAGGGAGCAGCAACGACCCTGCTGCCGCCCTACCCCTGCCTCTTGCCAGTGACACCTCTCCTTCGGATGCTCGGAAGTACTTCCTGAAGGAATTCAGCGACGTTCTGGTGACCAAGTCCGCTCTGGAATCCAAGCCTCTCAAGAAGATGGCAGGTCCCCCCATGAGGATCCACCTGAGGGACGACGCGAAGCCATTCGCTATTTACACCCCTCGACTGGTTCCCCTGGCCTTCCGCGAGGCGGTCAAAAACGAGCTGGACTCCATGGTCGCCCAAGAAATTATAGTACCAACCGGCGATGACCCGTCTCCATGGTGTCACCCGATGGTTGTCGTCGCAAAACCTAAAGGTGGTGTTCGGATCACCACTGACCTTTCCAAGCTCAACAACCAGGTGTCTCGTCCTGCGCACCCTTCTCCCACGCCCTTTGCAGCCATACGCAGCGTGGACCCGAAGGCGTGTTTCTTCACGACGATGGACGCCCTGTGTGGATACTGGCAGATAGAGCTTGCCGAAGAAGACCGACCACTCACAACGTTCATCACCCCGCATGGACGTTACAGTTATTGCCGTGGCCCCATGGGATTCGCCGCTACAGGAGACGCTTTCTGTCTTCGAGGTGATATGGCTCTACAAGGTCTGGCAAACTGCGTGAAAGTGGTCGACGACATACTCGTGTACGACGAGGATTATATGGATCACCTCTGCCGTATCTACGAGGTACTCAACAGGTGCCGGAAGCACGGCATTACCCTAAATGCCGACAAGTTTGTTCTGGCCAGCTCTTCAGTTGACTTTTGTGGGTACACCCTCTCAGGGAATGGTATCGCAGCTGACCCGGAAAAGGTCCGCGCCATTACGGATTTTCCCACCCCTGCTAACCTGACTGACTTGAGGTCCTTCATCGGTCTCGTCAACCAGTTAGCAGAGTTTTCGTCGGACATCTCCGCAGCTGCTCAACCACTTCGCCCCCTGATGAGCCCCAAGAGGACATTCCTGTGGACCCCCGACCACGACAAGGCCTTCCAGCAAGTGAAACAGGCCCTGTCTCGTCCACCTGTCCTCGCCACATTTGACCCAGCCTTGCCGACAGTTCTGCAGACAGATGCCTCACGCTTGTATGGCGTGGGATACGCCCTACTGCAGGATCATGGTGGAGGGCAGTTCCGGCTCGTCCAGTGTGGCTCGCGTTTCCTCTCTGACACTGAGACGCGCTACGCCACTATTGAGTTGGAGCTGTTGGCTGCGGTTTGGGCGATGTCCAAGTGCAGGTTTTACCTCATAGGCCTGCAATACTTTCACCTAGTGACCGACCATCGCCCGCTTGTCCCGATCCTCAACCACTACACGCTAGACGCCGTTGAGAACCCTCGCCTCCAGCGTCTGAAAGAGAAACTCTCGGCGTACATCTTCACTGCAGTGTGGCGTGCTGGTAAGGAGCTCTGCATCCCTGATGCCTTATCCCGCTCTCCTGTCAGCCGCCCTACTCCAGAAGACCATGTACTCGACGCCGACCTCGCTCTTTCCGTCAGGACTGTGGTCACTCTCCATGCCGTCCAATCCCTTCGTTCGGACCTGTCACCAGATGACGACAAGGCAATGGAGGACCTTCGAACAGCGGCCCGAGATGACCCTTCCTATGTCCGACTCGTCGAGTGTGTGAGGAATGGATTTCCTAGCAACCGCTACGATCTTCACAACACCCTGCTCCCGTATTGGAAACTCCGCGATGAACTCTACTGCGACGGAGACCTTGTTCTGTACGGAGCACGTGTAGTTGTCCCTGCTGCATCACGTCCCCACGCCTTGGCCCGCCTTCACGACAGTCACCGTGGAGCTGAGGCCACCAAACGACGTGCACGACAGACTGTGTTCTGGCCCGGCATCAACTCCGACATCTCCAATGTTGTCCGTGCGTGTGAGCCCTGCCAAGTATTACAACCCAGCCAGCAGCAGGAACCCTTCATGAGTGACGACAACCCCACCCGCCCCTTTGAGTCTGTGTCGGCCGACTTTTTCTGTGTGTCAGGAAAGTCCTTCCTCGTTATCGTCGACCGTCTCTCTGGTTGGCCGGTTGTCATCAAGTGCGGTAATGACACGACGTCTGCCGCCACCATCAGCAAGTTCCGCCACTACTTCCGTGACGTGGGCGTTCCTGTACGCCTGCGAACCGACGGAGGGCCTCAGTTTACAAGCCGGGACTTCGCTGCGTTCCTTGACCGATGGGGAGTCCGGCATGTGTTGTCATCGCCCCATTACCCGCAGTCCAACGGCCACGCTGAGGCTGCTGTCAAATCCCTGAAGCACCTCATCCTTAAGGTGGCCCCTTCTGGGAACATTGACTGCGAGGCCTTCGACAGGGGTCTTCTTGAACTCCGCAACACACCTAACTACACCGGACGCTCCCCTGCCCAGGTCTTGTATGGACGCCCCCTTCGTTCTTGTGTCCCTGCTCACCCTCAATCCTTCTCCAAGGAGTGGCAGGCCAAGACAGAGGATTGTGATCGCCGAGCCGCCGAACGTGTTCAGGACGTCGTCGCCCGCTACAATGACCACGCCCGTCCTCTCCCCAGGTTGAGTGTCGGCACCCAAGTCCGTGTTCAGGACCCGACCTCCCTACGTTGGGATAAAGTAGGCGTAGTTATGGGTCTCGGCAGGTCACGGGACTACCAGGTGCGGTTACCCAGTGGTCGTGTGTGGTGGAGGAACCGCCGTTTCTCCGACCCGTAACAATGCCTTCTGCTGGCCCCGCCACCAGTGTTGAGTCCCATACCCTTCCCAGTGATGAAGTCCCTCGACGCTCAGAACGGATCCAAAAGAAAAGGTCCGCTCAAGACTTTGCTATGAGCGTATAGGGGGGAGGGAGGTGTATGTATATTATGTATGCTGGATTATATATCATGTATGTATATTATGTATGTGCTCCATTTATGTATTATTTATTCAGCCTAGCTAGCAGCGTGTGGCAATGTTATTACCATATCCCACACGCTTAATTAATGTGCCTGGCGACGTATGGAAGCTGCTAATGTATCACTTGCCATACGTCGCCTATAGCAGTTGACAAAGGAGCTTAGCCGGGGAGAGTGCTGCTTCCCTCTGTGTACATACTCTTATCCAGTAAACCGAACCTACAAAACTATACAGGTGTTTGTGTTCTCTCCTGTTTATAGAACTTATTATTCAGAACCTAACAGCTGACTCAAAGTTTCTGCCCTGGTCCAAGTGCAACTCGTGAGGCACACCAAACCGGCAGAAGAACTGGTCCTCCAGCACCCTGGCAACAGTCGTGGCTTCGTGATTTGGGATGGTATAAGATTCTGGCCACTTAGTAACGTAATCCATGGCCACACAGATGTACCTATTCCCATCGGCAGTGCGTGGCAGAGGTCCTGCAATATCCACTGCGACCCTCTCCATTGGTGCATCTGCACGGTACAACTTCAGTGGGGCACATGTGTGTAGCTTTTGTCCCTTCTTGGAGCAGCAAACATCGCATGAACGGCACCATTCTTCCACAGCCTTACGGATAACAACCCAGTAAAATCTTTGCAGCAGGCGACTCAGGGTCTTCTTCACTCCCAGATGTACACTGGTTAGATTGTTGTGCATCTTCCTCGGGATCTCTGACCTCATCTTCCGGGGAAGTACTGTCTGCCAGTACCTGTTGAGGGCATTGGTAGTCAACCACTGGCACTGCAGCAGACCATCCTTCAGCCGAAGAGCATCCCACTGCGCCCAGTAGTTTTCAGTCGAAGGACTTGCTCCAGAGATCGTCTCCCATGCTGGCTGCACTGAACTCTGGCTCATCCACTCGACCATTGGTCGCAAGTCTTGTTCTTCCAGCTGCAGCTTCTCAAGGCCTTCCTCAGTTATGGCTGGATCCTCCTCTACCGTAATGAGACTACACTTCTTGGGAACTGCCTCTCTCCTGCAACACTGCTGACAATCGAAATCACACTGTCACCGGCTCAGACTGTCAGCATTTCCATGCATCTGCCAGGCCTGCACTGGATGGTATATTGTGCTGATCCAGCTCCCCAATCCACTGTGTCAGTTGTCCTTCTGGATTCTTCAGAGTCTTAAGCCACCACAATGCTGCATGGTCAGTCAGGATGGTGAAGCTAGATCTATACAGGTAGGGATATAAAAGTCTAAACTCTTTACCACGGCGAAGAGTTCCTTTCTGGTCACACAATAATTTTTCTCTGGAGGGCTTAACTTCTTGCTATAGTATACCAGTTGTGTTCTGACCTCATTCAGTTGTGTTCTGACCTCACTAGGGGAAAGGTCACGGCAGGGTTAGCTCCGGAGGGATAATTATCAGATATGGCCAGAGCAAGGTGCGGTCTTGGGTATGAGAGTTTGGTGACCAAACTGGAGTGGTCCACTGAAGAATTGGCGAAGGTCAAGTTGGAGAACTTGAAATTAAGGGAAGAGCTGGCGATGTTAAAAGGAGAGGCTGGACGAGTAAAGCCAGTGGCTGACGAAAAATCAAGCGAGTGGAAAATTGTGAGTAGTGGGAAGACAAAGCTTTTGGTGAAGAAGCACACCAAGGATACGACAACAACGACAACAACAGCTAAGTGTACCAACCCGTTCAGTCCCTTGATAGACGAATTGGACGTTAGTACAGACAGGGATGACAAGGAAGGTATAAAAACTTTAATTGTTGGTGACTCACAGGTAAGGTACATGGACAGGGCCTTTTGTGGTAAAAACAAAAATAGGATGAGGGTGTGTTTGCCAGGAGCTGGGGTGGGGGATATAATTGACAGGATGGACAATATCTTGTCTGGTAATGGGAACAAACCCATTATCTGCCTCAGTGCAGGAGGCAATGATATTGGCCGGTGTAGGAGCGAGGAGCTTCTTGATAAGTTCAAGGCAGCCATAGATCGTATTAGGACTAAGGGAGGGATCCCTATCATATGCGGTGTCCTGCCTAGAAGGAGAGTTGGCAGTGAATGGTTGTCAAGGGCGGTTGGTGTTAACGACCGTCTTGACAGATATTGCAAGTCAATATCAGTCCCATTCATTGACAACTGGGACAACTTCTATGGCAGAAGGGACCTTTATGCTAGGGATGGGGTGCACCTGTCTAGGGATGGAGTAGCAACCCTGGCTGGGGCTCTAGAGGGGGCAGTTCAAAAGATATCGAAGTCTTTAAACTGCTAAGAGAACATAGGGGCACGGGGGTGGAGGAGACTGCAGTGGGAGCGGGTAAACAAGGCGAAAGATTACAGGGAAATAGTGTTAGGAATGATGACATAACTAAATTAGACAGGGAGTTTAAAACTAAACGCGGTAAGGGAAGGACTCAGAACACGACTAACTTAAATGTATATTACGCGAACAGTAGAAGTATGAGAAACAAAATGGATGATATTAGGGCCTTGGTATGTACAGAAGAAATCGATATAATTGCATTCACTGAAACATGGATCAACCTAGACACACGTGAATTACCAGTCGAATACCAAATTGCGGGTTACAAACTGTTCCATACCGATAGGCAGACCAGGAAAGGAGGCGGAGTAGCAATCTATGTTAGGGATAATCTGAAGTGTGAAATAAATAAGGAAATAAAAACTGAGAGGAATACAGAAACAATTTGGATAGAATTAAGCGACGGTCGGGAAAAATTAATCACAGGAGTAATATATAGACCCCCCAATCTTGACAGAGTCAATGAGCGACTTATCTGGGATGAAATGCGCAGGGCTTCCATACACAACAAAGTCTGTATAGTAGGCGACTTTAACCTTGGCCAAATAGATTGGACCGACCTTACGGGAAACTCAGAATCAGAGGATTTTCTCGAGACGATCCAGGACTGTTTCCTAAGTCAACATATAACCGAACCCACACGGGGTAATAATATATTGGATTTAGTTTTGTCAAACAGAGAAAACCTCATTAGCAATGTCGAGGTAGGGAACGAACTTGCAAACAGCGATCACAAAGAAATTCGATTCCAGTTAGATTTTCAGGGCAGACGTAAGGAAAATTCCACTAAAGTACCAGATTTCAGAAGGGCAAACTTTGACAGTTTAAAGAGGCAGCTAAGAGAGGGGGTGTCGCGCTTGGCCGTGAACCTGACAGATGACACCGACCTGATAACGAGATCTGAGATTGCCGAGTTCCACGACAATTTAAATAGTGAGTTACTTAATGCACAAAGGCAGAACATACCATACAAAAAACTCAGATCAAACAACAATGACCCTAAATGGATAAATAATTATTTAAAGAACATCATTGGCCAAAGGAAGGCTATAGGTAGAAGGATAAATCGTGGCGAAATTCACCTCCGGGACTATTATAGGGTATTGGCGAGTAGGGTTAAAACCGAGATAAGGAAAGCAAAGAGGAATAATGAGGTAAGGATAGCAAGGGAGGCAAAGACAAACCCCAAAGGATTCTACCAAATGTACCAAACTAAAACACGAGAAAAGATTGGACCAATACGGTCAGACTCCGGCGAGCTCACTGATAACGACGGAGAAATGAGCAATAATTTGAATAAATATTTTTCAACAGTTTTCACCAGCGAAAATTTAAACATGATACCCGAGGCACCGACTCTATTCAGAGATAGTGAAGAAAACAAATTAAGTGAGATAGTAGTGACTAGTAACGATGTTAGTAAGCAAATAGACAAACTAAAGCCTAATAAGTCACCTGGTCCCGATGAGATATTTGCCAGAGTATTAAAGGAATGTAAGGAAGAGCTTAGTATGCCCTTAGCAAAGTTGTTTAACATGTCCTTAAAAACAGGTGTAGTACCAGAATCCTGGAGGATAGCGAATGTAATACCGATCTTCAAGAAGGGGGATAGATCACTATCCTCTAACTACCGCCCAATCAGTCTAACATCAATAGTAGGCAAATTACTGGAAGCAATCATTTCAAACTCTATTCGAAATCACCTGGAGAAGCACAGATTGATCAATGATTCCCAGCATGGCTTCACAAGCGGACGTTCTTGCCTAACTAATCTATTAACATTCTTTTCATCAGTTTTCGAATCAGTGGACGAGGGGCACAATTATGATGTGGTATATCTCGACTTTAGCAAAGCCTTCGACAGAGTACCCCACGAAAGACTAATTAGAAAGGTAGAAGCTCATGGCATCAAAGGTGACATCCTTAAATGGATTAGGGCGTGGTTACAGGACAGGAAACAGCGAGTGAGCATTAACGGCACTAAGTCCCATTGGAGCAACGTCACAAGTGGAGTTCCCCAAGGCTCAGTACTTGGACCATTATTGTTTATTATATACATAAACGACATAGATATCGGCATAGACAGCAACATAAGTAAATTTGCTGATGATACTAAAATAGGACGTGTTATCAAATCTGACGAGGACTCGGCAAAACTACAGGAGGATCTAAACAAATTTTTCGAATGGTCTGAAAAATGGCAGATGAAATTCAACATTGACAAATGTAAAGTACTCAGTATAGGGAATGTAAACAGGGAAACCAGATACCAGATGAACAACGATGCCATAGAGAAATCCGACTGCGAGAGAGATTTAGGAGTAATGATAAGTAGGAACCTTAAGCCAAGTAAACAATGTGTTTCTGCTCGTAACAAGGCTAATAAAGTCCTTGGGTTCATACAAAGGAGTGTTAGTTACAAGACTAGCGAGGTCATCCTAAAACTGTATCTTGCTCTTGTGAGACCACACCTGGATTACGCAGTCCAGTTCTGGTCACCGTATTACAGAATGGATATAGAATCCTTGGAAAGAATCCAGAGGAGAATGACAAGACTAATCCCGGGTATCAGGAACCTTGAGTATAGAGACAGGTTAAAGCATCTTAATTTGCACTCCCTTGAGAGATGTAGAGCGAGGGGCGACCTGATAGAGGTGTATAAATGGAAGGCAGGGCTAAACAAAGGGGACATTACAAAGGTACTCAAATTATCCAACCAGGAGCGAACTCGTAACAATGGTTTTAAATTGGACAAATTTAGATTTAGGCGTGAAATAGGTAAACACTGGTTTGGAAACAGAGTAGTGGATGAATGGAACAAGTTACCAAATATCATCATTAACTGGAATACGCTGAATTGCTTCAAACATAGGTTGGATGCTCATATGAGCAATAGGGGTTGGGTGTAAACGGGACTGCCCAGTATGGGCCAATAGGCCCGCTGCAGTTTCCTCCATTCTTATGTTCTTATGTTCTTAAGTACTCGATGTCATCCTTCTTCTGGGACAGCACCCCACCGATGCCATCATTACAAGCATCACAGTCCAAGATGAATGGTTGAGTTGGGCCCGGATACGGATCACCGGGGAACGGGCCAAGGCATCCTTTCGCTGGTCGAAGGAGCCTTGACTCTCATTAGTCCACACAAACTTCTGTCCCTTCTTAGTCAGCTTGTGCAACGGTGCTGCAACCGTGTCGAAGTTCTTTCCAAATCGACGGTAGTAGGTACTATGGCCAAGGAAACTACGTAGCTCCCTTATACACGTTAGCACTGGCCAATTTCTCACCATCGCCACCTTCTCTGGGTCTGTGCGTACTCCGTCTTCGCTTACTATATGTCCCAGATATTGATCTTCTTCCTGGAACAAGTTACATTTCTTTGGGCTCAGCTTAAGGAGTGCAGCTTGGAACCGGCCAAACACTTCAGATAGCCTCCCCAGTTCCTGCTCGAAAGTTTTGCCAAAGACAATCACGTCGTCGAGATATATGAGGCAGACTTCAAGTACAAGCCTTCTAGAATCCCTTCCATGAAGCGTTCGAGGGTAGCTGGTGCATTGCACAGGCCGAATGGCATAACTTTGAACTGCCAGAGCCCTTATTCATATGAAAATTCTGTCTTTTCCTTGTCTTCCTCAGTCATCTTCACCTGGTGATACCCAGACTTCAAGACTGTCGAGCGTTGAGAACCACTTAACGCCTATCAGAGCATCCAGTCTGTCATCGATTCTTGGCAAGGGGTAAGAGTCCTTCACCGTCACATCATTGAGGGCACGGCAGTCCACACAGCACCGCATTGAGCCATCCTTCTCCCTCACTAGGACGACTCCTGACGCCCACGGACTGCTGGACTTTTCGACCAGACCTTGGCGAATAAGTTCCCTACTGCCTTCTTCATTTCCTGGCGACGAGTTGGTGCTATCTTCCGAGGCGGCTGCTTGATCGGGCGGTGATCCCCAGTGCCGATGTGATGCTGTACCAGGTATGTACAACCCAGGTCTAGGTCCCATGCAGAGAAGACGTGCATATACTTCAATAACAACTATTCCAGTTGTATCAATTTGGGCCTCATCCAGACACTGAGAGTTCCTGGCAAACAAGTCCTGCAAATGGTCGGGAAGATCATTCTTCTGCTTGACCACGCATCTTCTTGCAGGCCCTGGGCTGCTGCTGCTCCTGGTCGACCTCGCGCCACAGTCCAACTACCACTCCCTTCTGTATTTTCTTTGGCCGGAGAGAGAAATTGGTCACAATTACAGGTACCTCCTCTGCAGATGGATCGACTAAAGTTCTCCCCACCATCACTCCATCTTCTTCTCCACACTGCACATCAGGCTCCACCATTCTCAAATGGGTATGCAAGGCACCGTTCACCTTGCATGGCAACAGCACCTCTGATCTTGGGGGAATAACTACTGACCGCCAAGCTGTAACCTTTTGTGGGGTTAACGTAATGTAGGATCGCACTAGGACGGAGGTGAGAAGGGAAACTCACTATGGTGTTTTATATATATATATATATATATATATATATATATATATATATATATATATATATATATATATATATATATATAGAAAACGCCATAGTGAGTTTCCTTTCTCACCTCCATCCTAGTGCGATCCTCCACAATAGCGATAAATTCATTGTTAAAGTTGTCTATTATTATATATTTGATTCCCCTTTTCACAGCTACTGCCACTCCATCGTGTTTTTGCCCGTTTTTGTTTGATTGGTGAATGTCACAGTTAAATGGTGTTTTTTTCAGGTTCGCCATTTGCACTTATTAGTATTTTGTCCAGACTGATTTCGTTGTATATGTTTCTAAGTGATGTTTTGCACGTATTCCAGTCACGGACATTATGCTGCAGGATCTTGAATGTTTTCAATTGAAGATGATCCATTATTTCTTTTTCTTTGAGGGTTGTAGTTGAGGCAGTGATCTCATTTCGCTAAGTCCCGATATTTTCCTATTTAGTTCCTATCACCATCCAGGCATGCCTGGGAACTTCTAGAACGTTCTACTCTAATCGAGGCATACAATAATAAGTAAGTAAACCATAAAAAATTATGCAATATATTCTAAAAATCTTACACAAATAATAAATCAATATATACAAGAAAAAAATAAAAAACTTGCCACTAGTTCACAAAAATTATAATCCTAAATTATGCTTCGGCATAGCAATATGGTGGATCACATGAGGATTGGTCCCCCAGCTTATTTCACCTTAAGATTAACTACCATAACCTAATCTAACTTAAACGAAACTTACCCCCAGGTAGCATTAGGTTATTTATTCATAAGGTGAAAAAGCTAGGGTGGCAAACCTTCAGTTGATCCCGAAAGTCTCGTAAGACCATCACTCATTTCTAAAGGAAGGTCAAGGCAAGGCCCTTAGATAACAAAATTTGACGAGAAATGAGTGATGCACGAGGAAGGGTTAACTTTAGGCGAATTGTATTTTACGGTTCACTGCGTTAATATTGTGTTGTATACTTTAAAGGCGCGTTAGCAGCTGAGACCCTCCAGAGAAAGCACATAATGTATACGGTTGCCTTTCCGATAGTAGTCCAGAACGCTACTCTTCTGGAGTTACTTCCAGTTTAACTTAGACAAGTTTTTATCTTGGTGGTTAATAGATCTGAAGGACAACTGTCAGAAGTAAACACTATGCATTCCCTTATCAGCAATACTATAGTCATTGTCAGTTTAACCCTTTCAGCTGTGCCACATGTAATGTAAAGTTGATCACCGGAAAACTATCCCCCGTAACGTTAATATTATATAAACATTAATATCTAGGTAAATACTAAACTAGCGATATCAGCACAAAAGATATGCAGGGTACAATAAGCAGCTCATAAAACACCACCGTTCATTTCACTTACCAGATTTAAGCTACTCATCTATAATACCCTTGTACAGGAAAATTTAATGCATAAAAGACTATCAACGAGCCTATCAGTAAGCAGCATGTCATCAGTTGGTGAATTGCACAGTGAGTCTGTGTGTGCGTATGTGTGTGTGTGTGGGCCCGTCAATGAGCCGTCCAGCCGGGACCTCCGCGCCATGGGCTGGTTGGATGGTTGGTTGCCTCAGTGTGCTCCAAACGTTGGTGGAAAGCGGGTGTTACGTGAGGTGCTTCTTCCTGACCGTTGGACGTGCTTTAATTTCCTCGTCTGAGGTTAGAGTTTGTGAGTGATATTTTAAATAGTCCATGTTAGTGTGCCAGATATAAATAAATCTTATTCCTTGAAGATTTGTTGAGGTCGCTCTTTGGAAAATAATGACCGCAGCAAAGAAGTGCAGATTATCAGCTAAGTGTCATGCTTTTGCTCTCTCCCGCATGTTGACGACATCGTACATGGTTTACCCTCATGAACACTATGGTTTACATAGACCCACATTGATACCAAAGATCACATGAAGCCACATAATATTTACACATCTTTCACTATATACTTGTTCCAGTAAATGCATTTTTTTACAGTATGATTATGCAATTGCATTTCGTATATGTTATGTAATTTATCATGGCAATGATTGCAAATTGTGTTATTGTATTTTAGATTACATGTCAGGCTGGCAGAGCGGAAAGCATTATAATACGTTCATTTGCTTGGACAGTGATAGTGTTAGTGGTGGTATTTTAATGATGGGATGGTCGCTGAATGTAAGCACTGAACTGCCTAGTGTCGGTTATGGACAGCGGTAATGCCGTGGGGCTTTATGGGTCTGAATATTTTTGCATAATTGAGAGTGTAAACTTTTTGTTGTATTTCATGAAGATTAGGCACCACCCGTTTATTTCATCTGATGATTAAACACCTTAATGGTAACCTTCCTAACCCCATCTTCTGCGTGAGGGTGTTTGATCATAAAGTGACAGGTGTTTTATGGTGGATGGGGAGTTTATGATTCTCAGCGATTATCCGACTTGTTTGTGTTTAAATGGAACCGGGTGATGATAACCCTTCGTCTTCATCTCGTTTTCTATTCGTCACATATACTGTAGTGTTGGTCGTGCAGTGCTTAAAGTAATTAATGTTTGGTAGTATTGAGAGAACAAAACATTTCGATTCCGGTATTATTGTCATTTCGGCCATCCAGGGAACAAGAATTTAGGTTAGGTTATTATAGTTCCTGGGTTCTATGGCTAGATTAGTTAAGATCAAAGTCATTCAAAACACGTCAAAAACCGCCGGAACCTTTAGGGATGACCGAAACTATAATTTTACCTCGATTCCTCCCACATTTCTTAAGCAAATTTATGGCTTAAATTTGAATTATGGCTAATGTTTACAGAGGCCGTACAAACAAAAACATGATAAGGAGTGTATCTTGTTTGGGTACCTGCCGAGTTGACATGACAACCAGTCGGCCAGTGACGTGATAACAAGGGTGTTGGCCAATAATTGTTTTCATTTATGTTGCTGGAAGGGCTGTGGACAGGTGTGGCGGAAGCATGTTTTCAAGAATCGCAGACTTCATCCGTGTGGTGCGATCTTATAGTGCTAAGGTGCACCATAGTAATGACAGTTTGCTGCGATAAAATTGTGCCTTTCTTTTTCAAATGCTTAATAATGTTTATTTTTATAGGGAGACGTACAGAACACTAGAAAAACAAATACGAGCTTACTGTAGTCGCATTAAAATTTCACGGTAAGAGCAGCGATGTCATGTGTCCATTGTTGACAAGACAGCTTCGAGTCCTGCACTGAACTGTTTGTGAAAGCAAACCAACCTGTCTTTACTGAACGATTTATGGTTCTATTTTTATTAGGTTAGATTTGACTTATTCGTGTCGCCTGGCTCTATAAGTCTCTGAACCATATTGTTACCATCCGTCGTTTCTCTTCTAATGGTTTAGGGTCCGTAAAGTGCCCATCTGAAGATTCGGCATCCCAGTTTAACTCCTCTGAAATTTAAGGACATTAATGCTAGCCGTCAGAGATAACAGCATGTGCTTCACTCGTCACTGAGTGATGGATCCCGCCCAAATCACTGTAATTTCCATGAACCTAGCTGCTGGTTTGGTGTCGACTGTACCGAAGAGTATGGTGTGTGGTACTCATCCTTGATGATGCTTTGATTTAGGAGAGAAACAAAATCATCTGTCCACAATAATTCCAGGACTGATTCACCGGGATTAAATTTAAAAATGCCTCGTGCACACTTCTTGAAGAAGAAAGGTATTCAATCATCGTTTTCACGAGAAAAAAAAATAATGTCGGCTTGCTGTTCCTTTGCCTGTGTTCACAGATACACTGTACTGTATATTGCATACATGGACTCATTTCTGAAGTGACGGAATTAAAAAAAAATGATTTTGGACGTCTGGCATTACATACAAAGTCATTGTTTTGGAAAGTTTCGTCCAGTTCATCGGATTATAACAACTTCGAACAAAGCATTTCACATTTTAGAAGTCCATGTTTTTTTTTTAAGCCAATTGATAACTGGTAAGGGAACCTCACAAATCAAAGATGACTCGACAACCTGGAGGATATTGCGCGCCATGGTCTACTGCAATCTGACTGAATAGTAGGAAACCTCTATTTATAATAAATTCAGGTCAAATGAGGTCACTGTAGCACTAGGTTGTCATCATAAGTGTAGCGTCCAGAGTCCCTAATCTTCATGTCACCATGGAACTGAAGATTCCGCACCCGACGCTACCTGGGATGCTTATCCATGAGATCCGATTGTAATGACTGAAATAATAAAAATATGAAGCTGGTTCAAATAAAATACAATTTAACCTATACTTCGAGCTACACTGGTCTCTTAGTGTGTTACTTTAACGCATGCGCGGTTTTATTTATTGTTGTTCAGCATACTTTTTTTTTCGTTTTATCTGCGAATTTCACTCAAGGACAATGTAGTATGTAGGGCTTCTGTGGTAGTCCTTTTCTCCTTCTGTTCACCTATCATTTTAGTGGTGTCATTCCTAATAACCTCTCGGTTCTTTCATCACCCTAGGCTAATA
Source organism: Homarus gammarus (assembly GCA_958450375.1). NCBI lineage: Eukaryota > Metazoa > Arthropoda > Malacostraca > Decapoda > Nephropidae > Homarus > Homarus gammarus. The sequence continues at coordinate 1,544,184 of CAUDMG010000149.1, forward strand.
ATTCATATTTTTATGCTTACAATTTCTTCTAAAGCTACGACTGTACCATAATTATCAGTAAATGTTTCCAAAATATTTACTAAACACTTCCTTATTGTAGTTACGGGTGGTGAAACGCTAGAAAATACGAGCAAGTACTAAAAATTCTAGAAATGTTTTAATAATGTGAATAGTAGCGCCAAATTCCATACGAAACATTTACTGATATTATCCACCCTGGTAATGTTTTTCTCTAAAGTTCCCCTGATGATCGAGAAGCGCTCTTAAATTTCCCACGTGGTTTGACTCGTTGCTGTATGTTCTTTAGTTCATGTTGGTTTTGTTCGTTTCGTAATTTTTTTTCGAGATATCCCCTTTCTTTCCAGACACGAGGACACATCGATCGTTTTTCCTGTTCATGTTGGGTTTTATTATTGGTTTATATTTAGTAAATCTCGCAAAACCCACTCTGGGGGATATCTCCTCGTAATTATTAATCGGTGGCAGATTGCTGCCACCATCTCTTAATCACCAACTATGTTGGTAAGTGTGGGGAAATAATTAATTTCAAGGTTCACTATTACAAGTCACTTTGTATTTCTCACAAGTGGTGTAATTCTAGTTATCACAGGTTTATGTAACAATCAAATTACACAATTTACATTTATTAACGAAGCGAACTAACATCAGAGGAAACGGCAAGTTATTGTGAAAGGTTTCACAATTAAATGTACTTCAGCCACGTCCTAGGTCATTCCACTTACACTTCTCTTGTTTCGTCAGCCCACGAGTCTTGCAACTAATGTTGGAGGGTTCAGGGTTAATGTGGCACGACCTTTCCATGAAATTTCGCACACTCCTGCCAAACATATGGTTCCATATCTGAGGCACTGCTTTTCCTGGAAGTATTCCTAACTTAGTACTAACAGTTACCAGTGACTTGGCTGGCCAAAGCCCTGGGCCACTTGGGTCAGGGTTGCTCCATGGTCTTATCAGTGCCAATAATGGAAATCTGTTGCACTTTGTTAAGTATCACCATTGAGTTATATTTTCAAGTTTGACTGTGTTCAATGTTTGGTTCTTGGTAAACTCCAACAATTAAGAAATAGTTTTATGCCAAAGTACGGAAGGAGCGGGGTATCAGGGTACAACATAGAACATGCAGCGACCTGGATAAGTTATAAATAAAAAAGAACAAACCACATCAGGTGAATAAATTCTACTCGGCAAGAGCATTATTTCGACATATATTTAATTACAGTAGATTGATAAGCATGCTAAAACTACGTACTGTACTATCAACTATCAGTTCTGCAAGTGCTCCTAGTTTTAGTAATTATATGGTTAAACTTTCATGACGAAGTGTGTTCTGTATTATAGTAATAATAAGTGTCATGGACGTATCTAGTTTATTTCAGAAGATACACGAATTCCATTAACTTGCTGAAGAAAATTTGATATGAGAATCTTGGGGCATCTGTGGTCATAGTCGAGTTGCCAATTCATTAATATAATGTTCTTCAATTAAGCAAATATTCGAACATTTGGAAACTTCTCATGATCTAAAATAATGTTGAATTGTTTATTATAAAAATGCAAACTTTGATTTGTTTAATAGTTATCCTAACAGTGATACAGCCGAAAATAGATCCACCAATCACAATCCCCATTACATACATCCTTACTTTACCAAGTATTGCCAGGTAAAATTGCGAGTACGAGACCCCGGGTGGGGTCAGTGCATCTTTGGTTGACTACATATAACTTAAAATTCTAAATATGTACTCGTAAATGCCTCGATACTAACATAGGAGCTTAAGACTGAAAGAAACTGCAGTAGGCTTATTTGCCCTACTAGGCAGTCCTGTTTACACCCAACCCTTATCACTCGTAGTATATCTGTCCAACCTACAATTGAAACTTCCCAGCGGGTTCAAGTACGTTTACCAACCACAATGATGCTTATGGATCCACATGAATTCAGGTGTTGCATTGTTGACTTTTAATTTTTCGAAATCCTTTTGATTACGTACGTAATCAAAGAGATTCCGAAAAATTAAACTGCATAAGGCCACTCAGGAATTTGTTCAACGTTGGAAGTGCGTGTTATGTCAGCTTTGCTCAAATAAAAAGATATTTTTTTCAGGATTGTGTGTTGGGGTGGGGTGAGATTGAAGACTGCGCTAGGCGAGGGAAGAGTGTGAGTAGTGAGCGAGGGAGAGAGTGTTGGCATAGTCCAGATAATGACGCTCTATCTAATCTGCTGTTCGGCTCTCTCCCCGCCCTCCGTCTCCCCCACTTAGCGCGCCCAGACAGCACAGTGGTCGGGTCGCGCAGGAAACGAAGGTGTTGTCAGACGCACTACGTTTGTAAAATATAGTTTAATCACGAGTACTGAAAGGGTTAATTTTTTTTTTAAATGACCCATCGTTACTTCCTTTGAGATAGTGGCCTGAGTAAAGGACTGGCTGTGTTGGGATTTGGTTGACTGTTGTGTTGGGTGGAGGTTTAACCGTCATTGGTATCAGTTTGTATTTTTTAAGCGAGTAATTTTGGGGAATATTTCATGTTTATATGCTAACTGAGTGTTGTTTACTCGGCAAAGTACTTATTTATTCCAGTTGCATTTAATTTATTTTTCTATTTTGATCTTATCAGAAGTCATAAAGAGAAGTCGGCCATTTAATACATAATTACGCAGTTTGTCACCATCTGATGTTCACACATCACACTTGTTGGCATGGCGTCACAGCCTGGGTCCGGACCAGCTGGGTTGTGCGGCCTGTAAGTACTACAGTTATTTTTTATTGTAAACTCGGAGGAAACCATGAAAGAGGAAAATTGAACAAATATTTGTTGGTTATTTATATTCTGGACAAACGTCAGGTCCATCTATATATAAATCATCATTTGTCTGGACAATAATCGGCAGTGTTGAATCGAGCGGGAAAATGACACTACTACTACAGTACTGTACTTCATACATTTAGGGCTAAGTAACTGCTTATTTCATGATCTGCCCAGTCGTCTATCGAAATTGACACATCCAAAGGTTTGACAAGTCTGTTCAGGGGAATCTGTTCTGTACGTCCCACAATACTCATTGCAAAACATAAAACTGAGCCTTGGTCTTGCTTATAGCTGTGTACACAACCCATTACTCGTCTTTTAGGTATTATATAAACTAGTAAATAGCCCAAACAATTAGTACTTGTCAGCCTCCTGTAACTTACACGGGGGAGTAGTGTGTTAAGAGGCGCCACTCACTCGAAGTAGTGACGTAGTTAAGACTGGAGGAGAACCCCGAGGACGAATTCTGCCCATCTCTTTACCTGTTAATGGGTCAGCCTTATAGCACTCTAAGCACTTGTTACCTGATAGTGGGTCAGTCATGTAGCATTTGTTACATGATAGTGGTCAGCCATGTAGCATATATTGCCTGTTTTTTTTTGTTTTTTTACGGGTATTAGCCCACCCGGAAACAGGTCACCGACCCACATCAGGGCCCGGGGGGCGAAAACGTAATAACAATAATAATAATAATATTTCAGATATGTAAAATTTATAATAAATTTAAAAATAAAATACTAATAACAATAATAATAATGAAAAAACTGCAATAATAATAATAATAATAAGGAAACCATAAAGAAATTAAAAAAAAGATCATTAGTGAGAAAGGATATATGTATGTTGTGTTGTCAATGTTAAGAGAAACAATTGAGACCCTGCAATTGTGTGTAAATGAGGCAGAAAGTCAGATCAGCAACCTGGGACTTGGTCACAATTTTTGTGGTGCCATATGGCAGCAGTGTCTACCATGAACCATTTGTTACTTGTTAGTGAGTAAGCCATGTAGCAAGTTTTGCTTGATTGTTGTCAGCCATGTAGCATTTGTTACATGATAATGGTGAGCCATATAGCATATATTGCCTGTTAGTAGGTCAGCCGTGTAGCATATATTGCCTGTTAATGGGTCAGCCATATAGCATATATTGCCTGTTAGTAGGTCAGCCGTGTAGCATATATTGCCTGTTAGTGGGTCAGCCGTGTAGCATATATTGCCTGTTAGTGGGACAGCCGTGTAGCATATATTGCCTGTTAGTGGGTCAGCCATATAGCATATATTGCCTGTTAGTGGGACAGCCATATAGCATATATTGCCTGTTAGTAGGTCAGCCGTGTAGCATATATTGCCTGTTAGTGGGACAGCCGTGTAGCATATATTGCCTGTTAGTGGGTCAGCCATATAGCATATATTGCCTGTTAGTGGGTCAGCCATGTAGCATATATTGCCTCTTAGTGGGACAGCCATGTAGCATATATTGCCTCTTAGTGGGTCAGCCATGTAGCATATATTGCCTGTTAGTGGGTCAGCCATATAGCATATATTGCCTGTTAGTAGGTCAGCCGTGTAGCATATATTGCCTGTTAGTGGGACGGCCATGTAGCATATATTGCCTCTTAGTGGGTCAGCCATGTAGCATATATTGCCTGTTTGTAAGTCAGCCGTGTAGCATATATTGCCTGTTAGTGGGTCAGCCGTGTAGCATATATTGCCTCTTAGTGGGTCAGCCGTGTAGCATATATTGCCTCTTAGTGGGTCAGCCATGTAGCATATATTGCCTGTTAGTGGGTCAGCCATGTAGCATATATTGCCTGTTAGTGGGACAGCCGTGTAGCATATATTGCCTGTTAGTGGGTCAGCCGTGTAGCATATATTGCCTGTTAGTGGGTCAGCCGTGTAGCATATATTGCCTCTTAGTGGGTCAGCCGTGTAGCATATATTGCCTGTTAGTGGGTCAGCCATGTAGCATATATTGCCTGTTAGTGGGTCAGCCATGTAGCATATATTGCCTGTTAGTGGGTCAGCCGTGTAGCATATATTGCCTGTTAGTGGGTCAGCCATGTAGAATTTGTTACCTGATAGGGGTCAGCCATGTAGCATATATTGCCTGTTAGTGGGTCAGCCTTGTAGCATTCGTTGCCTGTTAGTGGGTCAGTCGTGTAACATTCGTTGCCTGTTAGTGGGTCAGTCGTGTAACATTCGTTGCCTGTTAGTGGGTCAGCCGTGTAGCATATATTGCCTGTTAGTGGGTCAGTCGTGTAACATTCGTTGCCTGTTAGTGGGTCAGCCGTGTAGCATATATTGCCTGTTAGTGGGTCAGCCGTGTAGCATATATTGCCTGTTAGTGGGTCAGCCGTGTAGCATATATTGCCTGTTAGTGGGTCAGCCGTGTAGCATATATTGCCTGTTAGTTGGTCAGTCGTGTAGCATTCGTTGCCTGTTAGTGGGTCAGCCGTGTAGCATATATTGCCTGTTAGTGGGTCAGTCGTGTAACATTCGTTGCCTGTTAGTGGGTCAGCCATGTAGCATATATTGCCTGTTAGTGGGTCAGTCGTGTAACATTCGTTGCCTGTTAGTGGGTCAGCCGTGTAGCATATATTGCCTGTTAGTGGGTCAGCCGTGTAACATTCGTTGCCTGTTAGTGGGTCAGCCGTGTAGCATATATTGCCTGTAAGTGGGTCAGCCGTGTAGCATTCGTTGCCTGTTAGTGGGTCAGCCGTGTAACTTTCGTTGCCTGTTAGTGGGTCAGCCGTGTAACTTTCGTTGCCTGTTAGTGGGTCAGCCGTGTAACTTTCGTTGCCCGTTAGTGGGTCAGCCGTGTAACTTTCGTTGCCCGTTAGTGGGTCAGCCGTGTAACTTTCGTTGCCTGTTAGTGAGTCAGCCGTGTAACATTCGTTGCCTGTTAGTGAGTCAGCCGTGTAGCATTCGTTGCCTGTTAGTGGGTCAGCCAAGTGGCATTCGTTGCCTGTTAGTGGGTCAGCCAAGTGGCA